>CDMY01000346.1:72857-95482 GCA_001179505.1 Vitrella brassicaformis | reverse complement strand
CCCCCCCCCCACACACACACACAGATCTCTGAGATGGATGTTGACGTACGCACATCCGTCCATACGAGCTGCATACATACATGGTACCTACCTGCCTAGATGCATCAAGCCGCTGGGCAGTCCATATATTTCAGCAAGCTACCTGCGGCCAGCCAGCCAGCCAGCCAAGAGAGGAGAGGAGAGGAGAGGAGGGGCGTGGAGGGGAAAAAGGAGAGGGGCGTGTTGGTTGGTTGGGCCAGTAGATAGTATCGCCAGCCAACTCGCCCGGCCTTGTCTGTTTGGGAGCCTCGTTGAGTGCTCTATCTACTGGGGAAAGTGCTCTATCTACTGGGGAATCTGCTGGGGAATGAAGGATGCATGACTGACTGGCGAGGCGCGGGCCCCCATTTTTGTGAGAGGCAGGCCGTGTGAGGGCGGCGGCACACACGAGAGGGAGCGCGGGAGGGAGGGAGGTGCTGGGGCCTGGGCAGTGCTCGGGTGGGACATAAGTAGATAGCTAGCTACATTCACGACAGATTCATCTCGGTATTCACGCAGGCACGAATGTGCGTGTCTCCGTGTTGGTGTGGGTGTTTGCCTGAAGCGGTTGGTTGTTTGCCGCCGTGAAGCGGTTGGTTGTTTGCCGCCGTGATTGAGATTGACCGACCGACCGGCCGACCGATTTATTTAGTCGCTGGCGGGGCTGGCCGGCTGGTCGGGCGGTCGGTCTCACATACATACATACATGTTTCCATCTCGGTGGCCGCCGCTTCTCTGGGCTAAGTGGGGCCACGAAGACATACAGTGCAGTGCGGCTAATTTTCTACATCCGTACGCGGATGTACTGCTTGCTAGATAGCCATTAACCACAGAGAGAGAGACAGAGAGAGAGAGAGAGAGGGTGCGAGCAGTGTTGATTGATGCAGTGGGGTGTTGGGCTGTTAGTGCCTTGTGTATGTGCCTCACTGATCAACTACATGGGTCCAGCGGTGCCTTCCTGCCTGCCTGCCTGCCTGCGTGTGTCCTCGTGTGGGTCTCCCTTCCTTGGTCTCGTGTGTGTGCTGTCTTCCCTCCCTCCCTCCTCCCTCCCTCCCTGCCCCATCCGCAGTTACTGTAGTGGCTCGGGTGGATCGACGTGGACTTTTTGCCGCATACATACATGGTAGGTACAAAGTACCGCACATCGTTCCATCCTTACTCTCCTTGCCGGCCCACCTCAGTTTGCCTCTGCGTGTCGTGTTGAATGCGTCCGTGTGTGCGTGCTGGGGCCGCCTGTGTGCTAGTGTGCCTTCCTGCTGAGATGGATGGATGGCTGGCTGGGAGTTATTTATCCGTGTGTGTGTCCTTGCTGTTTGCTCCGTGTGTGTCTGTCTGCGTGTGAGTATGAGTGTGAGTGTGAGACGACTGCAGGAGTTGGTTGGGCGTGAGGAAGGCAGATACGCGCTGAGAGAGTGTCGCGGGCCAACATTCATACTGCTGCAGTACGAATGTTGTGGGATCACCTGCATGGCCATGCGTCAGTCGCTCGCGGATAGGTGGGGGCTGGGGGACAGTTTTGTGTGGGTCTCTCTCTCTCTGTGTGTGTGTGTGTGTCCGTGTGTGCGTGTGCTTGCTGCATGTGTGTGTGTTTCCGGCCGTTCATCTGTGCATCTGTGCGTCGGTAGATGTGTTCATGTGATGCGCAAGCAAGCCAAGCTCCTCGCAGTCAGTCAGTCAGTGATCTTTGCAAGACACCCACTCGCACATACAGCTCTGCCCATGCACGCCCCGACAGCCGGAAGGGTGGGGTGGACGGATGGAAGGAAAATGCACATGTATGTATGTAGGTATACCTACTGACTGACTGCCGTGTCTGTGTCTGTGGGCGTTGGATTGACCAGACAGACAGACAGACAGACATGACCCCTACATCCATCAGACATAGGGAGACGAAATGCAGTGGGATGCGTCGACCAGAGGAGCACCACCCATCCCACCCACCCACCCACCCACCCATCCACTAAGACCAACACGGATAAATTCCGGCGATAATATATCGAGGCCTCAACGTAATCGCTCGCTGCCACCTTCCGTCTTGAAATCCGCACACATGGATGGATGGATGGATTAACGGCCGGATGAGTCGACCCGACGGGCAAAAAAGACAGACCACAGTGCCCAACACCACAAATCACAGAGAGAGACACCCATGCATACACACAGGCGAGAGTAGTCGTTCCCCTTGCCCATTCAGCCACCCAGCCACACCGTTTGTCGGTTGCTCACACGCGGTTGTCAGTGTCATTATTGGCGGCCACCTGCATGCACGAACGGGCATAGATGGATAGATAGCACCCATGTCTCCGATTGTTCTGTCTGCGTCGTTCCTTTGCTGACGTACGTCTTGTAAGTCTCCGGAGGGCTCCGACCCTTCATCGCCTTCGGACTCCTCCTCGATGTTGAGGCCGAAGAAGCGCTGCATGAGCTGCTGCTCCTCGACCATCTTCCACGGCAAAATACGCAGCACCTCCATCGCACGCCACAACTCATCCCTGTCGCACATGGTGCGCGCAATATATGCATACACACAATCACACACAATAAATACCCACACACACACACAAAGGAAGACAAGGGCACGTGAGACACATGGGTGGCTGGCTGGATGGATGGAGTTTCATTAGTGCAAACATACCTGAGGCGGTTGGCGGTGATATATGTGTTACAGGAAGCGATAAAGACCACCACAAAGGCGAAGATACAGAGCGTCAGGGACGTGTTTGAATGCCCCGCCATCTCCTCACGCGCCTCCTGCACACACAAACGTCCCCAACATATGTATGTATGTATCTATGTGTGCTGTGCATGTCTGTCTTTGTGCGGTCGGTCGCTTGTGGGAGATACATGCCTTGTAGATGGTGTCTTCCAATCTGATCATGCCGTCCTCAATGTCCTTGCGGTACATCTGATATAGAGTATTAGACATTGTCAGTCAGTCAGACAGACAGCCGTGTCAACGCGTCCATTTGATGTGTGTGAGCCACAGACAGTGCACGCGTGATAAAGGCTTGCTTACATTGTAGATGAACCAGAACCTTTCTGGTGTGGACATGGTGATGTTCTCGTCGCTCGCGTGAAAGGACAAATACGCGCACTCCAAATGCCTATTGCACGTTCACATACAGGTCCTCGATGGATGGATGGATGGATGGATGGATGACCTGCCGGCCGATGTCCCGATCTTCATACATACCAGATGGACATAGCTTCGTACAAACCCTGCCACGCCATCGAGTATGGCACACATGTTGCAAACAGATGGCCGTGGCGCACTTTCAACACGACGTACCTCTTCCATTCTCTTTTGGCCAGGGTAGTCCTCCCCCTCACACGTAGCCGGGGCGCGGCGCAGACAATTCGGCTCGTACAGCAGTTTCTTGCCTGTTTGCTTGCAGTCATTTTGTTGACACCCAATGAGTGCAGTGGACAGACAGGCGTCAGCTTACGTTTGGGGAAGCGTCGATCTAGAGTGTCGCTGGTGCCAAACCAGGTACCCGACGTCTTGACTTTCAGCATATCCTGGGGGCACGGACGCCAGACAGACGCCACAAAAGCAGAGGGCGGGAAGGGGAGGAGAGACATGCACGTACATTTGGAAGTCGACCTCTTCTGTCTGTCTGGCTGTCTGTCTGTCTGTCTGTTGCTCACTCACGTTAAAACGTTCCGCCGCAGTTGTGGATTCTTTCGCAAAATCCGCCCGGAGGGACGTCGTGTTGAAAGTGCGCCACGGCCATCTGTTTGCAACATGTGAGCATACGTACATCCAGAGATGGAGAGACAGATAGATTCGGACCGGCATCCATCCGAATCTATCTGCACAATGGTCCCTCTCTCACATGTTCACTCACTGTGGCCATGTGTGTCAATCGTACCTACCTTCCGACTTTGACGACGTCAGGCGAGATGGCGACTGCTTCGCGAATTTCGAATACCACCTCTTTGATGACAGACAGCTCGTCGGCCTTGGTCTCTGCATCCGCACGGATTCATACATATACCATGTGTGTGTGTGTGTGTGTGTGTGTTGACTCACTCATTTCCTACTTACGGAAAGAGAGTATCATCATGCTAATAAGGACCGCCACGAGGGTGAAATAGCAGATCAGGAACGCCCAAAACCCCTGATGGACGGAATGGATTAATGGGCAAATACATACATGTGTGCTGTACAGACCTGCCTTCCTCACTCACCAGCACGAGTGTGACGACTTGCCAGAGAGGAGCCGCCCGATCGTCGAGTTCCACGCTTTCTCAATGCAGCGTGAACACCGGTTTCCTCTGGCCTTGGCGGTGCGCTGTACACACACACATACACATGTATGTATATCACACGTGCATGTGTATGGAGACGCCCATGTATGTTATGCACCTCAGTGCGCGCGGTCTCAGCGGAATCAGTTCTCCTCATGATGGACCGCCCCTGTGTCGCTGCCCCCTCGGACTGCTTCCTCGCCGCAGCTGTTACGGGGATGGCGACCACTTCTGCAGGCTGGTACGGCCGGACCTCCTGAGCGGCCGACATTGGCGAGGCGTCGATTGTCACTGAGGATCCCCTGCGGCCGTCTGAGTCGCTGATGAAGCTGGACATGGGGTTGGCAGACTCGGTTATGGCTGTGGTTGCATTGGTGTTCTTGTCTTGGCGGGCGGGACGCTTCTTACTGCTGGGGCCGGAGGCTGGCGCGGCGGTACCTTCCAGCTGCGCGTGGAACTTTTTGAGCTTCTCGGCCATCTGCAGCCAGAACGGGGACAGGCACACGCAGTCAGATGAGATGAATGACGTGAATCCCTGGATGCCCAGCCAGCCGAAGCACCCACCATTTCTTTCTTGAACTCAATCGAGTCCTGTCTGGCCGGATACTTGTGGACAGCCTTTCGATCCGAAAAGCGGAGGGGAGACCGCGGAGAGGCGGTGCCGGAACGCGGAGAGAGAGTGCCCGAACCAGGCTCCTCGCCCAGCGCCTCACCCCCTTCACCACCCGATGAGTCTCTATTAACAACGACGAAGGGCATCTGATCCTATGCGTGTCCATCCGTGCAAACAGCAGCGAGTGTATCCATTCATGCCAGCCACGTGAGCGCTCACTTGGTCAACCTCTGCATCTTGGTTATCATCGGGTGCTTCGTCCGTGTCTCCCACGACGCCAGGCGGACTATCGCGACGCTGGTATTGCGGTGACGTGGCGCTCATCACGTTGGCGCTGTCTGCTTAGCGAGCAAAGATAGAACAGAGCGAAAGATCGGTTTATTGGTCGCCACTTACCACCGTAGAGCTCTGGCAGCTCGCCTTGATCCTCGTCTGATATCTGCCCGTTGCTGGCCATGCTGTCGTCGCGCTCAACGGCGACTGAGCACTGGTCCAGTGTCTTGCCCTTGCTGAGAGGTGAAGCCCTAAGAGGGCTCATGTCCGTGTCGGTTGGCGGCACAAACTGCTGAACCACCTCATTCGTCAGGCGATGGCGAGCCGACACGTGCTGAACGTCCTCGATGGCGTGGCGGGGCGACGCGGAGAGCCTCTTGGTCGCTATCGTGCTCACTGACGACCGATGCCTTCCTTGGCCAATTGTCTCCTGGGAGACACGACACAATAGAGATAGACACATCATCGATGAATTGTGATCATCGATGCATTGTGATGATCATTGATGGATGCTCACGCTGTCGGGCTCCTCCTCCCACGAGCATCGGTGGCTTCCTTTTCTGTGGACGAACAAACACGAGGAGACATGACACGCCGCTAAGGGCGAGGCATGCGCATGTCGCCCACCTGGGTGAGTCACCAAAGTCGCTGGCGTGCTTAGAGGAGACATCATCCGCTAGACCGAGGTCACTCAATCCCATCTTGTGCGCCTTTCTCCCTTTCCGAAAGCGTTTCTGCACACACCCACACATGTGACTGTTCGCATACGTGCACTTGCTACTCCGCTTTAGCTGGCTGGCTGCCTGGCATGCCTGCAGGGAGCGCTTCTGCTTGGCAGTGAGCTCGAGGGTGAGATGAAGGGCGAGGGGTGGCGTGGCTCTCTCGTCGAATTGCCGCAGTTTCCTCCTCACCGCCCAGACGGAGTAGATGCAGGAGAAGAGCGGCACAATAAGTGTCAGGGACGCCACGCCGAAAATCAGAATGATGGCGCCGTCCACCTCCTGTTGCTGCACGAGATCGCGAGACACAAACGGACGGACTGACGCGCATGCGTGTGTATCCACGTACCACATGCTCCAGCTGGGCTTTCATAATCGCCAGTAATTCCGATGCGGCAGTGCCCATGGAATTTTGTGTCAGAAAACGAAAGTGACGGTCTGCGTAGACTTTTTCCTGGCCTGGCGGGGGTATCTGAGGCACTGCTGGTCCAGACAGACAGACAGACAGACAGACAAGCAGACGGAGGGAGGACAGACAGACAGACAGACGGACGGACGAAGAGGCGGAGGTGATGTCTCTGTCTCTGACTGGACTACTGAAACACATGGAAGTCACCGTCGAGGTAGAATTTCTTCATGGCATCGATGTAGAAGGTCACTGCACGCAGTACGCAGCGGCGCACCAAACGTGCCGCCATTATGAATGCGTGTGCATGTATAGGTCATACCCAAATCCTGGAAGGGGCCCATCCTCTCCACGGCCATCCCATTGTCTGTAAAGTAGACGATCCTGACACGCTCATCCTTGTTGAAGAGGTCCTCCACTTTCTGCATTTTCTCCTTGATTGCCAGGTCCATGACTTTGTTGGCAGCGTCCATAAGTCCTCGTGCCAGGCCCCACACCTCATCAAGCTCATCCCCCAGGCACTGCAGGGCCTGCAGAAGACACCAGACCGAGGGATGGATGAGTGCGTGTGTAGGCGGCAACGACTTTTGACCTCCATGTGCAAAGCCGGATCAGACCCCGGGTATGTCGGGGTGAATTGGGAGCACACATCCATTCTGTTTAGCGCGATAGCCACCTCCAGCCAATTCTGACGAGACACACGGTGTATCGGCGTGTGGAGGTACAGGCAAAAAGAGACTGGACGCGCTCAGTCGAGAGAGGGAGAGAGAAAACCTACCTCTGCCATTTGGCTGGTCCACTTGACCTCCTCCATTTGGTCGTTGATGTAGTCCATCTGCTGAACTCCGAGGAAGTTGTCGCCGTCGTGACGGCCAAGATGCACGTCAGGCCAATGACGTTGGCCACCGTGATCCATAACAGCCCCCGGCGCTTCTCGCGGTCCACCGAGGTAATGACGTGTGCCTTGATGGACGCCTGCATGCCCAACGGCCCGCCTGCGCCGGCCTTGCCAATCGCGCTGCCCACCCCACTGACGGACGAGCCTTCACTGTGTGTGTCGGCCCCGCCGCCAGCAGCACTGCGGCCAGAGTCGCCCACATCCAGCATATCGGTGTACCTAATGCAGTGCGCAGATATCGAACGATCAATAGAGGCTGCCATGGCCAGCCAGCCAGCCGGCCAGTGTGTTCCTGTCTGTGAGGGCTTGTGCCTGCCTTGTCTCGCCGTAGACTTGGTACAGGAAGGCCGAACACGACTCGAGAGCCTCGGGCGACCGAGGGAAACGATTCATCTGCGACAGGGCATTGGTGTATGTATGTATCTCTGTGCGCATTTTCGAACACAGAGCAATACCAGGGTCGTGTACGCGTTTTGAGCGTTTCGGACGGCGACAAGAGCAGATGAGAGCTTCGTGAGCTCCTGATGAAGCAAACCCCAGCGAATGAGTGAGGCAGGGAACAAGCGCCATATTGACCGTCCTCGGGCGCCTACCCTTTTGCAGTTTTGGGCGGTGATGGCCGTGCCCGACTTGTCGGATTGATGAAGCGCTTTGAAGAACGACATGAGCTCGTGCAACTGCACACACGACACGGGGACGGATTGTTGGAAGGATATGACAAGCATGAATGTGACGTGATGTGACAGCAACCGACAGCTTTCTCGTGGTTTTGTTTGGCAGTGTTGGCCCATTTCTTGTAGGTGACCAAGTCTATCAGGTTCCCCGCCTTGCGCTTCGTCCCCAGGTAGCTCAGCTGCCGTGTGTTCTCGACTAGAGACGCACAGTCACAGATACGGACAGAAATGTGTGCCCGCAGGTCCTCCGGTGTGATGTCTAGTCACGTACTATCCTTTTGCAGGCAGTAGCACAGGTACTGGACGTCCAGGGTGAAGGGTGAGGCCGTCTCGTGCGCCAGCCTCACGTACTTGAAGGACGAGTAAGCATTCTGCCGATCGAGACACACACACACACACTCCCTTCCGTCCTTCTTTCCTTCTTTCCTTCCTTCCTTGCCGTTGCTCCGTGGGTGACGGTCTGTCTGCATACCTTTAACAACATGTTGAGGGATGAGGCGTACCACACGTAGAGGAGTGCCTTTCGGGAGCTCTCGGCGTTTAGCGACAAGTAATAGAACACGGTCTCGAGCACAAAACCGGCCACTGTTTTCTCGCTGTCGCTCATTTCATGCCACTCGTCGCCGACCCCGCGGAAGAGCAGCTCGATGTCGCAGTCGAAAACCAGAAGCTTGGCCAAGCCTTTGGCAGAGGAGAAGTAGGAACTGTGGGCAGTCAGTCAAAGCAGACACATAGACGCCGATTCACTCATTGCAGTCACAGATAGATGGCGGTGCGGGTGTCCCTGCACTGCAATTGATGCGTGCCTGCTTTTGAACTCCCTTTTCGACTTCGCCACCTCCATTTGCATGTTGACATCGACGTCGGACAGGATGGAGTCGCGTTTACCAGGGGAAACCTTGGGGGTGACCGCTGCACCCATTCAGCCATACATGCAGGAATGGACGTGCAATCCCATCCAATCTGTTGTGTGGGCACCATCCCAGCTCACCTCCAGTGGCGTGTGGGGTGTGCGGCGACATGGGCGACTCCTCCTCGTCTTCTTCCTCAATCATTTGGTGGACTGTCATGCTGTAGGCACACACGCACACAAACACAAGCAAACAGGTGCCCCCACACACAGGCAGACAGACGAGTGAAGGCTGACCGCATCTCTGTCGTGAGGCTGTCGGTCATTTGGCGGCACGTTTGTCTCACTGCCGCATTGAGTGCGTGTTTGCGCATCAGCGACACATACGTGCCGAACCCAAACGCAGCCAGCGATATCTGCACACATGTCACAGGGTCGAGCACTGTCTGTATCTGTTGATTTGGTCTTCCATCATCAGTCACTCACCGCCCACATGGATGGCACGTCCAGGTCGCCCTCGCCGAAGGAGTAGGCCGAGAGCGTCAGAGCCTGGGATCAATCAATCACGAGACACACACGGAATCAAAGGACAGAAGTGTGTCTGCTCTGCGCGTGTGTGAGCTGTGTGTCAGCGCTGGTCGCACCCACCAGGAGGATGGCCAGGAATCCGCCCCGAAGGCGATTGCCGAGATTGCTGAAAAACGGCGCCTGTCGGTCAGGCCAGACAGCACACAGACAATGGACAGTATAAGTCTTCATGTATACTTCTTATCCGTCCATCTGCTACACACCTGCAGCACTGAGTAAGCGAAGACAGCTGAGAGGCTGACAGCGTTGAGGGCAATGACGAACCGCAGTGTCTCAGGTGCCGGCGAACAGCCGACGGCCACACGACAAGCCACCACTTGCGTCTTGACGATCAGAAACAGCGCCTCCACGCGACCTGCATGACCCCACATCCCACAAGGACACCCAGTAAGCAATGCAGACGATTCTTGCATTTCCTTTGGTGACCGTGGGCTGCGCACGAAGGGTCCAGGGAAAACTGGTCAAACTTGTTGTACAGGAGTGCCGTGAAGAAGGCGAAAGGGACGAGCCACATGAGGGAAATGCCGCTCAAGGCCATAATGGCGATGTGCTTCATCCAGCACACAACACAGGGGATGTATGGAAGGAGGAAAAGAAGCCCGGGCGTTTCCTCAGTGAGTGTGTCCGACCTACTTACCATGTACCCATAGCACTGCTTCAGGTCAGTGGTCTCGAGATTGAGGATGCGGTAGTTGAGGAGCGGGCAGCTGAAGGTTGTCATCATCAAATATATCGTCGACACGTAAAACGTTGTCACGAATACTGCACGCCACGCCACGCCACACCACAAGAGGCAAATGGGATTCAGTCTCGGAGACACGGGGAGACATGGGCAGAAAGGATGATGACGCTCACGTTTGCTCGCACTTACTTCTGACGAATCCTCTGAGAAGCACGAGGGGCCATATCAGATGCACCTCTCTCTGTCTGAACGTCTGTGCCACCAGTAGCACACACCCCAGGGCCATCAGCATTAACAGAGCCAGCCCACCGACCACCGAAAAATAGCGAAACGTCTCGTCACCAGCCGCGAATCGGAAGGGCGATGACACCAGCACCACGATGCACTCGGCCGATGACATGAGCGTGTAGTCGCGGCAGTTGAGGACGCGACCACAGTTCAGCAGCACCATTGGAACGATTTGCAGGAACTCTACTATTGCCTTGAAGGTGTTGAGGATCCTTGCGGTCATCTTGATGGCGTCCCCCGTCGCCTCCTTGCGAGAACTGTCCATCACGTAGAACACACCTGTGAAAGAAAGAAAGACCATCAACCTCCCCAATGGATGCGGTATATGTTGTTTGTGGGTGTTGTTTCCGCAGTCGGTCCTCACCGAAAAGGGCCTCCTGCCATGGCTTGAAGTGCAGGTACGTCCCTTGGTCGTCGAGCGCTGACATCCTCCGCTCACTCACACAAAACGACACAGCACCAGGGCGCACTCAGGACTCTGCAGCTGCGTCGCAGGGGTGGACTGGTGCGATGGGATCAATTGGATGGGATGAGAGGATCTGTGCACGGCGCACTGTGTGGGGGAAGGGACCAGCTGCACACGCCTACTCTAAAGTTGCATCAAAACGCACCGATGAGGGGAGGGAGGGGGAAAAGCTTTATGGGAAAAGCTTGCCGATCCCGTAAAACTGCTCTTCACGAAAATCGCGCACCGCCACCTTCTCTCTCCCTCTGCTGTCTTCCTGTCTTCCTTCCGTATGGGTCCCGTATGTATATGGTGGTGTATTCATGTGATTGGCTGATCGTTGCTTTGGTGGCTCAGAGAGCGCTCATTTTTTCACTTCCCCCTTCTGGCTTCTGTACACTTGCCATGGCTCTTGCTGGGCGACAGCGCCCGTTCTTGTGTATGTAGCCGGAATCGGTGTTTGTCAACGTTCTACAAGGCAGCCAGTGCTCTCTGCTGCCATCTGTTTGTCCGCCGGTGCCAGTGCAGGGAGGGGTAGACAGGCCGTGTGCATGCTTTGCATGTACATGCTGCTAGTTTAGTGCGTGAGACAACAGGATCCCTCCGGGGTTACAGACACGAGTCTCGTTAAACACACTAACCAACCAACCAACCATCATCAATCCGGCGGGATGAGGCTGCCAGCGGCATCACAGATCTTCGCATTCGTCCCATCCGTGGTCAACGCATTCCAGCTCTCAAGCATCGTCACCGCGCCTTCGGAGCAGAGATCTAGGCCTACTCTGAGTGGCCTGCCGCACAGAAGAGCCGCCACGTTGAGACTGAGTGCGGCGGTCAAAGAGCGGCCAGCCAGCACTGATGGCGCGGAAGACGAGAGGGCAGTGAGGGGCAGCGAATCGCTCGAGGGCTACCTTGACGGATCAGCACTGCGACGAAAAGTATGACACACGCAGAGCACGCAGATAACGTTCATGTCATTTGGATCTCCTTCACTTTTTCCATCAGACTGCTCGTGCTGTTTTCCCCAGCAGTCCCGACTCGACGCCCTACCGGTCGTCATCGACACGACCGTCGTCGTCAGGCGGTACCCCCTCTTCCACCCAGCGGACCACCCCCTCCGCCATTGCATTCCGCCGCGCTTCACGCAACCGCAACCAGCGGCCAACCTCGGCACGGCCGCCTGAGAACGATCCTGAAGACGATTCATATCTGGATGATGAGAGTGAGGGGCCGGCAGCAGATGAGGAGAGGGAACTCCTCACTACCGTGCAGAAACAGGTGGAACGAGAGTGCCGGGCGTCAGCCAGAATGAATGAACGCATGTGTTGTTGTGGTTCTGGCTGTGTGTGGGCTGGTGGTCAGTTGCTTGAGAGTGTGCCCTCTGGGGGCGAGGGGGATGAGGACCTGCAGCTGATCGCCAGGAATGCGACACCGGCCGACACCATGGTTGGTGGCGACAAGGGTCGCGAGGAGGACATTGGGCTGCCGCTCTTCTATGATCCTGAAGCAATCAATCAGTACTGGGACAGACGACCCAAACAAGTAGGTGCAGGATATGGATGGGTCGATGGACGGATCAGCACACAGCTCATGTGTGTGCATACGGGGTGTGTGCCAGGTTCGGCGGCGGCTCGTGCAAGTCTTGAACGAGGCCACGCCCTTCGCTCTCAGGGTGCTTGTCGATTGGCGGAGGGGGCGGCTCGACGACGAAAACATCAAAAAGAAGAGAGCGGTCCAGTTTCGGGAGTTGCTCACACGACTAGGGCCGACGTTCATCAAGCTGGGGCAAGCCCTGTCCATTCGGTGAGCGACAAGCACGGATCGAGCGTCCAGATCGCGTGCCATTCACGCCTGTTTGTGTGCAGGCCCGATCTGGTGAACCCCACGGCCATGTATGAGCTACAGCAACTCTGTGACGCGTACGGAAAGCGCAAAGAGGGCGGGATGGCCACTTGGATGGAAGCCGCTGTTGTGTGTGTGTGTGTGCAGAGTGCCCTCATTCCCAAATGCCATCGCCAGGAAGTAAGGGGACCCTGAGGCTTACACAGAGCACGATGCATGCACACAACGCTCCTTTTTGTGCTGACCGATCAGGACGATAGAGGAGGAGCTTGAGGCGCCCACCGACGAGATCTTTGAGGACTTCAACGATCCGATTGCCGCTGCCTCGCTGGGACAGGTGTACCGCTGTCGGCTCAAGGCAACGGGGCAGCTCGTGGCGGTCAAGGTGCAGCGGCCGGATATGCTCCGGGCAGTGAGCCTGGACCTGTATCTGCTGAGAAAGCTTTCCATGCTGCTGGGCAGCATCCAATCGCGCTTCACCAAGCAGAGGACTGATTTTCTGGGACTGTTGTCCGTGTGGGCCACTGGGACATACAACGGCAAGAAGACGATGCGCTTCAGATGCCCATGATCTCTTCCCTCTCTCTGTGTGCAGAGCTGGACTATGTGAACGAGGGTCAGAATGCCATCAAGTTCGAGCGTCAGATCACCCACCTGGACGGCATCTACATTCCGCGCGTGTACGAGCAGTACACGAGCAGGAAGGTGCTGACGACCGAGTGGATCGAGGGCAAGAAGCTGGCCGACGAGTCGCCGGAGGTCATCAACAAGCTCGTCAAGCTTGGGGTCGAGTGCTTTCTCACGCAGCTTCTTGACATGGGCTTCTTCCATTCGGTCAGGGCATCTGCACGTGCTACTGCAGTGACGGGGAGACATACAGTCATGGGTGTGTGGTGTCACGTGGTCTCATATGCGGATACAGGATCCCCATCCAGGCAACCTCCTCACAACGCCTGACGGAAAGCTGGTGCGTAAGACGGTGGATGGCATCCATCAACTGTGTTTTCTATCTGTTTCTCCATGTCTCTGTGTGTCTTGCTAGGTGTTGATTGACTTTGGACTGATGGCGGAGATCGCCAAGCCCGAGATGGACGCCATGATAGCGAGTATCATTCACCTGGCTAATCGTGACTACGACAAGGTGGTCGACGACTTTGTGAAGCTGGATTTCCTCCCCGCCGACATAGACAAGGACAAGGTGCGGCCAGCGCTCGCAGCAATCCTCGACCAGGCCCTGCAGGTACATACAAACACACGTGTGGCTGGCACACGCGTGTGGACATGCGTACAGCGTGAATGCTATGTGTGGCTCTTCTGTGTGATGCAGGGGGGAGGTGCCAAAAGCATCAATTTCCAGTCTCTGTCGGCCGAGCTGGCCGAGGTGACTTTTGATCACGATCAATTGAATGTATCCATCAGTCATGCATGGGTTCTGTCCCGAGCAGGTCACGTTCGACTTCCCCTTCTCGATTCCCCCGTATTTTGCACTCATCATCCGCGCGCTGGGCGTGGTACGCACACATTGCATGAGGGGTCATGGTGAATCATTCTCTTCTTCCTCTCTGTCTGTGGATCAGCTTGAGGGCATCGCACTCACAGGCAACCCCGAGTTCAAGCTCATCATGGCAAGACCCAGACAGATGCATGTGTGCATGTGTCTCATTCTATCTCTGTCCCTCTGTCTGTCTTGGGTGCAGGAGGCCTACCCCTATGTGTCGAGGCGCGTTATAACAGATGCATCTCCTGTAAGCGACCACTGCCGGCCGGTCGGCCTTGTTTGCCATCAGGATACTCACGTGTGCCCCATTGCTGGTTCGCAGGTGCTCCAAACCGCATTGACAGAGATCCTGTACAAAAATGGAGAGTTTAGCCCTACTCGGCTGAACGTCCTGCTCAACTCTGCCCAGGGCCTGATGGCCGAAGGAGACGCGTTCGTCGATTTCGACACACTCCCCGACAGCACAATGGCGTTGCCGGACGTCCTCGATTTCGTCTTCTCGTAAGCCAGCCACAAAGGCGGACGCATGTAGGTCCTCATATACGTGTGCGTGCTTCTGTCGATTCAGGCCCGAGGCTGGCTTTGTGCGTGACGCATTGGTAGAGGAGGTGTCAAAGGCCGTCGAGATGTCCGGAAGGAAGGTGACCAACCTCCTTGCAGACCGGCTGATCGACAGCCTGTCGCCTATCCCGCCCCTGCTGCGTCCCCCGTTGCTGGTGCCCTCCCTCTCAACCCTCCAGACACTCACAGAAGTGGATACCAAGGAGCAGCGATATCTCAGCGGCGTGGTGGAGCTGGCTCAGATGGCCATCGACCAGTCGGGGGTGCTTGTGGGTGGTGGCGGCGCATCGCGCCAGTCGATGAGTCGCGAGGACCTGGCAAGACTGAGGGACATACTCAGACGGCCACAAACACAGGTACGGCAGAAGAGGAAGGGAGTGAGGCTTGGATGGACGGCAGCATGGTTGGCATCGTGTTTTGGTGGTTGCACCGTCGATGCAGGAGTTTGCCATGCGGGTTGGCGAGCGTCTGCAGCAGCGGATCGTTCGTCGTCTGCAACAACGGCTGCTCAACGAGATCGCACCGCCCAGGGAAGAGGCAGACAAAGCGGCTGTGAGATAGATATGATGTCAGGGTCTGTTACTGCGGGCACCTTCTGTCGGGGTCCGCACGTCTGTCGGGGTTTTTCATGAGACATAGGATGAGATCAGATGTTGTGTGAGACCGTATGTATAGCTAAGGTGATGGAGACACATTGTGACGAGACGGGAGGGGTGGGTGGGGAGACACAGGGAGTAGAGGGCTGCCAGTTTTGTTGGCCGAAGGCCGTGCCGGGAATGACTGTATGCATGGGCATGATCAGGTTTTGTACCCATGCAAGCAACGAACACTAACTGAAGGGGGATTTTCCTCTCGCTTGCCGGTCAAAACCAATTGGTCAAAACCGGTCGAGTGCAGGGAGAATCGATTGCTTATATGTTTCAGCGGCACACGCAAGCCAGAATTAAACAGAAAGTCCGACGGCAATCGATGAGAGCATATCTGAACGTGCTGGGGCTCCGGGGGAAAGACTGAGTTAGGGCGAGACGTAAGACCCGTAAAACCGGCGGAAGACCAAAGGATCCTCTCTCAGGATCTTCCTCTCTCCAGCAGATCCCGTCCCCCTTCACAATCATGGCATCCCGCACGCTGCTCGTCGTATCTCTCGTTGCGGTCGTCTTTTTGCCCTGGCAGCTCTCGGCACAAGAAGATGCCTCCTCGGAGGTTTTCTCCTTTCCGACAGTGAGTGTCACAGGGGAGGATGACCACAGCGGGCATGATCACGCTGACCACGCTGACCACGATGATCATGATCACGCGGCGCACTCAGAGGCGGGAGGAGGGGCTGGTGTCTCCGATCCGCACGACGACCATGACCACCATGACGACCACCATGACCATGATCACTCGGCAGAGAGCGGAATGGCCGGTGTCTCCCAAGCGGAGGCGGACGCTGAGCTGGCAGCTGAGTGGGAGACTTTCCCTATCGAATATAGATGGCTGGCCGGTATCATCGCAGGTACAGTGGGGCGAGGGAGATCTGTCTCAAGTATCGGGTGTGGGTGGTGATCTCAAGGCACCTGCATGTGTGTTGGTTTGCAGGCATTATCCTGACGGTCAACAGCCTGATAGGCATGTGCCTCCTGCAGTGCCTGGGCAAGGGCGTGGCCGGCAAGATTCTCCAGTACGCCCTTGTTATCCTCTCCATCTCTGTCATGGTGGTCAGTCACCCACACGCACATTACACACACGCAAGAACGCAGCTTTGGTGCAAAGTGCACGTACATGTGTGGTCTCCGTGTGTGCGCTGGGCGTGTCTCCCAGAGCGATTCCATGATGCACATATACCCCCATGCCATCGAGGGCGCCTCGCACGACACCGTCGCCAAGCTGGGCATTACGGCCTTCGCCGGCAGCCTTGCGTGTGTGCTCTTCTCCCAGCTGATGAATAGCCTCCACCGCGGCCACAAGCATACGCATCACCCAGGGATGGCCATCCCTGCAGCGCGCACGTCCGCCACGGTTGCTGACGATGCCGACACCACGCCCTCAAAGGAGGGAAAGATGGAGGAGGGGAAAATAGTAGAGCAAGGTGAGAAGGAGAAGTTTGACTGGCGGTCGGTGGAGTCGTTTGGGTGGGCGGCCTTGGCCGGCGACCTGGTCTGCAATTTTGTCGATGGCCTCTCTATCGGTCAGTCGGGGAGGCTGGGAGGGAGGGAGGGAGGGATGGAGGATGGAGGATGGAGGCACGATGGATCTGTGTGTGTCATTGACTTACATCTTATCTAGGTGTCGCCTGGTACGTGGGCTGGTTTGTCGGCCTGGTGACTTCCATCGCCATTCTGGCTCACGAGATCCCGCAGGTACGTTACGTCCACGCGACACGTCCGTCCATCGCACAGGTGCGGACCAGCTCTACGACTCATGGATGTATGCGAGCGTGCAGGAGCTGAGTGACTACGCCGTGCTGCGTCTGAGCGGCCTCACCAACTGCCTGGTCATCGGCATCAACATCGTTTCCTCCCTCACATCCTTCGTCGGCATCGCAATCGGCCTCGGTATCTCCACCCTGCTTGACGAAGTGGTCGAGGAATTCGCGCGCTACTGCCTGGCGTTCACAACCGGTGCGTGGCTGGCCATCGCACTGCTGCTGCTGACGCCCATCGCACTCAAGCTCTTCGTGGAGATGACCCACAAGGGACCTGACGGGCAGCCGCCGGTGCTGGGGTGGTTCCCGGTGAGCCTGGTCACTGCCTTGATGATGGCCGTCGCACTCGGTCAGTGAGTGAGCCACGCGATCTCAGCAGAGAGAGAGAGAGAGAGAGAGGAGAGGTGCATGCGCGTTCCTTTCTGTCTGTCTGTCTGTCTGCAGGTATCATGGCGGCGATTGGTGTGTTGGAGGGTATGACGCATGCGCATGGGGGTCACGAGGGTCACGGTCACGAAGGCCACGACCACTGATGGATTGGCACATCCAGATCCATCCATCCATGTGTGCATGTTTGTGTGTATGCGTGCACGCGTGTGTGCGCGTGCCTGCCTGAGTCGTGTGAGAGCGTATGCGTGTCTTTCAAGTGGGCCGGGGGCGAGGCCGTTCATGGAGCGCGGGCGAGGCAGGCCCGATTCGTTTATGCAGGTGTTCAGCGTGGGGCGACGCTGTCGATGGACTCTGGCTGGCTGGCTCGCTCGCCAAGGGGCGGTTTTGACGCCTGCACAACACCTGCTGGGTGTGGCGGACGAACTTTATGGGCGGAGCTGATGCATATCCGGCCCACGTAGCTAGCTCTTTTATACACACATCGTCGGTCGGGGCGTGTCTGTCGGTTTATGTATATATATGTATGTCTTCTTGTTCCCGTCGTCTTTTTCCTCTCGTGGTGGTGCACTGCAAATGGGGAGTGACTTACTTACGTGGCGATCGTAGTTGTGGTAGTTGTGGTGGTTGCGGTTGTGGTTGGTGGTTGTGGTTGTGCTGGGGCACGGTGGCGTGAGCGCAGGTTTTGATTCACGCACGGATGAGTCGCTTTTTTCACCTCGTCAGCGCAGACATAGCTATCAATCAGTGGGTGCATACACACGCCGCAATGCGGCCGCAGGCGAGGCCGCAGCAAGGCAAGTGCGGTGAAGGAAGAGGGCGGAGGTTAGCTAGTTAGGAAGAGGGTGGAGTGACGGGCAGAGGGATTTGTATTCGAGTGCACACGCCGGACGCTGCGTACCCAATAAGTTCATCAACGGGTGATGATTCATGCACTGCAGAGGTCCCGGCCAGCTTCTGTCCACACAGCCATCTCAAAAGACATGAGTCAAACAGCAAATAGGCCACCCGCCCTCGCGAAAGCGGTGGGTTGCGTTGCATCCGGTGCTTCCTTCTCCGGACTCGTGATTTTCTATGGACTCACACAGACCCTTTCTTGCGTACCCCTTCGGGGGGCCGGGGGGCAAGGTCCCCGTGAGGTTAACGAACGAACGAACGAACGCCCTCCCTGCGCGCTTAGCTCGCAACCGGATCGCGGGACGAAAAGAAGACGCGTTTTGTGAATCGTGAAGTCCCCTCGAGATGCCCAAGCGAAGCAGATCGCAGCCCACCTCCCCTCACCCCGAAAATCGGACGGCCTGATACCGCTGACTGGCGTGTTTGATTGGCGGGCAGTGCATCGTTGAGTGACCGAGTGTTCAGGCCGTTTCAGCCAGCCATGTGGGACACTGTGAAGGAGCTCTTCAACTGGCGGGAGCGGGTTTTCAGTGAGTTTTCGGTCGGCCGCATGCTCGGCGCCTATGTGCTGGAGCAGCTCGACAAGCGGGGGGTCTCCTACTTCCTCAACTTTGACCGCAACCAATTCGATGTGTCACTCATGGGTATGTGAGAGCAGCAAACACACCAACCAATGCACACAAGCAAAGCACAAGGCAAGCAGGGTCAGACCAGACATGTCAATCACTGGGCTTTCTCTCTCTCTGTGTGTGTGTGTCTGTGTCATGTGTGTCTGTAGAGACTAAGGTAGAGGTCAAGAATCTCTATTTGGATCCCGTGACGTGCACCGACGCCCTCTTCGAGCGGTGCATCCCCATCCGCCTCAAATCGGGGCACATATCCAAAATCACTCTCGAGGTCAGCCAGTCAGTCAGTCAGTCAGTCAGTGTGTGTGTGCGCCATGCCCTATGGCATGCTGCGCTGACACCGCCCGCCCTTGCTGTGTCACCACATCCATCCATCAGGCGAATGTATTTGGGGGGAGCGGCAAAGTGCACATCCAAGGTGGGTGGGCCCAGATCAACACAACGGGACGGCCACTCATCGTCTGTTTGTCTGTCTGTGTGTTGGTTCAGGTTTATATATTGTGGTGGCGCCGAATTTCGAGAGCCAGGAGGGCGACGACACACTTGAGGTGAGAGTGTGTGTTGATCACACTCACTCCACACCCACGCGCATGTCTGTCTGTCTGGTGTGGTGTGGTGTGAGCAGCGCCGTCGCCTCAAGCTGGAGCGGCTCTACTATGACGTCCGGGCCGCATTCCTCAACTTTCACGTACGTCTGTCTGCACAGATAGATGCCGGCACATCCATCATGTGGAGGCATTGCAATGCATTGCCGCGTGTGGCCGACCAATCACTTCAGGCCCAGCCGCAGCCCTTCGAGCCGTCCAAAGATGAACGTACGCACCTATGGGACGAAAGCACACACACACACACGCAGACACACAGACAGACAGACCAGCATCGAGGATCAGCCGACCAGTCCTGGCTTCTTTCTTTCTGTTGTGTGTGTGTGTGTTTGTCAACCAACCGACAGAGGGTCGTTTCCTGGTGCAGCCAGAGAGGGAGGTCGACTGGGAGAGCCACCCTATCGTACGCACCCACACAGATACGCAGAGTCTGTTTCTACCTCCCTCCCTCGATCCATCCCCTCAGAATCACCCGGCGAGCAAGATGAAGGCCATCAGATACCTGCCCGACGTCATCGTACGCACACACACACGCACGCACACACGGAAGAAGGAACGGAACGAACCTGTCATATGGGTGGATTGGATCATCCACCACGCCCCGCCCCACACACAGGTAGAGATGTCTGACTTCAACATTCGGTTCGAGGACGAGGGTTTCCTGCACCCCCGGCCGTGTGCGATCGGCATGCACATGGGCTCCCTCATCATACGAGCCGACAAGGACCTCTGCAAGTTCTCTATACCGCCAAACAAGACTTTCCTCAGGGAACACCTCGGCGGAAAACTGTAAGTGCGTCGGAGGGGATGGGAGGGGAGAGCTGCAGCTGCATGTGTGTGTGCCTACGGCAGGTCGAAATTCCAGCTGCGGAGCTTCAACTTCAAAGACTTGGGGTGAGTAGGGGAGAGAGGAAGGGAGGGAGGCGGGTCCATGGAAGGATGGCATGGCTGGCATTGTGTGTGAGCAGGGTGTACTTGGACATCGACGTGCCGCCGTACATTCCCGAGTCCGTCTACGAGTCCACCAAATACGAAAAGGAAGGTACGCCCGTCCGACCGTCCGTCCGTCCGTCTGTCCGTCCGTCCATCCGGAGGAAAGCAGCAAACGACTGTGTGCTGTCTGTTTGTTATGTGTGTTGTTTGGCTGTCTGGTCTGGCAGGTGTGTATTCGGCGATGCAGCCCGACGACATTGCCCACATCTTCATGAGAAACGTCAAGTCAGCCAGCGAGCCACCCTGCACACCACACCACACCACACCACACCACACACGAACCATCCATGCACACAGTCCATCCATCTGTGTGTGCGTTGGTGTGTGTGACTGCTGAATGAATGCAGGCGTAGCCACACATGGATCTTGAAGCCCTGCGAGTTCTTCATGCAGGTACGACACACACACATGGCAGGAACCAACCACTCCATCGACCTGTGTGTGGCCCCCCACCCGACACAACCCCCAACACACACACAGCTGAGCATCGAGCTGGCCAAGATGGCCGACCACCACATCCCGCTGGAAATCGCCTTCGGCAAGACGTACCCCGAGGTCCACTTCTCAATCGGATGCAAACCCATCGAAATCAACCTCGACGACAAGTCAGTCAAGAGCCAGCCAGACGGACGGACGGACTGACAGACACAGACATGGTTGGTTGCGTGTGTGTGTGTGTGTAGGGTGTTGACGCATCTGCTTTACACTGGGGAGTACTTCAAGCGCTTCAACCTGTGGCACTCACTCAGGCGAAAGCGACCAAGGGTGAGCAAACCCTGCCACACAGACACACACACACACACACACAGTGTTTTCTGTGTGTGTGTGTGTTCAGTTCCGGCCGACCGACTCCGAGTCTGCGCGTCTGTGGTGGCGGTATGTGCACTCGATCGTCAAGGACATGCAGCACATCCAGGGGCTCGGACTCGCAAGTAACCAACCGCACTGACCGACAGACGCTCCACACACACACACACACACACGTGCCTGTGTGCTGTGTGGCTGTCTGTGCAGGGAAGCTGATGGCCGACAGGCTCGATCGCAAAAGATACATCAGGGTGGGTGGGTGCGGCGCACATCACATCCATTCACACCACACACACTACACATGAGTGACAGGACATAGCTTTCTTTGCCCACACACATGCACACGCCTGTCTGCCTGCCTGTGTGTCATTCTGTCTGCCGCCCATTCATGCATTGCTTCGTCGGCCAGATCTGGAAGAAGAAGCTGCTGCTGCCCGTGACGCCCGACGAAGAGGACCAGAGCAGACTATACACACAAGGCACGAATGCACACATGCCATCCTACACCACCATCCATGGATGGATGCGTCACCCCTCCATCTCTCTCTCTGTGTGTGTGTGTGTGTGTGTGTGTGATATGTGCAGCGTACGACAAGTACCGGGCGCGTCAGTTCATCCAGATCGGGCCAGAGGAGGCAAACTTCATGCGGGAGCAGGACGTATGTGACGTGTTGCAGACACACCACACTTCGCCGTGTCTGCGTGTGCCATGGGGCGTGTGATGTGGTGTGATGTGTTGTGCTTCACTGTTTCAGATGTCCAAGCCGCCTCCCATGATCGCAGCCTGGCGAATGCTGGCCGAGGAAGTCCTCAGACACGAATGCCTCAACGAACGCGTAACTCACCGACCCATCGTCACCGTCACCCCTGCGCATCAGTGAATCTATCTGTCCACCCCTGTGTGTGTGGATGTGCTGTGATGTAGCTGACGTTGGTGGGCTCGCTCGACGCCTACTACGACCCCAACCGCATATCCTTCGCGCCAGAGGACGACCAAGCCTGGCTGCAGTCGCTCCGGGGCGCCATGGAGCCGCTCGATGGCGAGGAGATGAACAAAGTCACTTGTGGCTTCTACAGAAACCTGGTACTCACAAACACTGTCACACAGACAGTATATATAAATCGGTGGCAGGGAAAGCATCCGCCTGTGCGTGCGTGTGTGTGTGTGCAGATGGCACTGCGCCCATTCGAGTACGCCGTGCTGCTGCAGACGCCCGAGCGGATCTTCATCGAGAACCACTTCATGATCGAAAGCACCTACATGATGCCGCCGTAGGAAAAAACCTGCCTCTTCCCC
>CDMY01000346.1:52802-69594 GCA_001179505.1 Vitrella brassicaformis | reverse complement strand
TCTCTCTCTCTCTCTGTGTGTGTGTGTGTGTGGTGGGTCAGACGAGCTAGTGCGGTTCTACCGCACCAACTGCGTGGAGAAAGACGCCATGAGACGGGTCAGTGAGTGAGCGGCAGGGGCAGGTGGGTGCACATGTCTGTTCGTTTGTGTTGGTGTGTGCAGAGCATCGGCTTTTGGGACGCCAGCCCGGAGAGCCGCGCGGTACACTCACACCCATCCCACCCATGGATTCACACATCAATCACATCAGATGCATATGCATCTCTCTCTCCGCCCCGCCCCCATGTTATGTCTCTCTGTCTCACTCAGAGGTATCGCGACACGTTTGTGCCGAGCTGCACGCCCATGGACCCCCGCACTGGCCAGCCCGCCCCCCTCCCTCTCGGCAAGATCCCACCACACGTGCCCAAGGGCATCCTCCCCTCACCCATACCCAAACCACCACCCAAACCGGCCGCAGTACCACAACCACCACCACAACCACCAGCAGCGGCAGCAGCAGCAGCCGAGCAGCCCCACCCCTCACTGACGCCGCCCAAGAGCCCGGGTCTAGAGTCGTTTGTGCCGCACCCGAGCAACCATCGCCCGGCGGGGTTCGACCCCGTCATCCCCCCGCCACACACACTCAAGCACCCCCGCCTCCACCCGTCACACCCGCCGCATCACCGCTCCGACAGACCGCACCCAGTGCGTCCGACCAGGAAGCACCAGACACTCAAGCACCCCTTCCCCACACCGTTGTCTTTGTCGCATGGGGCGATGAGCGGCACGTTGAGGCATCCTGGGGTGACGGGCGTGTCGGCGCTGGGGAGCGGCTGGTCTCGGGGGAGCCAGCGGGGCGCTGGGGGCATCTTCAGGAGCGGGACCATGCTGCCGCAGTCGGCTCTGGTATGGATGGATGGGAGTGAAAGACTCGTGTGCACAGATCATTGGTCAAGAGGAACTGTGTGTGTGTGTGTGTGTGGTCGGCTTGGCTCGCTCAGGCGATGGAGGGCGTCACCGATCCTGCACGTAGGCACTCACTGGCACAACGAGCAACCATCACGTCAGGGACACACGTGTGCTCTGTCCTACGACGTGCTACAGAGTTGGAGTATCTGCGGGCGATGGCCCAGATTGAGAACTGGGAAATGGTCCGGATGGCACTCGCGGTACGCACACACGGACAGACACACAGACGCACACACACAGATGGACGGAGGAGGGGAGCAGGCCGCGTACTGCACTGCACTGCATGTAGGCGTCCAAGTTCGACATCGACATTTACAATCCCGCACTCAACATCAGAGTCCTCGACGAGCGGATCACTACACACCCCGGTGAGCGAGGGCGCGAGGGAGGGAGGAGTGAGGGAGGAAGTGTACGCCCGCCGTGTGAGTGTGGGTGTGATGTGTATCAGATGCGCGCAAGTCGACCTTTCGCCTCGAGACGTGTGTGCAGCGGCTGACCATCATCACCCACAACAAGGACTCGGGCAGCGGCGGAATCGTAAGCAGAGAGAGTTGTGGTGTGGCCGTACATGAATTCCTTCACAGAAGAATGTGTGTGTGTTGCGCGCTGTCCGTCCCTCTCTGTCTGTGCGCCCTCTCTGCTGACCGCGGTCAGCTGAAGCGTGACGCCCCCAACATGATCATATCGATGATGGGGTGTCACCTGGAGGTCCCCCAGTCATACGAGGCGCTCTACAACGCCGTTCACGTACGTTGCATTGCAATGCTGGACACACACAAGGGACACACCCACCGGGGAGATGAGACCATCGATGGGCGTGGCGTCTAATGGTTGGTGTGTGCTGTGCTGTGTGTCGCGTCGTGTCAGCACTTCGCGAGCATCACAACGGACGAGCTGAAGCGTGTGCAGGCCTACTGCAAGCAGACGCTTTCGGTACAATAGAAATACGGAGCTGGGGGCGGGGGATTCGATCGGATCCACACACGCACCAACACACTGCTTGCTTTATGTATGTTGTGTCTGTTTCATTCATTCATTAATTCATTCATTCATGTCAGGCTGAGGCGCTTCACCGGATGAGTGTGCCAATTTACATTCCCAAGCTGCACTACCCCGACCCGCACGATGTCAGGGGACAGATGTTGCTCAAACCGCCTATGGGTACGTATGTCACGTATGTGGGTGCGGTGCCTACGTGGGTCTTTCAATGGGAGGGGAGCTTCGCATTCTCTCTCTCTCTGTCACATACACATCAGACGCCGACGCGGATCTGTCCAAGGTGGTTGCCGCGCCCAGACAAAAGGGTGAGTTGACGACTGACTGAGCGCCCCACCACATGACAGCATGTGTCCCTCCCTCCCTCCCTCCCTCCCTCCATCTCTCCCTCCCTCTCTCCTTTTCGTTCGGTCAGTGGCGGTCCCATCGGCGGCTGATGGCGAGGACATGGACCTCACCGCCGAGAAAATCGCCATACCCGCTGAGCGCGTCATCGACGACACACAGGCCTCACTCATGTAAGTAGCCACACGCTGGCCACCGACAGACAGACAGCCCACCTTACCTTGCATATCTGTCTGTCTGTCGTGCAGCAGCGGGTCTCGCATGGAGGGGGCGGTGGCTGGCCGGCTCAATGGCGCCATCGACAGCTTCATTCGTGAGGACCACCAGCACGCAGCCGGCCCCCTCCCGCCACCCGCATTCGCCATCCCTCC
This sequence comes from Vitrella brassicaformis, assembly GCA_001179505.1. Lineage (NCBI taxonomy): Eukaryota > Vitrellaceae > Vitrella > Vitrella brassicaformis. Next base: position 66,931 of record CDMY01000346.1, on the reverse strand, counting down.
CTCAGCGGCCTTCGCCCCGCCACACACACACGCCCACACAGGCCGGCCGATGATGCGTGTCGACATGATGCGCGCGGCCACTGACTCAGGCCGCGTCACGCCCATGATGCCCCATGCCCCCGGCCGGCCACTCGCTCCCCCGCCAAGTGCGGCAAGCGAGATGGTGACCATGTTGAAGGACTTCTTCTCTCCGGGCCAGCAGCCCCCCGCGCCATACACGATGGGCCCCGGAGCTCAGGCAGTCGACGGCCAGCCGCCCGGGCCGCCCCCTGCAATCGGGCCGTTCCCGTCATACATCGCCAGCCCGCAGGAGTCGCCCGCCCTGCCGCCGTCGTCTCTGTCGTACCAGCCGCCCCCTGTGGCCTACCATCAGTACCCTCCGTATCCCCAGACCGGGCAGCCTTTGTCCTACTACAACGTGAATGCCACAGCCATGCCTGGCAGCCCGACGGTGGCACCCTACGGCATGGCGCCGCAGAGCGCCACGACGTATCACGCGTATTACCCGGCGATGAATGGCGGTGGCGGCTCTCCCTCGGTGGCGTCTGGGTCTTCGCCTCAGTTGGTGCCGGGCTTCCAGGTGCATCATCATCATCCTGCCGCTGCTGCCGCTGCTGCCGCTGCCGCTGCTGCTGCAGCTCATGGGGCTCATGGGATGGCTGGCATGCCTCCACCCCCCGGCACATACCCACCTGTCTGACAGAAAGAAAGACAGAGAGACGTTCGGACGGTTTTTTTCATGTATGAGCGGCGCATTGATTGCATCCATCCCTTCGTGTGTGTGTTTCGGGTCGGTGAGTCAGTTTTATGTAGCAAGCACGTGTGCGTGGGATGGTCCGTGCCTGTGTGAGTGGATGGCTTGGTAGGTATTTCGTGGGTCGGCAGGGAGGGAGGGAGGGCCCCCGTGCGTGAGAGCCCTCCCTTGTTGTGGGCTGGGGATGGGCGCGACGGCCGGGTGGTTTTGTTTTCCACTACCTATCCGCCGACGTATTGTATTTGTAATGGTTGCTGCTGCAGCTGCTGATGGGGGGGACTGAGTGGTGCTTTTGATGCTACGTAGATTCACGTACGACAGACGTGGTGGACGCTGCATGGATGGACGGATGGATGGATCTGTGTGTATGCGGATGTTCTCATGAATTCAATCGTCATACTCTACTCTCAATCCTACCAACCAAAAAATATAGACATGCACACTGCACTGACTAATCAATCCCCCCCTACCGAGAGTGTGTGTATCTCACTCAGTAGTCTACTCTACCTCCCTTATGGCTGGTCTCAGCAGCGACAAGACGGCCGCCGGCACGACTGCCTCGAGCTGCCTCACTTTGGCTCGCACGCCACACGCATCTATCTCGCCCCTCGTCGCAGCGTCGCCCCCCTTCAACAGCCGGGCCAGCAGCAGCAGACAGCCCTCCGTCATCTCCCTGTATCAATCACGCACACACGCACACACCCATATGACCACAGCCGTGACGCGCACAAACGCCCACCCACCATACCATGGATGCCTTGGCCGTTCCACCGTGCAGGCCGAGCAACCGAGCGCCTGTATAACACAACGGATGGATGGATGTCACACACACATCACACATCACACGCTCGGTCTTCAAAAGATGTTGGTTGCGTCGGGCGTCTCTGACCTTTTTGGGTGCGAGTGATCCACACGAGAATGCAGGCTGGTCGATGTGGCTGCTGGCCACGGCAAAGGGGCCGCTCGGGAGGAACGGCTGCTTGCTCTCCATGGCCTGGGGGTCCACCCGCTGCTTCTCAGCGTCGAGCACATGGTCACACACGTGCTGGACGAGCCGGTGCCGCCAATCCTCGGAGAAGGACGACCAGGCAGCCAGGGCATCCGCTGACGCAACCCTGCACCACACCACATATACACACACACGGACCGAGTACGTCGATCGCATCCATCCGTTCACCACCTCAGGCACCCACCCACCCACCTGAGCGACGGCATGTTGTCATTGATGTGCGATATGAGCAGCGAGTAGAGGCCCTTCTCGTCCTCCACCACGGGGCCCATCTCAGCCATGTCCAGGGCCCCGCTGATGGCCTCGACGCACCGTAGGCAGGCCTCTCGGACAGGCCAGGAGTGGTCCTTGAGCCCCACTGAGGCGCTGCCCACCACCCGACGGACGGCGTCCACTGCGTGTGGGGGCAGGGGGTGGTCGCCACGCACCCTCGGACCTATCACCTTGGTGCCTAAAGAAAGTGGCCATACACACGTGACCCTTGAACCAATCGGTCGAGCGTGTGTGCGTGTGGGTCACACACTTACAGAGCTCCGACATGCAGTATCCCGCCGCTTCGCGCACGGCGTGGTTGGGGTGGTGCATCGAAGCCTCGTAGAAGGCCACCACGTCAGTCAGGTGAGCGTACAGATGACCCGCCGCACCAGAAGGAAAGATGTGTCGCCACGTGTCCTGCACGGCACGACCGACAACCACACACAACAACAACAACAACAACAACACAAACAGCTCAGTCAGTGCCTGGCCGGCGAGAGTGTGGGCTGGTGCGTCCCGTCACAGAGGCACTCACTTGGCTGAGGTTGCGCACCCCTTCGGCCACATAGTGTCTGTTGAGACACATGGCGGGCAGCAAAGTGGGGAAGTGCTCGTGCCGCGATGACGGCCCGCACTTGTCCATCAGCATCCTCGTGGACACCGTGGCCGCGTACCGCACCTGGCTCCAGTTGTCGCACAGGCCTTCCCTCAGCACGCTCGCCGCCCGCGAGGCATACTGCGACCGGAATGCGTCAGCCGAGATGAGGCTGCCGCACTCCCCGATGGCGAAGAAGCTCACCTCCTTCACAAAGCGGTTGCCGTGCAGCGTGGCCGCACACATGACGTCCATGATCTCAAGGGCGGCTTGGTCGTAGTCAGTGGCGTGCTCATGGGCCTGGCTGGCCGCCTCGTGCTCGACCATGCCCCTCACCGCCCCCCTGATGCAGTCGAGAGCGGTCTCGAGCTGGCCCGACTGCACAGCAGGGGCCGCTGTGTGCTGCGGGTGGTCTGCATGGCCGCATGTGTCGAAGCTTGTGGCTGCTGTGGCGTGTGCGCCGTTTGGCTCGGCGGTCTCCTTCAGCAGCTGCGCCGTGACGTAGCTCATGAGGGTGGTCTTGATCTCATTGTAGTGGGTCACGCCGAGCCTCTTGAAGCACCCCAGGGAGGCCTTGGCACATGCCTCACGCACACGGTGCTCTGGATCGAACGCCTGCGCACACACATCCAGGGACACACACACACACATCCATGCCACGCCAGCCGATCAGGTGCATCGGCAGCTGACCAGTCCGGTAGGATGCTCTCCGTCAGAGGGCTGGACCAGCAGGGAGAGCACCTCGGCGGCGAACTCCAGCGAGCCGACATCCATGACGAGTGCGGCAGCCGATAGACCGCCGTGCGCTCGAGCCCATGCCTTGCTGGCCGCGCCATGTGCTGCTGTCGAGTACTCCCTGAGCACCGAAAGCAGCGCATCCTCGAGCTGAGCAACGTCTCCTGCACCATGGCGCAACTGACAACCGCAAACACACAGAAGAGATCACATTTGTGCTTTGCTCTTTTGACCGGCTCACCTGGCTGCTGAGTTTCTCCAGCGTCCTCTCCCGCACGAGCACCCTCTCACTCAGCAGATCTTCCAGCAGGGACATGCACCCGCCCTCAGCCATGATGATGTGATGATGTCTGCAACCGCACTTTTTGATCTCTGTGATCTTCCTCTCCACCAGATATGCTCACGCAATGTCGAGGTCCCCTTCTCGATGGCTTTTCTCCTGGAGCAGCAGCGGTTTCAGGGAGCACCCTAGCAACTTGCGAGCTAAGCCACGAACAAAACCCTTGCACCATTCGCGCAGCATCTGGTGCTATCGTGCGTGCGATGGATCCATCTGGCGGCGTGAGCAAGGAGGACCTGCTGACGCGGCTCAAGCACAAGAAAGCCAAGGCCAACAGACAGGCCGGCCCGACGGACAACACACGACCAGAGAAGCGCCGCAAGACAGATGCCGACAACACTCATCAGCTCGGCACATCAGACTACAATGATCTGACTCACCACGAGGCGTCGCCCACAGAAGACACGAGTCACTCCGAGGCCGTTTCGGGATCAGGCGGCGCTGCGATGTCGTCAGCAGAGAGCTTCGAGGAGCTGGGTGTGTGCCCGGAGCTATGCGAGGCGTGCCGGGCTCTGGGGTGGGTGCGTCCGACCAAGATCCAGGTCAAGGCCATCCCGTGGGCCCTCAAGGGGCGGGACATCATCGGCCTCGCGGAGACCGGCTCCGGCAAGACGGGCGCCTTCGCCCTGCCCATCCTGCAGTCACTGCTCGATCAGCCGCAGCGCGTGTACGGCGTGGTGCTGGCCCCGACAAGGGAGCTGTGTGTGCAGATAGCGGAGCAGTTCCAGGCCCTGGGTGCGAGCATCGCTCTGGAGGTGGCTGTGGTGGTGGGGGGGCTGGACATGGTGACTCAGGCGATGGCTCTGTCGAGGAAGCCGCACATCATCGTGGCGTCTCCTGGGCGGCTGGTGGATCACCTGGAGAACACCAAGGGGTTCCACATCCGGTGCATCAAGTACCTGGTCATGGACGAGGCCGACCGGCTGCTCTCGATGGACTTTGAGGAACCCCTCAACAAGATCATCCAGGCATGTCGAGGCGACAGACAGATGACTGACACCCATGGGGAAATGAGCGAATGAACACATTGTAGGTGTGTGTGTGGGTGTGTGTGGGTGTGTGTGGGTGTTGACGCGTATGCAGGCTGCATCAGGCGACCGACGGACGTACCTCTTCTCGGCCACCATGACGAGCAAAGTCAGCAAGCTGCAGCGGGCGTCCCTCACAAAGCCCGTCAAGGTCGGCCAGTCAGTCTGTCAGCCCATCCGCCACACACACACAGGCAGACAGACATGTGCCCGTCCGTGTCTGTGCGTGTGTCTTGTAGGTTGAGGTGAGCACCAAGTACGAAACGGTGAGCACGTTGGTGCAGAGCTACATGTTCATCCCCTTCAAGTACAAGCACACCTACCTCGTGGCACTCCTCAAGCACCTCGAGGCCTACGTCACCATGGTCTTCGCAGCCACCTGCCTCGGCGCACAACGAACCGCTCTCCTGCTAAGGAAACTCGCCTTCCCAGCGGTCGGTTGGTCGGCCAGCTACCTGCGGCACAGATGCACTCCCATGCCCCCACATGTGTGTGTGTCTTGATCGTCGATCAGATATGTTTACACGGGAAGATGAGTCAGTCCCAGCGGTTGGGGGCGTTGAACCACTTCAAGAGCGGTGCCAAGAAGGTGCTGGTGGTGACGGAGGTGGGCAGCCGCGGGCTGGACATCCCCTCGGTCGATGTGGTCGTCAACATGGACATCCCCACGGCCTCCAAAGACTACATTCACCGAGTGGGACGCACCGCACGGGCGGGCAGGACCGGACGCGCCATCACTCTCGTCACCCAGTATGTAGGAGCCAACACACTTACACACACGCACACACGCGGGCAGCTGGGGTGAGTCCGTGTGTGTATGTGTCCTGTGCGATGCTGACACACTGACACACGCATATTACAGGTATGACATCGAGCCCTTCCAGCGGATAGAGCATGCACTCGGACACAAGCTCGAGGAAACAACCGTGAGTGTGTTGCCGGACAGACACACACACACCACACGGCAGCTTGCATAGTGAACCTCTGTGTGTGTGTGTGTGTGTGTGTGCAGGAGGTGCATGAGGACATGGCTATGGCGCATCACGAGAGGGTCCTCGAGGCCCTCAGAGAAGTCGACTCTGAGATGCACTCGACCAGCAGCGGCAGCGGCAGCGGCAAGCCGGCACATAAGTCAAGGAAAAAGAGGCACCAAAAGGGAGGCGCCAAGTGAGGCTGACCGATGGGTGACACACATAAGGTGTGTGCGTGGGAAGGCGTTCATGGGTGCGCTTGTACTTGAGGCGACGCTTGCTGGAGTGACTGCAAGACACTTCTATAGGCTCACAAATCCATACCACGCCCGGCTGTAAGAATCTTCCGGACAATGACGTATCATTGCAACGAAGAGAAAAATCAATTCATCCAATCCATCCATCAATCTGTCCCGTCCCATTCTTCACAGACAGGCAGCCAGCCAGCCAGACAGTGGACCCATTCACCCTTACGACAGCCGAAAACTGCATGGATTCACAAAAAGTCGAGAATTCTCGACGGGAGACGCGCGCGCAATTTGCATGTTTTTCCTCCCGTTTCTCTCCCACTCTCGGTTGCTCAAGAGCTGCTCAGACACTGTGATCGCAGACCCCTGAACTCACCTGCGGCGTTTCCTGCGGGCAGACACACTGAAACGCTGCCATTGAATGCACACGAGGGTGAGGATCCGGAAGTGGTACTCAGTGCGCTACCACGAGGGGTGGTGCTACAAGGGAAGAGCTTCAAGGCCGGTGGCTCAAAGAAGGTAAAAGAAGGTCACAAACGCCACCAAACGAGAGCTGTAGAGCCGTATTGATGCGGACGCCAGACACTCTCGGACACCGTCCGCATCATGGCCGCTGTTGCCTTCGATTCTTTGCAGACCCCACATTTTGCCTGTCGGCCAGAATAGACAGATTTCTCTGTCATTTAGTGGATGGCGTCGGAGACCGAGCGAGTTGGTCAGTGGAGGAGATATCCGTACTAAACGAAGACGGTACGAAGCGAACAATGGCTGGGCGTGTGAACAAATATGGAGGGATACGCATGTGTACACCGGTCTGCAGGCCCCAAACAACTACCAAGGGGAAAACCCATTCACTGATTTTCGCTGTGGTGCAGAGTTCGCGTATTCGGACATACGCAAAAGGTAAGAACCAACCTTTACGAAGAACCAACATTTATTACAAGAAGTTCGAGACATCTCTGTTCGTCAGCAGTAGTGAGGCGGCCCATCCTCGAGAGGCCATCAGCTGCTCGCCACCTCCAGCCACCACCACAGCAGCAGCAGCAGCAGCAGCAGCCGTAGCAACAGCAGCAGCAGCAATGTTACGAAAGGGCACCCTCTTCCGCACCAACGGCCAAGTTCACCAGTGGGAGAACCTTGTGGAGGCGCACCTGCACTGTGCCAACGGGTTTTCCGTCCTTGGCAAGGAACCGACCCCCGACGCGCCGCCATTCATCGGCCCTGCCCATGCCCGCGTGCCCCTCCGGAAGGCCGCCCTCGAGGCCGTCGACCAGGCACCTGATGGGACCCCCACATTCTGCCCCCGAGCAGGAGCTGGTTTTCCTTGAGGGCGCCAGGGAGGACTACGAGACCAAGAGGGACCGCCCATCCGCCCGCACCGTCTACGATGTCAACCTGGGGATCAACCCCCACCAGGCAGCCAGCCGAGCTGGACCAGATGACGGCCGCCGTGGACGAGTGCCGCCGTGAGCTGCGCGGCAGCGGAATTCTCGTGGGCGAGGGGGAGGACGAGGCGGTGTGGATGGACGAAAGGAGCATCTCATGGGGCATGGCAATGTTCGCCCTCAGCGTCCTCAACACGGAGACCATGCAGAGGAACATGGGAAGCTGCGTCAGTGAGAAGCCCACCAGCAAAGACATCACGAGGAGTAACATGTTGGTGGTATTGAAGTGGCAGCACTCCTGGCAGTATTTCATGACGCCTGGCGGTCGCCCTGTTGGACAAGAAAAGACAGATAGACAGACATACATTGCTGCCTACATTTATATTTTCTTGTCTTGTCATTTTCATGGCATCGCCCCTCAACCGGATGGTTGGTTGAGGATGGATGACTCGGTTAATCCTCATGGTGTCGACTTTCGCCGCGATTGTGTTGAGCGGTGCATGAAATAGACGCATGCACGGAATAAAGCTCCATCGGCACGCACGCAGGCTGAAGAGCGCTAACCGCTGTAACGCAGTTCTACAGCGTCTGTGGAAACGAAGAGCGCCAAGGAGGGAACAAAACAAGACACACAGATCAGGGAGGGAGGGAGAGAAGAGACACGACATACGTGCATTTTCAGGCGTATGTTCCTGGACATTTCGTACGTATCTATGCACGAGAGGTGGTGGGTGTCAATCCATTAACGAGAACGTCCACAAGCGGACGCTCCATACACACGTACATGCATTCACCGGTCAGCGACTGATCTACGCATCGTTGGCCAGTCAGACCATCCATCCATCCACAATAAGCACTCATTAATCACTCTCCAACATTCCTGTATTCATGCACGTCGGCCGTTCGGTCACTTGGTTACTTCTTGCCCTTGCGTGTCTTGGCGCTGGCCGCCGCCCTCATGCTGCTGCCGCCCTCACTCCCCGATGAATTGCTGCCCTCATCAGACACATGGCCACGCCCCCCATCTCGGTCGACAACACGCGCGCCGCCTGCACACAGCACACAGCAACACAGAGAGAAAGAGCACTTGTATGGGTGGGTCCATTCGTGCAGTCAGGCATCACGCAGCGTATGTCATGCAGCAGGCGGGTGTCAGCACAGATCTTGGTAAAGTGGTTATACTGTTCAAGTCAGCGTCCACGAAGGGCTCGGCTTGCAAATATTCAATCGCTCTCATCACACACCTGCCTGCCTGCCTGAATTTGTCCCTCACTGACCTTGTTTGTTTGTGATGTTCGGGCCACCATCTCCCGCCTGTCTTGCGTGCAGTATGTGCGTGTGCGCCGCACTCAGCCTGACATTCCCCTCGTTGGCACCCACACCCTTCAGCGCCAAAGTGCGGTAGCCCCTCGAAGGCCGGATGTCCTTGGCCGAATCGGTGAGGAGGAGTTCCCGCAGGCGCATGACGGAGAAGTCTCCATCGTTGGTGGAGTAGGCTATCTTGGGAATGTGCATCTTGTGCAGGAAGGCCAGGCAGACGGCGCACGGCATCGAGTTGAGGAAGGCGGGCTGGTGGCCATCGGCGGAAGCAGCGGCGGACGTGATGCGACCGACATGAAGGGTCAACTGCATCAGAGAGAAGATTTGTATGTGTGTGTTCGAGAGCGAGCATGGGTCGGCCAGCGCACCTTTTTGGTTTTACGTTTGAGCTTGTTGCCCCCGCCGCCCTTTAACCCGCCACCCTTTCGATAGACCCTGCACCACACACACACACACAGTGTCAGCCACGGTAATTGGGGCACGTTTCCCTTCCTCCGCTGCCCACTCATGCAGCTCATGACCCTGTCCTTCTTGCCTGCCTGCCTTGCTTGCTCCCCGCCTTTCTCACCCGGCAGGTAGAGTTGAGGAAGGTCTTGAGGACGGCTACCTCTGCGTGGAGGCTGCATCCGTGGGAGGGCGACCGTCCCTCACTGCCGATCATGTGCATCCAACGAGGCTTCCGCCAACGACCACGCTCCTCATTGCACCCCTCGGCCACCTTCTTGCGACCTCGCGTCAACACCGCACCTGAACAGCGCGACGGAGAGCGACGAAACGGCACACATACATTGATTGAGTCCCTTGATCACCTGTCAGTCACACCCGTCTGTGGCTCTTCCTGTCTGTTACTGTCCGTGTGTGTACCGTGCTTGTGCAGCATGACCGACTCCTTGGCAGCGGCGTGAATCGCCGACTCCATCTCCGTTTTGGCGTGGATATTCAAAGGGTGAAAGGTGCTATGTTACGAACTTGAAACAAAGGCGGCAAAGCAGAATTTGAAGCGCTGGTGCGCGAGCTTATTTCCTTTCCCCGTTTGAGCTTGCAAATTCTGAGCTGAGCTACGCTGCTTGCCACCGCCAGCCAGTGGCACCTCAACAGCAGCAGCAGCAGCAGCAGCAGCAAGAGCAGCAGCAAGAGCAGCAGCAGTCAGCAGCAGCAGCAGCAGTAGTAGCAGCGACAGCAGCAAGAGCAAGAGCAGCAGCAGCAATGTTACGAAAGGGCACCCTCTTCCGCACCAACGGCCAAGTCCACCAGTGGAAGGACCTTGTGGAGGCCCACCTGCACTGTGCCAACGGGGTCTCCGTCCTTACCAAAGAGCTGCAGATGCCCGACCCCAAGGACAGATGCGGCTTCCTCAAGGTCGACAGTGTGCTCAAGGTGGCCGCCCAGGACGGCCCCTCGAACCTGCGCCACTGCGCGGGCATGCTGCAGAGGGAGGCAAGGCTGATGCGCAGGTTCGGCGGCGAGGTGCCCGACGCCAGCCCGCCCTTCGTCGCACTCCTCTTTGAGGACACCGACCCCACACACAGCGCCACGTTCGAGGTCTGCCAGGCGGGAAGGCAGATGCGACTGCCGTGTGTGGCGATCGGGATGCCTCGTGTTTCAGGTACACATGCATGTAAGGCTCATGTAAGGCTGTAGAGGGTGGGGCACGCAGTGCAATGCTCCCACTGCATGTCATTCTCTGTGTCTGTGGTGTGTGATTCATGTCTGTTTGATGCAGAGGAGTTCACCGAGCAGCGCAACCTGCTGCTGAGGGATAGGAAGGGCAACCCGGGAGATCTCAACCTGGAAACCGTGGTCGACCGCTGCAGCGGCAAGACGGCCGAGCAGAGGGTCAGGTCAGTGGCGGAGGACTTGTTCGCCGTCACGACCGCCCTCGAGCTCATCAACGAGGCCCACATCCACGCCGCCAAGGAGGGCCTCCTCTTGACGGACCACCACAAAAACAACGTTTTTGTCAAGAGGTCGGCTTTGCGGGTGTCGGCATCGCAGCAGGAGAGGGACGTCAAGGAGGCCATCCGGGTCATCGACCTGGCTAACGCCACCCTCGTCCAGCCATCCCCCGACGCGCCCGCATTCATCGGCCCTGCCCATGCCCGCGTGCCCCTCCGGAAGGCCGCCCTCGAGGCCGTCGACCAGGCACCTGATGGGACCCCCACATTCTGCCCCCCCGAGCAGGAGCTGGTTTTCCTTGAGGGCGCCAGGGAGGACTACGAGGGCAAGAGGGACCGTCCATCCGCCCGCACCGTCTACGAGGTTAACCTGGGCATCAACCCCACCAGCAGCCAGCCGAGCTGGACCAGATGACGGCCGCCGTGGACGAGTGCCGCCGTGAGCTGCGCGGCAGCGGAATCCTCGTGGGCGAGGGGGAGGACGAGGCGGTGTGGATGGACGAGAGGAGCATCTCATGGGGCATGGGGATGTTCGCCCTCAGCGTCCTCAACACGGAGACCATGCAGAGGAACATGGGATGCTGGGTCAGTGAGGAGCCCACCAGCAAAGACATCACGAGGAGTAACATGTTGGTGGTGATGAAGTGGCGGCACTCCTGGCACCCTTTCATGACGCCTGACGGCCGCCCCCTGGGTAGCCACAGACTGACCTGTCCCCTGGAGCGGCTGAAGGAGCTGCCGGGCCTGGAGTGGGTGGACGAGTGGATGGGCATCATCGGCGAGACCGCTGCCAAGGGACTTCAGTGGCGGCACGAAGACCGTGCCTCCCTGGAGGACCTGGCGGCGGGCTTCAAGCGCGCCCGGGCACTGGTGCAGTCGGTCATCGACGCCGCAACGCCACCCATGGCGACGCCCAGGGCCCCCCCGCCGCCCCTACAGCTGCACTGTACGAACCCACGCGCACCACCCACGTACAACCCCATCACGTGTGTGTGTGTGTATATTTTGTCGATCAGGTGGTGTTTCTGAGTCCGCCACGCTCACCACCAGCCCCCTCAGTCGCCAGGCCTCCCTCACCCAGCAGGGCGGCTCCCGCCCCCCCTGCCCAACGGACCGGCAGCAGCAGCCGTGCCGACGGATGGCAAAAAGGCCCCAGCAGGACCGACGAGAGGAGATCAGGGCTGGTGGAAGAGGAGGACAGCAGCAGACAGCGCCAGGGGCCCCGCGACCTCCTGGACAACAGACAGGGCGACGCCAAGCCGACCGCAGAAGGCCCCCGCAGGTCTCTCGCCCGCCCACCCAGAAGGCGGCCATCCCCACCCACGCTGAGCTGATCAAGAGGGAGGAGAGGGAGTGGAGGGGCAGGTGGGAGGGGGGGATGGTCAAGGGGGCCAGGCCAAGAGTCGACACGGGGTCGGCCCTCCTCACCGCCGCCATCACCAAGCCAAGAGGGGAGAGGCCGACAGCGCAGCAGCTGCTCAAGGCGGCACGGCAGGCGGAGAGGGAGGACGACCAGCAGGAGCAGCAGACGGCCGCGGGTGCAACGAGAGCCCCACTGCAGCAGCAGCCCACGACAGCCAGCACCCTCCCCCCGTCCGACGAGGCTTCCCAGCCACCACCCAAGCCCTCCCTCGCCCCACCACCAGCCGGCTGCACATTCAGGCCACACCTGACCCGCAGAGCCAGCCGCATCCAGAGGGAGGAGCCGGTGCACGAGCGGCTGTACGCCCTCCGTGCCGCCCAGAAGGAGTCGGCAGTCGAGACGCCGGCGGCCCACGTGCGGCCGTGGGTCTGCGCCGGCACAAGGAGGATCACCGCGGCCCAAGACAGGCGCGAGCCGGTGTGGAAGCGCCTCTACAGGAGGCGGCTCAGGGGAGGAGAGGGGGAGGTGACTGAGCAGGAGCAGCCACAGGCACCACGCGAGGAGAGGGAGACGGGGACGGCGGGGCGGGCCGACCGTCGTGGTGGGGGAAGGGGTGAGCTGAGGGGCCGGGCAGCACGCCGTCATTGATTAGAACCCCCCTCCCTGCACAAACACACTGACGGCATCAGCAGCTGGGGGCCACGCAATCGTCTCTTTCTGTTTATGGATGCATAGCGGTGCTCTCCTTCTTGCCCGGCGTTATGACAAGGCGGCTGTCGGCCACGATGTGAGGGAGGCGGTGTCCGACAAGCCCGTCCACGGGCTCTCATCGACCCCGTTCCTGTGTCGCCGTGTGCCGTACCTCCTCATCTTCGTCTCAAGACGGTGACACTTCGTCTCAAGACGAGCGCACTGCCCTTCAGAGCAGCACCAGATGATACTAATGGTGGTGGAGGTGGTGATCCGTGCAGTCCGTTTCGGTTTTTGTCGGTGTGGGAGCTGATGGCCATGACACTGAGGGAGGTCGCTAGGGATGGCGGTGATGGGGGCGATAGGACAAGACCAATCTCGGTACGAGAAGCACACACAAATGCAGGAGAGTTGAGTGCACTCCTGCCCACGTTGTCCTGTCGTGTTAGGTCTGGAGATAGTGTGGTTCGCATCAGAGGTGGTGCTGCGTCAGCCCGACCAGCTGTCCCTCATCGCACACAGCTGCAGCCGCACCACACACACCAAACACCGACACCGTCACCAACACCACTGACAGAGAGAGGGACGCTGCGCTCGACGGCACACCAGACGAGCCCCCCGCCGTCGCCTTTGCCACCTTTCTCATCGCGTCAACACACAGGTATGGTCTGCCAAAAGACACACTCACACGCACCTGTCATCCCGCTTTCCATCTGTTGACCAGGCTGGAGCACTCCGTCCGTGGCCGTGGGTGGCTCCTAGACGTGGATGTGGAGGTCCATAATGGTGGATGACTTGATACCGGCATTAGTGGGGGCTACGTCATGCCGCTGCTCAAGCCTGCCGGCGGCGGCTGCTGCACCTCAACCGTCGGTCCGTTCGGCACACGCAACCAGCTAAACTCTTCGACTTGGTGTCAACGAGGCGGGCGACTACATACTGGAGGCGTTCATTCACGAGAATCCCCCGGGAGGGCGACCGTTGCGGGCGATTCGAGCGACTTAATGGTCGATCAGGTGCCCGACCAGCTGGCCTTCCGCCAGGAGCCTGCCTCTGGCGTAGCTGGGCAGCCCTTCGCCGACATGCCCATCGTCTCTGTCCGCGACTCCTCCGGCGACCGGCGAGTGCGCACCTACACGGGAGACATCCACCTCTTCTTCACCGGCCAGCGGGTTGTTCCGTCACGGGCATCACCACATAGACCGCTGTCAAGGGAGAGGATGGCTCAGTTCCCATCTCTTGTGGTCGATACGTCGGGCAGCGGAGCGGCGCGACATCGGCATCGGGAGGAATGTGGAGCGACCCATAGAGGACTACCGCAGCACCATCAGTCCACACCCGAACAAGGCGGATCGTCCATCCACACCGAGGCTGCACTTCGTCCATCTCAGCCACTAGCACCCACCACCGGCAACAGTGACCTCCTGGAGGGGCTGAAGTCGTTCGGCCATCGGCCAGCCCGCAGCGTCTGTGCCCTCTCCGGCCGACGAGAAGCACCCCACCCACCACCCACCGCCACCACGAGAAGAGGCCCCCGCGCC
>CDMY01000346.1:19901-42371 GCA_001179505.1 Vitrella brassicaformis | reverse complement strand
ATGACTTGATACCGGCATTAGTGGGGGCTACGTCATGCCGCTGCTCAAGCCTGCCGGCGGCGGCTGCTGCACCTCAACCGTCGGTCCGTTCGGCACACGCAACCAGCTAAACTCTTCGACTTGGTGTCAACGAGGCGGGCGACTACATACTGGAGGCGTTCATTCACGAGAATCCCCCGGGAGGGCGACCGTTGCGGGCGATTCGAGCGACTTAATGGTCGATCAGGTGCCCGACCAGCTGGCCTTCCGCCAGGAGCCTGCCTCTGGCGTAGCTGGGCAGCCCTTCGCCGACATGCCCATCGTCTCTGTCCGCGACTCCTCCGGCGACCGGCGAGTGCGCACCTACACGGGAGACATCCACCTCTTCTTCACCGGCCAGCGGGTTGTTCCGTCACGGGCATCACCACATAGACCGCTGTCAAGGGAGAGGATGGCTCAGTTCCCATCTCTTGTGGTCGATACGTCGGGCAGCGGAGCGGCGCGACATCGGCATCGGGAGGAATGTGGAGCGACCCATAGAGGACTACCGCAGCACCATCAGTCCACACCCGAACAAGGCGGATCGTCCATCCACACCGAGGCTGCACTTCGTCCATCTCAGCCACTAGCACCCACCACCGGCAACAGTGACCTCCTGGAGGGGCTGAAGTCGTTCGGCCATCGGCCAGCCCGCAGCGTCTGTGCCCTCTCCGGCCGACGAGAAGCACCCCACCCACCACCCACCGCCACCACGAGAAGAGGCCCCCGCGCCCCCATATATGTAGACAGACGGGGGAGGATGGCCATTTTTTGTTAGTTAATTAGTGTATTCTATTGTATTGCTTTTGAGTCAGCAGCCCTACCCGTTGCCTTTTCTTCTCCTTTCTCCTTTTCTTTCTGTCTCTCCGTAGGGTGGTGACACTGTTTTCTCGTTTCTGTCCCTCCGTAGGGTGGTGACACTGTTTTCTCCTTTTCTTTTTGTCCCTCCGTATGGTGGTGACACTGCTTTGTCCTTTTCTTTTTGTCCCTCGGTATGGTGTGGACACTCCCTTTTCGTCTGTGTTGATTACGTCTTGTCGGTGTGCGTGGGTGCGGTGTGTCGCTGTCTATTCCCCGTCTGTCTACATTGTCGTTGGCGGTGGTGGTGGTGGTGCTTGTCGGGGGCGGGAGGTCGGCTGATGGTGGGTGGATGGATGGATGGATGGGTGAGTGGCGGGGAGGGCCTGGGTGAGTGCGGCTGGGTGCAGTGCGTGAGATGTGTGTGTGCATCCTTGTCGACGACTTACCTCACGCAGCAGCAGCCCGGCGACGCAGGCCGTACAAGGAAGAGGGGGGCGAGTGAGCTGCGTGAGGAGGGGGTGGATGGCGGGGAGGGGAAATGGTGTGCTAGCACGCACGCCATCATGTCTGAGTGTCGGTCGGTGTAGACATTGATTGGCATTTTCTGGTGGGTACTTTCTGGTTGCGTGACTGACTTATTTGTGAATGACTTTTCATGCAATTCTCCCGTCTTTGTTTTCCCCCCTAACCTGACCTGACCCGACCTGACGCGTTGTAGCCAGGCGACCGAGAGAGGAGAACACTTTCTCCTGTTTCTGTGCACCAGCCAGATGTTTTCATGTGTAGACAGACACACACAGACACACACACCATACACTTACTTCGGACGGCTACATGCCATGCACTAGCGACACTCATCCCACTCACTCACCGGTGACACACACTCACACACCACCGACCTTACCTGAATGCAGTGTGTGTGTTTATGGTGGGTGGATATAAGTGAGCAGGTGACCTCACTGACTGACTGACAGACAGCAGTGACTTGGTCGCGCCTCGCGGATGACATTGTGCGTGCCATCGTCAAGCCATGACGATCGCTGTACAGTACTCGGCATCGCTCTCCCTTTCCCATCCCGACCGTCGGCGGCAGCCATTTGAGTATTGGCGTGACAACTTGGCTCTCTGTATGTTTGTGTTCTTGGCCACCTCATGTGTGTGTGTGTGTGTGTGGTCCTTCATTTTCATAGCTGCCGCTGACAGCGCAATGTCCGCTCTGTACAACGCGCTCGATAGTCACAGTCACTTGTTTGCAGTGATGCGCCGTGCCTGCCATACTTGCTGAGCCCCTCCAGCAGTACCACCCACTACTTATGCACCTGACCGATTGACTGACACAGGTGTTTTGTTTTCCTTTGCTCTCTGCCCTGCCTGCACTCATGCATTCGTTAACGTTTGGCAAGCCACTCATTGCATTCCTACACTCGATGCAATCAATGGTGGAGGCGGACCTCAGTGAACTTGTGAAGGAATGCAATTAAAAGATGAAGACTCCGAGAAGCACCAACCGCGACATTCACACACTCCTTAATGGGCACGGCGCCCGGCCGCCTGCGGTCTTCTTTCGAGCGCCCTGAATGAAATCGGTGTTTTCTCCTTTCTGCTCGCCCAACGGCCAACGGTCACGGGCGTACGCCGTGTGCTCAAGAGTAGAGGCCGCCCTTCATGCCAACAGTCGTCCCACCCCGCCCCTGCCCCAGCAGCGGCAGTAGCTGCAGCTGCAGCGGCGCCGACCCCTACCTCAAGAGGTGCCCGGGCGCCCAGGCACTCTAACGAGCAGCCAGCCAGAGGAGCCGTGAAGGTCTGTCGATGATTGAGGCGCTGCAGCAGTTGTTATCGGCTCACACGAGTGGTGACGAGCGGGACAAGCGCGGGGAGGAGGGGCGCCATGGCAGCGGCAGAGGCCACCCCCGACATCGACGACATGTCGATGGACGAGCTAGACAACAGCCCCAACGAGAGCACCGCCAGCTTACCCAACAAGCGCAGGAGGACGACGAGTGACCGACAGAGGGATCGAGGAGTGAGGGTGTGGGCAGAGAGGCCGCCCTCTGTGGGAGTATGGGTGTAGAAATAGATAGAAGGATGACAGACACTGTTGTCGGGACGGTGGTGGTGGTGGATTGCTGCATCGCATCGGTCATATGATGAGAGGGTTGGCTGGGTGGTCTATCCTAGCGCATCTCTCTGAGAGGCTTACGGTGTGTGTATGGCCGACTGCACACAGAGTGCATGGATGAATTGATGGATGAATGGATGGGTGCGTGCGCTCGTGTGCGAGCGGGGAAGGAACGTATGACTGACTGACTGACTGACGGTCGATTGGATGATTGGATGGATGAAGCCTCGTGCATCGATTGATGGGATGCGTGCCGTTGGTTTGCCGACATTGACATGAGATGACTGACATGTGCACAATCCCACTTAGACAGGTAGATACCCATCCGTTCAACACACTACCCATCACGCCGACATGCCGC
The DNA here is from genome assembly GCA_001179505.1 of Vitrella brassicaformis. Taxonomy (NCBI): domain Eukaryota; family Vitrellaceae; genus Vitrella; species Vitrella brassicaformis. The sequence goes on along the minus strand of CDMY01000346.1, from coordinate 39,072 downwards.
CCGTCTGTCCGTCTGTCTGCCGGCCGTGTGCCCTCTGCTTCCAGAGACAGAGAGACAGAGAGAGGGTCGGCTGGGCTACTGAGTAGCAGAAAGCGAGCAGGACTAATAAACACACATTTTGCCCGCCCAAAGGTGACATTTTGCCCACACAGACACACAGACGCAGGACACGTCGCAGGACTGCAGGCACGCCGCGTTTGAACACATCCATCCGTCCATCCATCGACGAGGCAGCCATGCGGCAAACGCACCAATGCACCCTCCCTCTATGCACACACACAGACAGACAGCTATACAGACGCGCACACAGACGGATAGGATGTGAGTGCTACGGCACGGTGCTTTTGTGTCACGACTGGCTCGACTCGACACACAGCCTGAACACACACACACGCACTCGTATTGCGAGGGCGACGGATGCAGTGCTCCGCCTCACCCTCTAAGAGAGACGCCTTGCAGTCACCTCAATCCACAATCCGAGGTCCCGTGTGTCGATGGTGAAGCTGGGGCCGATCATCGTGCCCTTCTTCTTGGCCTGTTGCACCTTCGCTAACGACGACTTGGTGGGTTGAAGGTAGTGGAGCTTCTCCTTCTTGGCTTGACCGGGGCCGATGATCGTGCCGGTGGGAAGCAGCTTGCGAACGGCGACGCGAACGGAGTCGCGAACGAACCGGACGCATTTCACGTGCACTGAGAAACTCTCCAGGCCTCGCACGGCACCGACAACGGATGAGATGCCCTCGCGGATGGTCTCAGCAGCAGCAGAGGGATACAGCTCATCGAGCCCTGAGGAACACCACATACACACGGCGATGATGCACACGTAAGCTGAACCACCCTCCGTGTGTGTGCGTACCCCACAAGTGGTGTATCTCTACGCTGTGAATCGAGGGGAAGCTGTCCGACGTCCAGCCGTCGAAGGGGCCGTCCGTGAGACTGACCCCCTCCGCCCATTCACCGACGCTGACGGTGCCCACCTGCCTCCCCTTGCCCAGCCCCTCCAACACGACCCGTCGGTCCTGTGCGCTCACAGCGCTCCCGAACTCCACATTCCTCAACTCAGTGGGCATCTTCTGGGCCAGCAGCCGACCCGCTTCACCGCCCAGCCGGCTGCGAATCTCCAGCAATCCCACGGAATTTGGGAACTGCTGCAGGTGGTTTATGATGGTGGGATGGGGCAATGGGGTGTCGGGAGGGGGGACGAAGCCAGGGGCATCAACGACCGCCACGAAGCGCACACCGTCAAATGTGAGGCTCTCGGCGATGCCGATGGCGGCCTTACTGGGGCTGTCGACTGGGTGGGTGAGGTCATGCTCGCTGATGACGTACTTCACCCTGTTCGTCTGCCGTGCGAGTTGTTGCATCATCGTCTTGAAGAGGGGCGAGGGGTTGGCGGGAAGGTCGTCGCTGTAGAAGAGCGACAGGTCGACACTGGCGACACGTCTGGGGACACGTGTGGGGACATTTTGGGCCTCGAAGACGACTGGGGCGTCGGCTCGGCAGCACGTCTTGTGTAGCGACTCGAGGGACTGCATGACGGGAAGGACACTGCTGTTGATGACGTTGAGGCCCTCCACGACCAGCTGAGTGAGCGACCGGCGGCAGCCACGCGACGCTAGTGCCACCTATACACAGGAAGATGGCATCCAAACTGACCTATATTGCACCAACGGCATCCATTGCTGCTTACGTACCTGCAGTCTGGCGATCGCTCCACGGGCCGCCTCAGGACTGTCGTGCAGCTCGATGGTGCCGATACTCTGCAGACGTGCAAGTGGCCCCCTCTGCCCAGCAGTGGCCTCGGGCATGCCCTCAAACACACTGGCCCAGCCATCATCCGACAGACTCCCGCCGACGTGCTGCAGCGACCGTGACGAGCTGATGAAGTGGATCAACTGGTCCGCCCCCCAGCCCTGCTGCTCCACGCGCTCTAGTGACGGCACCCTCCACCCTCTGTCGGCCAGGACATCAAGATCTTCGACGGCTCCTGTAACAACCTTGAGCGACGGGAGGGTGGGGGGCTCGGCGAGGCGATCAGGGAGACGGGGACGCTGCGGCCGCAGGTCGAGAAGCTCCGCCCGACTCAGCCGCACCTTCTCGAATGCGATGGTCTCCAGCCGACTGGCGTCTGCGTGTCCATCGGGCCGGGCGCGCGGGGCGGCTGTGGTCTCAATGACAGAGACCAACACGTCGCTGCACCACACGGGGTGGTTCTCAGGGGTGGGGCTGCGCACGCGGCGGTACTCGGGGTGGCAGAGGGTGATCTCGGTGAGGCCGGTGAGCCGTGCCGCTACGCGCTCGACGGAGGGAAGGGGGATGCGCTGCCAAAACCTGCGGCCCTCGGTCGGCGAATGCCAGTACTGGTGGTCAGCTTTGGCTGCGCAGTCGATGAAGAGCCGTGTGTGGCTGATTGCCGCCTCTTCCCACAGCAGCTTGGCGCTGTTGGGCCGCCGCAGGGGGAGAGGGACGAGGATGTGGAGCGGCAGGAAGGGCGTCACCAACATGAGCACCTGCACAACACACAGGCAGCGGCAGAGCGGTGAGTGTGTCTGTCTGTCACTCATTGCCTCTGGTCGGTCTCACCGTTTCTCCATCGGTCGCAGCTACACTGTCCTCGTCCTCCTCCCCACCACCACCAGCACCAGCACTACCACCAGCAGCACCAGCTGAGGCCGCCAAACCACGGCTCTGCCCCTGAGAAACCGGCAGCAACAGGCGATGGCACAATCACCCCTTTGAGCTGCCTCACCTGTGTGTCCCTCTCAGACATGATTTCTATGCGATGATCGGCTCTAAGTCGTCGGAAACATCTCGCAAGCTACGCCCACTGCAGCCATTCACGCCATCCATCCATCCATCCATCCGTGTGCGGTTACATACCTGTGGCAGATGAAGCTGCTCCTCGGCGCCACTGACTCAAACACCGCTGACAACAAAGCAACAAACAACAGACACAGCAGACACACGGAGAGAGGAGATGGATGATGAATGCATCATCGTTGTCCATCTGCTTGGCGCACCAGCGTCCCAGGGAACTCACGCTGCTGTGGGAAGGCGAAAACGCCGAGAAAGGGGCAAGCTCAGGAACGGAAAGCTCGCAAGCGGAAGCGGAGGAAAAAGAGGAGACCACGACCGTTGACTGACTGCTACAGCCGAGTTTGTTGGCCAGATTAACTCATATTTCATCGAAGAGGCGGCCGCATCTCTCACAGCTCGAAGATCTGGAGGCGGCAAGGCAGCCGATGACGACGACATCGCACGAGCAGTGAGGCGGCAGACAAGGGATGACTGGCTGGCAGCGGCTCGTTGAGAAGAGGGAGAGATCCCGGATCCCTCCTGGGCATCGCAGCCATTGCAGGTGACTGAGTCGACGGAGGGAGGGAGGGGCCTCTCCTTTCCCATGCATGTGCGACGCTGGCTGTGTGTGTGGTGTCCATTCCCTCAGTGTCCGGGGCTCCTACGAAGGCGGGAGGGCGGGCTTGTGGTGGTCTTGTGATGATCTGAACTTCAAGCTGCTCAGATATATCCACGCGCTCGTCCGTGTACCATAGCGGTAAGGTGTTCGCCAAAGAGGCCGACAACGAATCGAAGGCCTGTCTGGTCGATCGACTCGTTGTAGGTCTCTTTCGCGAGCACCTGGACCGCAACCACGGGAGGGGTCCGCATAGGAGTGTGCGTGTGTTGGGGAGCGATGTGCGACTTGTCTGGCTGTTCTTCTGTGTTGTCGATAGGTGTTAGTGGTGAGAGAGAGAGAGATGGGTGGTCGATGGGGCTCCTCGCCTGTCAGACCTTCAACAAATCGACGGCATGTCTGGACGGTCCAGATACGCCTCCGATTTTGTGTTGGTGACTGCCATGTGACGACCCTCACCCCCCCGAGAGTCGGTGTTGTGTGTATGGTCGTGTGTGGAAGGGTTTCTTCCGGGGGGATGTCTGTCCGCCAATGAGTGTGCGTGCCCCCTCCATACGAAGAGCTGAACGACACCGCCGCCCCCATCTTCGCGCGAAGATGGGGGCGGCGGCTTCGTGCAGCTGTTCGTGCGGAAGAAGAACGCTGCTGTGCATTGGCCGTGGGATGTGTCTGACAGAGTGAGTGTTTTTGTCGTTGTCGATACGTGATCGGTGCATTGCGTGTTTGCTTGTGGCGGAATTACTTAAACAAATGAACTACCCGATTAAGGTGACTGGTCTCCCTCGTCGACTGACCTCTCTCGCACACCCACGTACACATACGCACAGACAGGGCACGACTTAACCCACGAGCGAAAGACTGCATCAATGCAGCACACACAGCCGCCCGCAAACCTATAGCTAGGCAGCAACGCCACAAAGAAATAGACGACTATGGGGCGAGTCGATCGGGGTAGGGGGAAGCAGTGGCGGCGCCTGACTGACTCTTACTGACTGCTGCATGTCTCCGTGGTTTGCGTGGCTCGCGTGGCTCAACGATCGACTGATGGATCGACTGATGGATCGACTGATTGATTACCTCTTACTCCTTCGTGTGTGCATTGTCCTCGTCAAGTGCCTGGCTCTCATACTCTCATACTCACGCACATATCCTCTTCACGCACGTCTTCCCTATCAAAGTTCTATCGCGTCGCCGTGACCTCTCTCTGAAAATCATCAATCGCCAGCGCGTCGCACGTACATAAAGGGGCACGAAAAGAGGCGCGGCATTTGCGAAACACGACACGGCACACTCTCACAGCGGTAAAGTCACAAAGGAAAGGCACACATGGGAGAAAGAGGGGGCACTTCATAAAGCGGCTCACACCATGGACACACACGCACACAGACACACGCCCCGCCCCCGCTGATTTGTTCAGGTCTCCCCGGTGCCGCCCTCCTGCGTCTGGTCGTCCATCTTGGCCTGTATCTGTGCCAGCACAGCGCCGCCCTCCTGCTGGTCGATCATGGTCTTGGCAGAGCCGGGAAACCTCATGAGATTGTCGCCCGTGAACCGGGGCACCACATGGAAATGGGCATGCATCACCACTGCATCAACCACACAAGGACAGACAGACATACGCAGCACATGTGTGTCTGTGGCTGAGAAGTTACCCTGCCCTGCAGAGGGGAGGTTGTTTTGGAACACATTCACGCCATCCGCATTGGTGGCCGCCATGACGGCCTGCGTCATGACACACACACACACCGATGCCAATCGATGTGGATTATCTATGTATGGGTCTTGACGGCTGGTGCGCACCGCACCTTGCAGAGTCTGGGGAGTTCCTTGAGCACGTTGGCAGCCGTGTCGGGCTGCAGATCCATCAAAGTGACGACCTCTGCCTTCGGTATCAGTAAAGAATGACCGCGGACCTGCACACAGAAACAAACACGCGCACCATGGTTGGGCCGATCTGATCCACGTGTCCGCACACAGTGCTGTGCTGTGCTGTTCACTGATAGATACCATTGGAAATGCATCGAGTATGGCAATGCAGTGATCCGTCTGGCCATACACAGACACAGAGGTGAGCAAGCACATGGATCCGCCACCATTCTTCCCTGCCTGTCTGTCTGCGTGTGTGTGTCAGTTGCCTGTCACACACCTCAAATATCTTGAAGCATGGTACCGCTCCTTCAATGATCTGACCAAACCGAACCAAGCAGACCCCCGTGAGCTCTGCACGTGCGCAACGCCATGATGTGTGTCCTCTTGAGGACGTACCTTCTTGAAGATGTTTTCCTGGTCATACGCCATGCTCACCCCCGTCCTTGGCCGACTCCAACTCCAGATTCGTCCAGGGATGCCTCCGCGGCCCAAACCTGCCTCTCCAGGGGTGTGCCTTGCGCTGCTCGTGCTGCTCGTGACTCGCCTGATCCCCCGCAACCTCAGAAACGCCGACGGGAGGCGGTGGGGTGTCGCAAGGAGATGTTGGCTTGCCAGGCGACGCAGAGGGGCGTGGATCTTGCCTCTGCCAGTTGAACAGGCCGCAGAAGAATGTTCGGAGAGGGTGAGGAGCGGGAGCAGCGAGATCAGGAAGGGCAGAGAGGATCGCATGCGACCGGGGAGCCTCCCTGCGGTGCACCTGAAGCGCTGGCCAACGGAGGGAGAAGGCACGCTTCGAAATCATCCCAGATCTCCACGCTGAGCGAGCATGTCGGGCGATCGCGCCCCATTGCAGTGTAGTGTCATCGCTAACGGAACGTTAACGCCACCCCCCCTTCTCTCTCGTGGATCGCGCTTGTTGGCGCTGCCAACTGCGAGGTCCGCAAACTGCCGCCGTGGAGTTCACTCAGTCCATCACACAGCCGTCCATACGACCCAGGGGTGAAGAAGCAGTGTTCTGTACACACACACACGCACCCACCCACACAAGCAATCAGATCAGCTGGGCGCCAGGATGACTTAAAAGACTATACGACGTCACTCAGGCGGCCCAGCCACTGCCCAGCCAGGCAGCAATCGCATCAGTGCCATCTCTCAAGCGACAGATGCACTTGTGTGTGTTGAAAAGTCATTGATCGGTCAAAACACCGCCATTCTGTCAGTCTAGCTCGACTGTCATCTTGACGGGCCCTTGGGCAACGGGCAAGTCGCTGCGATTGGCAGCAACCATTGCAGCCTCGCTTTCCTGACCATGGTCATCCTCCATTGAGCCGCCAGCAGCCACGGGTAGCCTGCAGCCACCACACAGACACGAAAAGAATGGCTCACGTGTGGGTGTACAGTGGATTTGCCGCACCTGGCTCGGTTTGCGTCGATCTCCTGTTGCGTGAGAACGATATCCCGCCAATCCAGCCCCTTGCTGCTCTTCTCAATGTCGACTCTGACGTACTTCTGCGCGTTGCTGAGCAGGTCCTTCCCCGGGCCGTAGTCGATAGTCCAGAACCAGCTGTCCCGCTCGACGCCTACGCGGACCCTGTCGTCGATGATGGTCTGGTTGTTGACTGCCAGACGCATGTGGCTGTGCAGCTGGTTCTTCCGCACGACGGACAGGTCCACATCGAGGTTGCGGTTGAAGTGGTTGACGGAGTCGTCGATCGGCACATAGATGGACACCTGCAGACAGACAGACAGACAGACAGACGGACAGACGGACAGACGGACAGACCGTCCTCTGCGTGTGTCGGGTGTTGGGATTCTGTGCGCGCACCTGATCATATGTCTGCTGCCACATGTACTTGTCGGTCTTTCCCCTTATGAACTTGCCGCTGCCTGCCAGGTGCGGGAAGTCGAACGGGATGGTCTCTCCCCTCCGCCATGTGGGGTCGTACTCCCCTTTGCTGATGAGGTCCTTCTTGTTCTTCTGGTCCTTGAGCAGCGCCTCCAGCTCCGACTCCTCCGTGAAGTCGTCGATGATGTCCGCATCCGTGAACGGACGCGTGTCTGCAAAATTCACCTGCACACACAAAGACAGAAAAGGAGGATGGCGTGGCGTGTCAAGACGATTTTACCACTTCCCTCCTCTCTGTTGCCTGTCAAGTGGCTGACTGACCTCCATGGTCGTCTGTGCCTCTGAAGTGGCCTTCTCCTGCTCCCCTCTGGGCGGTGGGAGGGGCACGAACTCAAAGGCCTCGTTCTTGGCCAGCGTCAGCATGTACTCCAGCTCCAGCTCCTCCTCGTCAGTCAGCACACGCTCCGGATTGTCCTCTGTGTCGGCGTCTGCGTCGGTCTCAGGATGATGCTCGTCGAGAGGCGGGGCGACTTTGCCATCTGCCGCCAGGCTGGCCAAGTCGGCAAGATCGGTATCGAGGGGGACGTCCTGCCGCCTTTCCTCTTCGCTGGAGAGCTTCAGGCCCTGCTGATCCATCCACTGTTTCCACAAGGGGGGATTCTCCTCTGCATGGCATGCACACAGACACACACGTGAGCGGTGTGCGTGTGCGTTCGCGTGTCACTCTCTTCTTTCTCTCCCCTGACTGACTGACCGATGTGGTGGAGCATCCGATCGACGACGTCGACCACCCCGTCGTAAGGGTTCCAGGGGCTGCTGATACGCACCCTCACATCCGCTTCCATACAGTAAGGCTCCACCTCGTCATGTCGGGCCGCGATGGCCTTGACGGGGTCGCTCTCCTGCAGCAGCGGGTGATTGAGGAACATCCCAAACCGCGCGAGGTACTGGCCCCTGTCTTTGGGATTGCAGTTGGCGGCCGTGATGCGCATCGACTCGGCAGAGAGGGAAGGGTCGACGTCGAGCCACAAGACCAGGCCTGTCTGGAGCTCGCGCCAGTTCTGGGGGATGGTGGGGGTCACCTCGGTTGTGACAATCACCTGAAAGACAGAGGCAGACAGTGACCAGCATGTGAGATGGGTATGGTGTGTGCTGTATTGCATGTGTGGAGGTACCTGTTTGTAGAGTCGCTGGAGGTCGTTGAGCGCCTTGTTCTCCTGCTCGAGGTACCTGTCGAGGCCGTACCTCTTCTTGTACTCGTTCAGACCCATCGCATACTCAGCCTCGATGCCGCGAGCAACCACCTGCACCCACCGTTCAGCACACATCCACACATGGACGCATCTGGCCGCCCTCGCCCCGCTCATCTTATCTGACCTCCTCGAGATCAAAAAACCCAAACATGAGGTGCTTGGCCAGCACCCGACCCACAAAGTGCTTCAGCCCCCACGGCACACCCAGCACATACAGATTGGCGCTCTTGAGCGTCTTGGCCAGCTCGCGGAACCGGCGGCGAGCCGAGGGCGTCAGCGGCACCTCCTCAGACAAGCTGCTGAAGTCAAGGATGTCGGAACCTCCCTCTCCTTCTGCATCAGCCACCATGGCCATGGTGGCCTCCCCCGCCCGTGCCCTGTCGGCATCACCGGCCGACGTGCTCCAGCCGTCGTACTCGAGGTAGCGCTGCAGCGGGTCATCGTTGGGGTCGCTCTCATCGGACGGGCCATAGATTTCCTCATCCAGATCATCTCTGAACAACTCGCGGATCTCATCGTCCTCAGACTTCTTCGGATCGTTGACACGAGGGTCCTCACCGCCGCGTTGTTGTTGCAACGATGACGACGGTCGTACCCTCAACCTCATCTGCTTGTGCTGCTGCCGTAGCCGAGATAGACAACTCCACCGTGGCAATAATGGATCATTCGATCTTCTCAGATCTGACGATGGCGGCCTCCAGCTCGACTCAAGATGGCCGCCCCTGAAGCTCCGTGGCTGCAGCAGAAAGGCTGACACGCAGGGCAACAGGCACGCGAGCAGTGGAAGGCGGAAAGGGGAGGGCGAGGGAGGGGGGCATCCTGCAGCATGACAGCGACGGTTTGGCCTCGGCGGCGGTGACGACGGCAGTGATTCTGGCTGCATTTGGCAAGCGCCCAGTCCGCTAAGCTCGCATTTCGTTTCCCGCCAAAGCTCGCAGGGGAGAGAGAAGAAACGACAGAAACGAAGACAGCACCAGCTTTGTTTGAGGCACTCGCCCTTGTCTGATATCTGATTGACCTGCTGTGCTTCGGTTGTGTGGAATTGTGAGTGGCTGAAGATTCGTCATGGATACGCTGCCCGGCTCCACCACCCACTACGTGCCCTTCCTGACCGGCAAAGACAGCCGGGGTCGGCACACCCTCGCCCTCGTCCGCAAGGCCCTCATCCCCGCCCTCGCCGCTCTCACAGCCGTCAGCTGTCTGGCCTTTTTCTTCTACCCCTCTGCACCACCTGCACAGGAGTCGCTCATCAACACTGAGCTCTACGAGAGGCCGTCGCGGCACTTCTTCACCGAGAGGCAGTTCTCCGATGCGTTCGTCACCTTCGTGACGGAGCACGGGAAGGTGTACGCCAACGAGAAGGAGAGGCAGATCCGCTTCGACATTTTCAAGAAGAACCTGGCCTTCATTCACGCCCACAACCAACAGGGTACAAAGAGGGAGGGTAGTGAGCCGTGGCAGGCAAGACACCGACCGACCGAGTGAAGTGTGTGTGTCTTGTGGTGCTTTCAGGTTTCAGGTACACGTTGGCAGCCAACCAGTTCGCCGACATGACACACGAGGAGTTCAAGGCGCAGTTTGTGGGGTACAGGAGAACCAACGTCACGAAGACGGTGAGTGAGTCTCAGTGAGCACACAAACCATACATATGCTCTAAGTATGTGTATCCTGGAAATATCATCGTCACTTGTGTCAGGATGCGACGCACCTGCTGGGCGTGCACCCGTCGACGCTGCCCAAGGACGTCGACTGGCGGGCGAAGGGATGCGTCACCGAAGTCAAGAACCAGGCGCAATGGTACACACATACACACACACACACAGAGGGAGACGAAGGCTCTCAACGTCTCGTTAACCGCACAGCCACAGCCAATGCTCTTCTGTCTGTCTGTATGTGTCAGCGGTTCTTGCTGGGCCTTCTCGACCACGGGTGCGATTGAGGGTGCGACGTGTGCCAAGACAGGCCGTCTGCCCGACCTCAGTGAGCAGCAGCTGGTGGACTGCGCGGGCATCGAGGGCAACCAGGGCTGCTCGGGCGGCGAGATGGACCAGGCCTTCCAGTACGTCATCGATAACAAAGGTACTGTTGTCGATATCCACGGGCGGAGAGTGCTCGTGATGGACGCTTGTGTGTGTGTGTGTGTGTGTGTGTAGGGTTGTGTTCTGAGATGGAGTATCCATACGAGGCTACTGACGACAAGTGCAAGGCAGACAGCTGCAAACCACAAGCTACCATCAAGGGCTTCAAGGTGAGTCAGCCAACACACCACACCACACTACACCACACCACACAATGACACAGCAAGGTCATGTTGCGTGTGTGTGTGTGTGTGCAGAACGTGCCAATGGACAACGAAGCCGCACTGATGGCTGCCGTGGCGACCAACGGGCCCGTCAGCGTCGCCATCGAAGCCGACCAGCTCCCCTTCCAGTTCTACCAATCAGGTACGTACCTGCCACACACACACACGGGCATCCATCCGCCCACCCATTCGTCCACCCATCTGTGTGCCCATGTGTGTATCTCAGGTGTGTTTGACGCGTCCTGCGGCGACCAGCTCGACCACGGCGTGCTGGTGGTGGGCTACGGCACTGACGAGCAGGGGCAGGACTACTGGATCGTCAAGAACAGGTGCGTGGGGACTGGACTGGACAAGATTGATGGACAAGACGCATACACACACACTGCTCATACTTGCATATGTCTGTGGCTGTCTGTGTTGTCTGTGTGTTGCTTCAGCTGGGGTCCATCATGGGGCGATGACGGCTACATCAGAATGGCCAGACACAGGGGCAAAGAGGTACGCAGCGCAGACGCAGGGGTCAATCACAACACCATACCTAACCCACACCACAAAGCACACGTGAGTCCATTTCCTTGATGTGGGCGTGGCGTGTGTTTGCTTGCGTGCAGGGCGAGTGCGGCATCCTGATGGACGCCAGCTACCCTGTGGTCTAACGAAGGAAGCATAGCATGGATGCGTAAACCATACACCCTATCCCGCCCCCCACACCCCTTCCCTCCCGATCGCTATCTCTCTGCCTGGCCGTCGTGAGTGCGTGTGTGTGGGGGAGGGAGGGGGGGTCATGATCATCGCTCGCTCCTTGAGTGACTTTCTTGCTGCTGGCGCTGCTGCTATTTGTCGGCCTGGCTGGGGAGGTTGGGGTGGGGCTGGAGGATGAAATGAATGCTTTTGATTGAAAGGGTGGATGGGGTCGGGACGGTCGGTGTGGGAATGAAGAGTGAGTGAGTTTCGTGACCTCGCTTGTCTATCTGGGTTCGGGGGCGACGGTGTTTGAACCACCAACGAATGGATGGATGGATGGATGTTTGAACCATCAACGAATGGATGGATGGATGGATGGATGGATGGAGGGAGGGGTGGGGTATGGGTGTGGGAGGGGGAGGCTTCTTCCTGGTTGTGTCCTTCTCTCGTTCTCTCTCCCTGTTGCTCTCTCTCTCTCTCTATGTCTGTCTGTCTGTCTGTCTGTCGGGCGCACACTTGATAGAAATCACTGTGTGTATCTGATGTGAGGTGCAGGTGGGCGGCGAGCGAGGCTCCCTCGTCTGCTGCACGACTGCATGGCCCGACCGACTAACCCACTCATTCACTGATTGACTGACATGGGAGAGGGGTGCGCTCACTTGGCTCCGCTCACTTGGCTTCACTTGGCTTGGCTTGACTTAGCGCTAGCTGCTGTGCATATCGATCTGTCTGATGCCTGTCCGTGCCTGTGTGGATGGATCTCTTGCCTGCCTGCCAATCGGATGATAGATGCGCGGCTGTTAATTGGCGGTTTCTGCTATCGCCTTAAACCACTGGCTTACTCACTGGCTGGCTGCCTGGATGCCTGCATGCCCTGCGTGTGTGTGGTGTGTGAAGTGTGCGTGAAGTGTGTGTGCCAGAGCGCGTTGGCACAGCGTGCGTGGCGTGGCGTGGCCTCAGTCTGCCTATCTGCATGTGTACCATATTCCCATACCCATTTTGCCTTATCCAGCCGCACCGACACCGACACCAACCTGAATGGAATGGAATGGATTGAATCGTGTCGGTATCCAGCCACCCACAGGGACGGACACCGACAGCGCTCACATCGATGCAGAGAGACAGACAGACTGACAGTGACAGTGACTGAGTGAGTGTTGTAACTGTTTTTGATCCATCCAAACAGGCGGACTCTGGGCAGTTTTTGGCCGACATCTCTACTCTGCTTCCCTTCCTTCCCTTCCTACACCAGCAGCCGCCGTCACCCAGTACTGATCTGGTCATCCCGTCAGCACCGGGCGGCACACCAGGCTGCGGCAGCAGACAGAAGCGCTGGCGTCGAGCCAAAACGGCAACGCACGGACGAATCGGTTGTCTCGGCGCGACTTTCCGGTCCTTGATGAAAAAACGGACACCCTGCATGATGGCCTCCATTGTGCTGTCAGTCTGACACGTCGCGTGATGCTGTGTCCGTGGCCGTTCGGCGAGAGGATGCACGGGATTCTCTCTCTTGTCTGTCATCACACGACAGAGAGAGAATCCCGTGCATCCACTCGCCGTCCACGCGAGGCGGGCAGGAGACATGGTGTCACGTCCGCCACACACACATACAGACACGCAGACAGACCTCTTTTTTTTTCTTGCGGCACTGGTGTGCGTCCATGCTCTCTGTGCGCAATGCTTAAGTGCCAACACCCACATACTTACGCAAGCCCGTACATCATCGACACAGATACACATTAATTACATTCACGGAATGGCTGTCTGTGGAATCAATCGACTGACTGCCTGGAGAATGGAGAGAGGGGGAGAGGGGGGTCGGGCTCGTGGTGCCGTCTCGTGTCTGTGCTTTTGCAGGATATTTAGAGAGACCACTCTGGCGGGAGGGCAGCATCCATGCCATGAGCCCAGCGCGACCCTCGCTCTCTACCTGCTGTGGATGCTTTCCGTGTGTGTGTGTGTGTGAGTGTGCGGATGGCTGGTGGCTGTGTGCTCTTGCCTGTATGGTCACCTGTTGTGTGGACTCCTGTAGCATACACTCCCGTCACTCACAAGACGTCACATTATTTCAGATCGTGATCTCATCACCACGCTCTTCCCTTCCTTTGAGGACGCAACGGTCTGCCCTTCTGCAAGTGACTGGAGATCTCTCACCTCCGATGAATCAAATCCTGTCGGGAGCGGTGAATCACTATCAACACTGTCATGCAGCTCATGCCGCATCCATCAGCCGTGCAGCATCGGCCCTCAACAGACTCGTCACTCTCGCACAGGAGCAATCCCGGGACGATGAGGCCGACAGCAACGCAGATCTCGCAACGCTGCTCTCTTCCCTCTCTGCATCGGTGGCTCACCTCAGCACCAACACTAATGAAGACCCTGCTGCTGTCCGCGGCCCTCTGATCCGCTGCTTATGGGCGCTTGCGAGGCTGCAAGGGAGCTCACTGATGCCGTCGAGAGATGAGTGGGCGCCGCGCGTGATTCCCCTGACCGCAGCCATTGTCGAGCGCCTGCAGTCAACTGCTGAGGTGTCATCAGCATCATGGGACGGTCGTGACGTCGCCAATCTGGTGTGGTCAATGGGTCGGGTGGCGCAGTGGGGACGGCTTGACAGTGCAGTGAAGTCATGGGCCATCGAGCGGGCGGCGGACGCCTGCCGGCAGTCATTGTCACCGTCACTGAATATGAAGCCTCTGGACGTGTCCAACGTGATGGTCGGCATTGCGAAGCTCTCACCCTCTGCACCCGGCGATGCCGACCGCCTGGACGGCCTGTACTCGTCCCTGTCGGCGTTTGTGCCTCGGATGTGTGCTGATGACGTCTTCAACGAGGTGCAGCTGACGGATCTGGCGTGGAGCCTGGCGCGGCTGCAGGCGTGTGTGTGTGGAGGGGAGGGTGGGCGAGAGGTGTGCGAGGCCGTCATGGCGGCGTGCGAGCGGCGCCTTGGCGAGTTCGGGACCAAAAGACTGGTGACGCTTATGTGGTGAGATGACAGACACACTGAGGGGATGCACGAAGCCACCTGTCGTTAGGTTTTCTTCCACCGTCAATCGTCAGGTCGTTCGCCCACAGCCAGCACCCCGTCCCAGCCTCGCTCATCGCGGCCCTGCAAGCCGCTGCAAACCGGCATGCGCCATCCATGGCGCCCCGCAGCCTCTCCAACGCTCTGTGGGCCATGGCCAGACTCGTTGACGCGTCAATATCGCCCCCGTCTCCCTCAGCTATCGCTGAATGGCTTGAAGGGATGTTTCCGGACGATTCAGCTTGTTCGAGAGTGGGCAATTTGCAAGACAGAGCCAACACGATGTGGGCGTTGGGGGCCCTCGGCAGCAAGGTGGGGGAAACGCGGCTGGCGCAGCTCAAAGCCGGCAGTATGGGCCGTGTGTGCGACGAGATTGCTGCGGCGAGTGCGGGAAACCTGCACACGTTCAACCACCAGATGATGCTCAACTTGCTGTGGGGCTATGCATCGCTGGGGTACGCTTACAGACATGATGGTGACGATGCGGTCTCCCGTCTGTATGTGGAGGGTGCTGGCGAGGCGACGATGCGCATCAGGGGGGAGAGAAATGAGTGCAGGGCGAGAGGGAGGGGCTGGGGCGACCCCAACAGCAAAGACAACGTGACCATGGTGTGGACGCTCGCTAAGGCCGGGTAGACAGACACGAAGGAGGCGAGGCAAGCAAGACGGCTGCAGTGGTGTCCCGCTGTGTGGTGTTGTGGATTGATGGGTTGCAGGCTGGTTCATGAGGAGTACTTAGACGCGCTCGAGGCCTTCCTGATGGCACCCGATCCGCACAAGAATGCAGCCACGCGGCTGGAGGGATATGACACCAAAGTGAGATATATATATATAGTGATATCTATATATAGAGAGAGAGAGAGCGACCCGGAGCTGTTTGTTGTGGGTTTCTCTCTGTTCTCTCTTCCGTTGATCAGTCACTAGTGGGCCTCGCGACGGGATGTGTCCGAATGCGGCAGCAGGGTGCGCCAGCCCCCCACCCACTTGTCGATGCACTGGCCACGTACGCACACAAACCAAGCCCACACAGACACAGACACCCTCTTGGACGCTCTTTTGCACAGTGTGCTGCTGCCGCGCGTGGCCGCCACGCACCCGACGGACCTGTCCAAGCTCGTCGGCACCTACGGCCCCCTCCCACCCACACACCGCACGGAGGCGCTCCTGTCGGGCATTGCACAGCACCTGCTGGAGAAGCACGGCGACGTGCTGCCGAGGTGCAACGCCTTCGATCTGGTGACATTGCCGTCGGCATATGTGCGTGCGTCATACGGGGAGGCGGTCATGATGGAGAGAGAGAGTGAAGATGAGCAGGTATGGCACGGGGGCGTTGCCGTGTATGTGTACGTCGTCGGTGTATGTGTGTCTTTGTTGTCAGGACGGGTTGAGCGTGGGCGGTTTTCGTCTGGTGGCGTCGCAGCTGCTGTGTGCTGTGGATGAGCACATCCTCAATGAGAGGTCCCTCGACGAGTTTGACCCTATGGACATATCCACACTCGGTACACACACACACACACACAGCGCCCACCACAACACTCCGTGTGTGTGTGTTGTTCTATCGGCCAGCATGGACGCACAGCGCGCTCAACGTGAGCAACCCTTCTCTATTCACCGAGCTCACCAGCTGGATTACCCCCCACCTCCCCTGCCTCCCCCCGACAGACCTCGCCATCCTTCTCCACTCATTCGCCGCCCTCTCATTCAGCAGCCCCACATTCTTCGCCCGCACCGCCGAGCTGCTCCACACACATATCACGCAACACCGGGCTGCACTGCCCGTGCACAAGCTGGTGGGCGTGGCGTGGTCCGTGGCCGCGAGCGAATGTGAGGCGCCGATGCTGCTCGACCGAATTGAGGAGATTGTGCTCGGTGGCGATGGTGACGGGGATGGCCGTGTGGTGGATTCGCTTGACGGGTCGTCTGTCTCGCGGCTGGCGTGGGCGTATGGGCGGGCTGGCCGGCTGAGTGAGGATTTGTGGAAGGCCCTTAAAGATAACGTGATGCGCCGAGCCGGGCCAGTACTGGAGAGTGGGACAAATGTCACCACGCGGCACTACACAGCAAGCAGCCCCCCGATCTCATCCTCACTCTCTTCTGTACAACCCCTGACCGACTCGTCGCTGTGTGGGTGTCCTGCCCTTGTCGATATGACGGGTGAAGAAGAGCGGAGGGCAAAGGATGTGCCTAGAATCTTGTACGAGTCGCCTGAGTGCTGGGTGGTCTACAAGCCGCCGCACTGGTCGGTGCTGCCGTCGGGGCTCATGAGAAATATTGACAGTGGGAGAGAGGGAGAGGGGATGGACCAGCCGAAGGAGATGGTGGCGAGCAGTGACATACAGCCGCTGCATGTGTTCCTCGGTACCGACACAGGCAGACAGACAGAGGGAGAATGAGACCATGGAAATGGGTGCATTTCATTGCTGTCTGTCAGGTCATGTGTGGGGGTCATCATGTGACGTGTTGCTGGATGGGAGGTATCAGCACGGCATTGCCCATCGGCTGGATAGCGAGACCTCAGGCGCACTGCTCGTGGCCAAGTCGCCAGCCATGTGGATGTATCTGCGGCTGCTCTTCGATGCGCAACAGGCAAGTGGATCAATGCACTCAACACATCGCGTGCACATGTGCGTGGGTGTGGTGTGAGTAGGTGGGGAAGGAGTACGTGTGCCTGACCCATGGCCGTGTTCCTCCCGGCATTCAATGGGCCACGGAGCGACTCAAAGTCAGCCAGTCAGTCAGTCCAAGAAGAGAGAATTCGCACATTGCGTGCATTCCGTTTTGTTCACCCAGACCGAGCAAGGGCCCGACCACCTGATCACGTCTGTGCGAGGTGGGCCCACACCAGAGACACACACAGATCGGTGCACAGAGGGTCCGTGTGTGTACCCATCCGTCCATCAGACGACGGCCGCGTTGCCGCTACCGAGTTCGAGTGTCTGGGCCACTTCCATCGGCAGCCGTCAGAGAATGATGCCCAAGGCAGCCCAGAGGGTGATGGGGCGGTCGACACTATGAGCCTGGTGCGCGTAAAGCTCCACACGGGCCGCACGCACCAAATCAGAGTCCATCTGGCACACAAAGGTAGGCCATCTATCTCACACGGAGGCAGGCACCCACCATGGACGAGGCACACCTTTGAACGCATGCAGGCTTCCCATTGGTGGGTGACGCGAAATATGGCCGCAAGGACAATGGACAGACAGGTGCGGGAAAACACCACACCACACCACGCCAAGCCGCGCCACGCACAAGTTTATGTATGCTGACTGTGCGTTCAGGCGACCGTGTGTGGTGTCCGAGGATGTTTCTGCACTTCCACAGTCTGCGATTCAGAGACACACAGGTCAGCCTGCGGACATTCACGCGGTCACCCACACGATCATACATGGGTGTGTCGCATGCATCTGCAGGACCGGCGTGTGGAGGTGACCTGTCCGCTGCCCGACGACCTGAGGGAGGTGCTGCGGACTCTCACACCTGTGCAATGAATGAATGTGGATAGAGACATGCACCTGTGTGTGGGCTGCTGACAGGGGTGTCCCAATTTGCCGCATCCATCCATCCAGTGTCATGGGGGGTGCTGTTGTGTGGTGTTGCTTTCCTGGTGGCTCGTTCGTTGGGTGAATGAGTATTGGTGAATGGCAAGACAAAGAAGTAAATGGGACGTCTCAGATATGTCAGTGGATCTTCCGATGTCGATGTACATGCGCATGCGTCCGTCCTCCCGTGCGTTAGTCAAAAAAGAAGAGGCTCCATCCATCCATCCATCCGTCCATCCATCCATCGACACGAATGCGCATGTCTGTACAGATAGACAGGCAGGCAGGCAGACAGCCAGCCGGCCGATGGTTTGAAACTCACACGGTGGTGCCGTCACATACATTCATACAATATGAGCAAAAGCAGCAGAATGAAAGAGACGGACAGACAGACAGACAGACAGACAGACACCCAGCTGGGCGGGCGGACATGAGCCACTCTCTCAACCGCCTCAGGGTCCGCCAACCCAAGTTGAGAAGTGATCATGCGCCATCCTTTCGACATACTCTAGGTTGTGTGGCGGGTTGCGAGCGTTGGCCAGCTCCCTGGCTGCGGCTCTCATGGCCGGCTCGTCCTTAAACATCTTGGTCTCGGCCGCCTGATGAATGAACCCATCCAAACATACATGCATACACTTTGTGTCATTGATCAGTTGTGTTTGTGCATTGCAGCTTACGCAGCATTTCTTGGGTGTGTATGCGTCCTTCTTGCGGCATTTGCACGTCTTCATGCGGTATTTCTTGTAGCCCTCTAGGCCGTCATCCTGCGGCAGTCTGATGGCGCACACGTCGTCCACCATGAGGTACTCGCAGTCACGGTAGTACGCGACGATCGGGTCATCCATCCAGTCGTTGCACTTCTCTGCACAACATCCTCACTCGCGCAGCCAGCGCAGTCGGTTGGTCGCTCACTTACCGCACTTTTGCTCGCCCATGATGTCCATCATCTGGTCGATGGCCTTGCGCGACTGGCTCCCCCTGTATGGCTGCTCGGGCGGTAGTAGGCAGCCTCTCCGCACAAGGCAAACTTTAACCGCTTTGAGTGAAGGGTCAAATCGGGTGTATATACCAGGGGTCCATTCGACAAAGTCGAGAATCTCGACGTGCAGGCCCCCAAATGGCAGTTGACCCACATACATAAAATTGCAGAGAAGCAGCCCACCCAGATGATCAAAAGCAAATGTGAACCGCCCATGTGAGAGCCTCTCACACACCAAGCAGCAGCTCCTCGCTCGGTCACGTTC
>CDMY01000346.1:0-19601 GCA_001179505.1 Vitrella brassicaformis | reverse complement strand
TTCCCGAAAGCATAAAGCCACCAGTGTCTCTTGTCCAACATTCAGCCCGACACAACCGACCAAATGCTTGATGCTCCGCCTCAGCCTCAGCCTCAGCCGGCCGCTGCCGCTGCTCCTGCTGCTGCTGTGCCAACTGGTCGGGGCAAACGGAGACATGAGTCCCCACAGGATGCAGAGACGGGCCTGGTGTTTCTTCATGTCATTCCAGTTCTGCTTGAGGACGACGGTATCAACCAAGGCAGAGCTGGAGGCTTTCCGCGAAGACGTCTGGCAGATGAAGATTGTGAGATTGACGATGTAGGCGGAGAGATGTGAACGGATGAATTTCAGTGTCTCGGTCCATGAACGTGCTTTTTCGCGATTGCAGGTTGAAATGGCTGGACATATACAAATCGTCCATGCATTTGCTGGAGTGCAACGTGTTGTTTCATCTCGCTGTCTCACTTGTCAAGGGAGACCCAGTTTTCGGTCTGTTGGGATGTATGCAGGCCCATGAGTCGATGAATCGAGAGGCGCATGTAATAGAGGAGAATCACACGATGAAGGGAGGGGGTGACAACGTCAAGGCGTGCCGTTCTCAGCTATGACAGCAAAGTGAGATCTAGACACGGATGATACCTGCGGACGAGTACGATAGACCGCTGCCTGACGTTCTTCTTATTACTGGCCCGTTTAAGGGACAGCAGTTCAGGGAGAACTGTGAGAAAGCTGTAGCAAACGTTAACGCGAATAGGTGTGCCAATCAAAGGCTCATCTGATTGGTCTAGTAGCGCGAATGATTGTCTGTATGAATGTACTGACTCATTGGTCAGACAGAATTGAGTGAATCATATCTCACGAACCAGAGTGAGTGAGTTGATGATGTTTGAAATGAATTGACAGTCCCTTGAGTGAGCGTTCAGATGCGCTCAGCGCGATGGTCACAGCTGCTTTTGTTGCTGAGAACGGAGCGCTGTTAGAAGGGTGCCCATTGTGAATGAACGTGACCGAGCGAGGAGCTGCTGCTTGGTGTGTGAGAGGCTCTCACATGGGCGGTTCACATTTGCTTTTGATCATCTGGGTGGGCTGCTTCTCTGCAGTTTTATGTATGTGGGTCAACTGCCATTTGGGGGCCTGCACGTCGAGATTCTCGACTTTGTCGAATGGACCCCTGGTATATACACCCGATTTGACCCTTCACTCAAAGCGGTTAAAGTTTGCCTTGTGCGGAGAGGCTGCCTACTACCGCCCGAGCAGCCATACAGGGGGAGCCAGTCGCGTTGAGTGCGGCCTCCTGCACGGCGATGGTGGATTCCTGCACGGCAAATTGCGACTGCATCAGGCCCTCAGCTGCTCCTGCATCAGCGACAACTCTACCATGGAAGATGCACCTGCAACCAATCCATCGGATGCGTCCATCCATGCCCATTGCAGACACAGATCTTCCTCCCTGCCCACCCATCCACCTTGTTCGATGAAAACGCCAGCGCCTTCGTCCGTGACGAGAGACTCCGTGTCAACTGCCACTGCACCGCACAAGTAGGGGGGATGCATCCATCCACACATCGATGAGGTCTGACGACGGCTTACCGGCGATGTGGACAACAAAACAAAGGGTGAGACCAAACACACCCATCTTGCGAGTCATGCCGCCGTTTTCCTAGCCGCAGATCTGCACGTGGGGGCGTCTCGCTCGGCTACACATCCCACAGCATCCCGCATCATCCCAACATTGCAATTGTCCCTGCCGTCCTTTCCTGAGACCCCCTGCCGCCTTGGACCCGAACCAGCAATCGATTCGCCGCATCCCGTTTCACAATGCTGCGTCGCACATCCCTGCTTGTGGCGCTGTTCACCGCGGTTACGTGTATTATCTCTCCTGTTCGCTCGAGCACTCTAATCGCAGTTATCCGCCCCAAACACCGACACCACACGCACACTGGCACGTCGACATCACATCGAGATCATGACATGCCTCCGGGACTGAAGGAGGGCCAACAGGCCGGACTCGTGTACACGGGCTTCTGGAAGGTGCTGTCACACTATGTCGCACACAATTCGACTCACCTTTGTCCCACTTGCAATGCTTGTTGTCCATGACAGGTAATGACGGGGGTAAAGACGAAGGACCAGCTGAACCAGAGAGAGAAGAGATTCGACGCATTGATGAAGGACAAGGTGGCTCCCAAAGCAAAGGAAAGAGGCCAAAAGCTCGGCACATTCCCCGCCCCCGACCCCACTAAGCCAATGTAAGCCAGCCGGCCACACAATCGCTCACATCCTGCAAGCATGTTGTGTGTGTGTGTGTGTGTGTGGATCATGTATGCAGCTACTACGACCAGTGCCAGGTCATGGCGTGGCTCGGTCATCCACCCTCTTACTGCGATGCATCGGTCAATGACGTTGTGGCCAAGGACCAGCTGCTGCACGTCTTCTCGGGTAAAAACCCCGACGAACACCTGAAGAACAGCAAGGGCGAGGCCCTGCGTCGCGTGACCTTCACCCCTGTTGGAAGTGGCCCCCACGCGCCGCCGGATGTCAAGCCATGCACATCGCTGTACAACTTCACGGAGACCACGCCAATGGAGTTGGACAAAGCCAGCGGCCGGAAAGCCTTGTTTTTTTTATTTGCCGTGGCCTTATGATGGGATAATGCAGACCAACTTGGTCGTGTGTGTTGTTGTCTGCAGACAATCGCCGGGCTGGCGCCTGACTTCACCCTGAAGGGCCGCCTTTGGCCCCCAGGAGTGGGTCTCGACATCAAGAGCGTCGATTTCCCCGTCGGATACCCGGTAGCTGACCGACTAAGACGAGACACACGCACAGGGTGCTTCGTGTGTCTGTCTCCGCTCTGTTTCAGGTGAATCCTCGCCATTGCACTGGTGTGATTGGCCGCGGCGGCCTCGGTGAGTCATGCATCAAATCAACGACACACAAGACAGGACCGGAGGGCGCCTGATGCTCGTGGCTTTCTGTTATTCGCCTGAACAGGCAAGTGGGGCCCGAATTTCGCGGCCGACGCCATGGTGAGCAAGCAGAGTGAAGGACATGGGATATGCGTGAGCTTCAATCACACTCATTCATGCGAGCGGGTCGATCGATACATGAATGCAGCTCTTCCGGAGAAACCCGAAGGACATGGCACTTGAGGTCAGCGTCAGCAATGAGACATAGAGGGAAGGAATGCTGGGATGCAGATGCGCTTGCTGGCTTCTCTTGCCTGTGTGTGCAGGTTCTGCTGATCAAGCGGGCTGACAGCGGCGACTGGGCTCTGCCAGGTGGGCGGACCAACAAGTGGCAACCACCATCAATAAGACACGAGTACACCTAGAGGTCTGTGTTTTGTGTGCAGGCGGCATGGTCGACAGCCATGTCAGTGAGCGATGACATGGAGCCATAGGAGGGAAGATTGAGCGGTCATGTGTCTGTGCGTACCTGCTCTCATCTGCGTCACGTCAGGAGTATGCCAACCCGATTCAAACGGCTGCGCGGTCGGCAAGACACCATGAGCACACAGACACCAAACACGTGCTCCTTGTCTATTCGATGGCAGTGAGCTGATCGAAGAGACGTTGACGGGCAAGCAGAGGGCCAAGGAAGTATCCATCTCCATCTGTAACAGCTGGGGGAAAACCAAGGCACACGCAGGGCTGCTCGCGATGCTCAAGACCATGGGCGACATGGCCCCTTATGAGATAAGCTTCTCATGCAAGGACGGCAAGACCACATGCAAAGAAGACAAGTGCGAGATGAAGCTCAGCCCTGCCGGCATGAAGAAGCTCTCATCGTCGGGCAACCTGGTCTATGCCGGTCTATGTCGGCTCAACCGGTGTGTGTGTGTCCAGTCATCAAAGTGAGTCCTTACACCACCTACAATTTGTGAGCGGGGAGCATCGTAGTGCAGGCCTCCGAGCGTTTTCAACATGCATGTATCTGGCTTGTTGTGTGCCTCTTTCCCTCAGCGTCTTCGAGTCGGCCCTCCAGAAAAACGGTATAGTGCTAGCGTTTCTCGAGTCGATGGTATATGTGTGTGTTTTCAGACATGAATCCTCTCGGCACGCCTGCCAGCTTCCTCCGTCTCAGCCGCGCTGAACTCAGTCACACACGCATCTCAGACACCCCGCGCTTCCCCAGTAAGTGCGCAGTAAGTGCGTAGACCAGACACTATCCTTTTCGTTATTTTCACAACTCTCTCTCTCTCTCTCTCTGTGTGTGTGTGTGTGTGTGTCTGTGTGTCTGTGTGTCTGTGTGTGTGTGTGTCTGTGTGTCTGCTTGTGTAAGGCTGTTACTGCGGGTCCGCACAGCTCGAGGGTGTTGACTTCAACCCCGGAGAATGTCAATGGCAGAGTGGTAGGAAGACGCTCTCAACCGTCAATATGTATCTAGTTTGCGCTGCATACCATACACACATTCGTTGTCGATATGCGTGCGTTGGTCATGCCTGCAGCGGGTGGGAATCTGTGTGGGAAGGCCGCGCCGGGTGCGTTAGTCGAGGGTGCACGTGACACATGCAGATGCAGCGGTTTTTTTCTTGGTTGATGTCTGTCTGTCTGCGACCAGGTTACTACTGCTTCTGCCGGGGCGGCCGATGCACGGTGAGGATTGCTGCGTGACTTACTGTCCGCCTGCCTGCCTGCCTGTCTGTCTGTCTACTTACAAACACGTATGCATGCCTGTGTACTCACATCCATCATCTCCCTGTGCATATGTGCAGCCGGAGGAGGGCGGTTTCTTCGGTCCAGCTGGGCAAGGCGGTAAGGTGCAAGCCTACAAGTCCAAGAAGCCCAACTACTGCACCTAGGCGTCACACATTCACAGAGACACTCAACAGACATGCAGCAGACTGAGTGCACGGCATTGCCGGGGACATACACTGTTCCATGAGTGTCGAGTCGATGGGTTTCGGTGAGTAGAGAGAGTAAGTCTTGCTTGTATGGACCTTGAGACATATTTGTGGACTGGGACGGAAGGGACACGACGGCGGTTGAGACAAAACATCTACGCCCCCATCCAGCCCCCACGAGAACTGCCAGTGCAATTTCCCCGTCCTTCTCGCGACATTGCACACGATGGGCCCATCGGTGGAGCGTCGGCGTGTGAAGCCCCTCGTCCGCGAGGTATCACGTGTGAAAGTCATCGTGTTCGGCGACGCCTACGTCGGCAAGACCTCCGTCATCTCGCGCTACTGCACTGGGCAGTTCTCGCCCACATACAACGCCACCGTGGGAATCGACTTCCAAGTGAGTTCGATGACCCACTTTGCGGACATGGACCTGCGGCTCAATCTGTGGGACCTCTCTGGCCATGAGGAGTTCCTCGACGTGAGGAATGAGTTCTACAAGGACGCCCACGGGGGGATTCTAATGTATGACATCACCTCACGCAAGTCCTTGTAAGCGGATTTGAACCGACGACAGACAACGAACGGACTCCCGATATCTAGACGTGTTCTTTCCTGTGTGCATCAGCACCAACCTTGATCTGTGGCTGAGGGAAGCGCTTAAGTGTGGCGGCAAGGACGTTGTCTATGTGGTGTGCGGCAACAAGAGCGACATGCGGTCAAGGGCAGTGGGGGAGCTGGAGGGCAGACAATGGGCGTCTTCTAAGGGGTTTCTGTTCTTCGAGACGTCCGCGTCCACAGGGAGGGGCATACACGAGATGTTTGCAGAGCTCACAAGGCAATTGGTGGCTGCTGAGGGGTGATTGATGGCCTGACTCTGTTGCGGGAAGAGACACAATTGAGATTCATTCACTCGATGCATGCGTGTCGTGTGTGGTATCGCACTCATCAATGCAATCCCTGCGACAGCCAGTAGCCTATTTCCTCTCTCCCCTCTTCTCTGCACTGGCTGATCTCTGCTTGGCGAGTCTCCAAATGGATAGTCTCGGGTGTATCAAGGTAGGCGGCAGCACACCCGACACCTCCATCTCCTCGCCCTCAAGCCCTATGCCCTCCAAAGCACTCACAAACGCAGCGTCAACCTGACACACGGACACACACACGGACAAGCCCGCCACACATGAACAGTCAGTGGATGGATGGTCGCATTGCAATCGTGTGGTTGCCGTACGTCATCATGTCGGTGCTTGTGGGCGATCCACACATCGATGGACTCGCCGTCGCCGGCAGCGGCCGACATGAGCCGCCCGATGCACGCCGTGAAGGCCTCCGCCTGCTTGAGATTAAAGACCACGTCGGATGCCACGATCGTGTTGATGCTGCGGTGACTGTCTGGGAGAGCGGCCGCATCGTGCCTGTTTACATGAGGACATGAACACACATGCAGGCACATGCGTGCGTGTGTGTCCATGTGCATGTTGCGTACCAGTCGAGCGGCTGGAATACGATCGATCCTGCCCCGCTGCACGCAAGAACCTGAACGAACCACACACACATCAAAGGAGAGCGAGTGACGAGCGATGCATGCGAGCATGGCTCTGCTTTCGGTGTCGAGGCACCTGTGCATTGGCTTCACAGCTGGCTTCAAACACTGGACGAACCTCTGGCACATCCGTACACGTCACTGCACACACAGCAGCACACACGAAGCAACGGATGGCATGCCACGGGCACAAAGCCATGCCTTCCGAGGCGGTGAGAGTACCGTTTGCGCCCAGCATCGCCACAGTGAGACCCACTGTGCCGCTTCCACATCCCAGCTCCAGCACATTGCGGCCCTTCCAGTGATCCAGGGGCACACCTGACCGCAACGATGCGCAGCTTGCGTGGCGCATCCACTCGATGTGTCACGTTTGTGTGTCACCGTACCTCCGTGTGCGAAGAAGAGTGCGAGGGCGATCCCGGCCTCCCACAGGCGGCCGCCGCTCCCCCCGCCCCACTCAGCTGACTGATGGAAATGGAGCACACCGCCAGGGACACGCAAAGTGCCCGTCTGCATGTACAGACACAATGACACAGATGGATGTGTGTGCGATTTGGCTCCCAATGTTGTGTGTTGTGCACCTGGATCATGTCCTGGTAGGTCGGAGCAGCAGAAGATTTCGGCTCGCCACTTTCTAATGGACACAATACATACACGTTGAGAGGAATCACAATCGGGGTCAGGCGAGCATCACGCCACTCCATCATATAAACGTGCTCATCTCATCTCATCCCTCTGATCGCTTAGAAAACAGCACGCCTCGCTGATTCACAAACACACGCCCTGCCCCCTACAAGCCCTCACCCTCTCTGCTGTCCTCGTCATGTTGCCGAGGGATGGTTGGAAAGCCCTCAATAGTATTCGCCATGGCTGCAGCGACCGTCTCCAGCTCCTCTTTGCTCCATTCCTTGGTGCGCTGGCCCCTGCAGCCCTTGACCATGGCGCCGATGGCCCCCAGCCAGTGCGCTTGTTTGAAGAAGATGGCCTCCTTGGTGTTGTCGCTCCAGTAGGAGAGGGAGTGCTGCAGCGCCGCCAAGAACTCGAAATCCTTGAAGTAGTAACCCACAAACACCAGACGGTCGCACTGGTAGATCACCGAGTTGAAGTACGCCAGCTGCGTCACATTGAAAGCCACCTACACCCACATACCCACGTAGAGTCGTAGAGAGTGAGTGCTCCTTTGATGAGCTAGCGCACCGTACCATGGTCAGAAGGGCGCGAGAGATGTCGTTCTCACCGACAGGTTGTTCCTCGTCCTCTGCCTCACTGCCCGACAGGCCCTCCGCCTCCATGAAGCGATCGGTCGACTGTGTGCCGGGCACTATGTGGGGATGTGAGAGCCGCTGACACTTGCCGAACGACGAGGCGATGAGGTCCTTTGGGAGGGAGATGGCGTCGTAGTCACCGCCGTATATGTCACCCACCAGCATGTCGACATTGGAGTTGTCACCTGACATCGATCGACATTCGGTGGTGCGTCCCTCACAGTCTGGCCATTCCATCTCACCTTCGCTTGCCTTGAGCACAGCTTCCTCGGGCCGCTTCACCTCCTCGTTGAGCATCCTGTTGAGCCCCATGAGCGTGCCGCCTCCCAGTGTGGACCCACCGATACGATAGCTCTCGTTGGGCGCCTTGACGAAGTGGAACGACACACCCGCCTTGAAGTTGACCAACAGGAACGGATAAAAACCCCTGTTGCTGCCGCCGTTGCCGATGCCATTGCGCAGCTGTTCCGGCTGCAGGAACTCCTGGAAGTAGATTGACGCTGTAGTCGACGGCCGCCGCTTCGTCGACCTGGCCCCTGTGGGCGGGGAGGAATGCCGCACACACGCAGAGGGAGAGGGAGCAGGCCTCGGGGAAGAGGTAGGCTGCGCGCCTTCCGCCAGCGGAGGCAGCATCGGGGAAGGCAGCGATTCATCGTCGCCTGACGACCGTCGGTCCGGCTCGCTGAGGTAGGCGTTCGCCGGTGCCGACGACCGTCTTCTCCTCTTCTCGTGCCCCTTGTGCAGCAGCCCCCGGCCCCTCCTGGCCTGGTTGAGCAGCCGCGCCTCACTGATGGGGATGGGCGGGAGGGGCGAAGACAATGGGGTGACCCTCTCCGATCGAGAGGGCGGCACGATGGGCGTGTGCAGGCTGGCTCGTCGAACACCCAGTGCTGACGGCCGCTGCTCCGGCCGCTCGGCGGTCGGGTGCAAGAGATGCGAAGACTGGCGGGGGGGTGACGATGGCTGAGCGCCTGGTTCGGCATCTTTCGGTGTGATGACTTGAAGCACGTGCTGGCGGCGTGGGGGACTGCTCCCTGGGGACGCGCCGCCCTCTGGCGAGGAGGGGATGGACTGTTCGAGGGGGCTGCCTCCCGTCGGTCTGTGGACGAAACGGAAGCACGCGTCAGGGACGCAACCCAGAACCAGGTCAATTCCTGTAACAGGAGAACAAAAGCAGCGGTCGGCGATGGATGGTTTCCTCCCTACACACACGATTCCCATAGCCCACCTGCGAGTATGCACGGAATCTCCCTGTGAACATCCACTTTGACGTCCCACATGGCCTCGATCTCCCTCTTCCACTTGACAGCCCCAGCTCCCGTGCACGCAGCCACCCCCCTCGCCTTGACAATTTCCTCGCAGAAGTACCGACCCCTCTCGGTCGCCCTGAACGACTCCGCCTCGTTGATCAGGAAATCAAAGAAGCGGAACTCGCCGTACTCGGGCGACACGAAGCTGTCCACAAGGGGAAGGGGGACGCCATCCTGCGTGGCGTGAGTGGGCGATTCGTCATCTGGCTGTGAGAAGGTGGACGAGCGTGAAGGGCCGCTGCGGCTGTCTTCGCCTGCAGGGGTCTGCGGGTCGATGACGACTGCTACGGTGGCCATGTAGCCACCCAGGTCAACCCCAACACGGTTGCCCATCGCTGCGGGAGTGAATGCACCGAAGATCCCAATGTGAGCAGAGAGGTGAGGGGAAAACCGACGCTTTTTGTTCTGGGGGGTGTTGCGGCCTCAACAAGCGTTCATCTGCACAGGAACGGCCACAAGACACACACCCAGATGTGAGATACCCATCGATGCTTGTCGCCTCCCTCTGTGCCTATGTGAAGCTCCCCCCTCGCACCTGCTTGATGATTTCAGCCACTGAAGCTCTGAAGCCCATATAAACGCCGAATCACGATATGACGTGAGTCGTTCTCTGTCTGATCGAATGACCCTGTTGAGCTAATCTTCGATCGTTCTCTTGATATCCGGTTGACACAGACTCAGATCCAGTGCCTCAAATCCATCAACAGAAAGGATGACACCTGCGATGGTTACCAAACCTCTGGGTTTGTGGGGTCAAGGGTTCGGTGCCACAAATTTCGTGAATTGAATGGCATTACATGCAGCACAGAGAGAATCCCCGTCGCCAGCTACAGAGCACACGGCATCCATCCACACATGAAAGTAAGTGCGTGAGCAGTCAGTGAGGTACGTACTGTACAGCTAACGACACGGCGTATGACAGGCACCACACAGCCAGACAGGACAGGCTCGTACAAGACACACCACATCACAACCGCAGCCGAAGGATCGCGTCTTCTCTCTCTATCCATCTGGCCCTCCCTCGCTATAGAGTCAGCAACATACAAACACACATACACGGTGAGCGCTCCGACACACGAGAATCGCACTCTTCCTCTCGCGTTCCCCATCCCTCCCTACTCAGCAAGCGAGTGGCTGGTGTACTGTGACCTGTACGGCCCTTCATCTAGCTGGGTGCTCTGCTCTGCTGCTCATCCCCCTCTGTCATGCCTTGGCCGTGATCCACTGCACACACAACACACACACAGAGGGTAGAGAGGGTGCGATGCTCATCTCTCTTTCCTCTGTGCCTTGCTGTCAACTAGTTACGTTTTTGAAGTCGTCAATGTCGATAACACCGTCCTTGGAGACGTCCATATTGGCCATGAGCTGGTGGGCATCGCTGTCGGTCACCACGGTGAACTCCTTCTCGTTCATCAGGCTCTTGACGCCATCCAGCGATATGTGCTTGCGGCCACCGCTGTCCAAATCCTGATTGAAGAATCCATGCACTCACGCGCCATAATGAATGCATTCGTCGCCGCTCATCGATGAGCACCTACCTGCACGGCGTATTTGTCGAACTCCAGCTGTATGTCGACGCTGTCGAATCCGCTGAAGTCGAGCTTGAGGCTCTGCACGTCTACCGCAAACATGGCGTCCACAAACTCGCCAAAATCTGCACACACATCCGGCAAATGGAGGGACTGCTCGTGTCGATGGCTGCCGGGGGCGTCCGTGAGTACCGATCAGATTGTTTCGGTCCCGATCGTAGTCTGCACGACGCATGCACAATCATGTATGCAGCACATGGCTGCCTCTTTGTTTGTTCCTTTGTCTGTGTGGCCCGGCCTGTCTGTGTGGCCCGGCCCACCTTTGATGAGATGCGCCTTTTCGACAGTGAAGGTGGGGAACTTCTGCAGGTCCGCCTGGCTGATGTAGCCGTCGTGATCGGGGTCGAACTGACGGAGGGATGGATGAATGAATGAGCGAACCAATCACACACGGACAGGCATGATCCCGTCCCGGTGTGCATTCATTCAGCACACAAACCTGATCAAATGCATTGCGCCACGCCGTCAACTCTGAAAGCAACACGGACAGGCCGAACACAACACACTCGTGCCGTGTGTGTGCATCTATCCACCCCACCTTCTCTTTACCGTCATCAGTGTATTTGCCGAGGTTTGCGAACTGCTCCTTCCACGCCTTAGTCTCCGTGTTGTCATACCTGGTCAACTTCTGGTTCGCCCTGAATGAGAATGGATGCACCAACACACAACCACACACACACACATAGAAATGAAGATGTGACAGCAGCATCGATGTGACATCAAAATGCTGACCAGTAGTTGTATGTGCGATGGGCGTGTGGTAGGGGCGGGGCGCTGCTCTGTGTTGCCCTCCCGCCGCTCAGCAGCAGCGAGGAGGCCCCGGGGCTGATCTTTCTCACGCACGCCGACACGCCGCGGGCGAGCATGCCTCTCTACAACGACCAACCACTAATGACTGACAGATCCTCTTTAAAGAAGCGAAGATCGCGACTCCTGCGTACTAAGCTCGCACCGTGGGTGCTGATGGCGACCCCGGTGGAAGGAGAGAGGTCCGAGCTGTTCATCCCTCTCAAGGGCGACAAGACAGCCGCCACTGCAAAGGCGCGGCTGAGTGTTTTCTTCTCTGACATACGGCCCGGGGCTGGCAAGGAAGGCGATGTTGGTGTTGGAGATGAGGAGGGCAAGCAGGCCGATGAGGGCGCACCCCAGGACAAGGGCAGCGACGGATCTGCAGCCCCGTCACCGCTGGCGAAGTTCCTCGGTGTTGTCTTCAAGGTGACTGACCAACCAACAGCCAGTGAGTGTCTGGCAGCAGTTCTCTCGTGTGTTGTGCAGGCAGATACCAAGGCGAGAGAGGGGGCCAAGGAGGAAGCTGCGACAAGCGCCCTGTAAGACACAGAGAGGATGTCGGCATTGGTCTCTGGTGGTTGTGTTGTCTGCAGGCATGATTTGGCTGGGGTTGGGCTGCTGCCACAGATACTGCTGTGAGATGCATGGACGACGAGCAAGTGGCGCTCCCGTGCTCTGTGTGTCTGTGTGTAATCTGACAGTCTGGTCAAGCAGGGCGCAGATGTGACGTCACTCGACAGATATGGGAGAACGGCACTGCACTGGGCGGTATGTCTGAATGTCTGCAGTGAGACAGGCACATGTACAGGACTTCCCGTTTGTCATTTTTGTGTGTTAGGCGTCGTGTGGCCACCGAGACATCATCATCGAGCTGCAGCGGCTCGGAACAGACGTCAATGCACAGGACAAGGAAAGTATGTGCACATACCTACCGATTGGTGTCAGTGACATATGTCTCTTTGACCATCCATCAGAGAAGACGGCTTTGCACCTGGCGACGGCCGCCGGGCAGATCGAGACCTGCCGGGCACTGCTCGAACTCAAAGCTGACCTGGAAGCAAGGGACCAGGTGACAAAGAAATGACCATCTTCCTTCAGTGTATATGCTCGTGACTATATGTGTCTATGTAAAGCGTGGGCGCACCGCGCTCCATCTTGGCGTGCTTGAGGGCAGCTCGCGAGTGGTCAACCACCTGATAGAGGGCGGAGCGAACCTGGAGGCGAAGGATCACCGCGGGGCGACGGCGCTCATCCTCGCGATCGAGAGGGGCAATGTGAACGTCCTGCGGACACTGCTCCATGCCAATGCCTCCATTAATGTCAGACTCAATGGATACACGCCAATCCACATCGCCTGTTCGACCGAGGTAGTGGCTGCCTGAAGCTACCGACACTGAGGTGATGGTTTGTGTGACTGACAGAGGTTGGCGTGTCTCGATCTGTTGCTGGAGCATGGGGGTTCGGCCTTCCTGGACACACCGGATGCAGAGGGGATGGCGCCGCTGCACCACGCAACCTTCAAGGCAAATGTCAAGACTTGCTTCACACTCATCAGGCAACCAGCCTCATTACCACCGCAACCACGTGTCTCCTGCTCACTTTGCTTGTCCATGCAGAGGTTACGCGAAGATCGAGATGCGTGACCCCAAGGGCCGCACGCCCCTCCATTTCGCAGCGGAGCTGGGCGAGCTGGATGTGGCGGCGACGCTGCTGGAGCACGGCGCCAAGCTGGATCTGACGGACAATGGTGGCCGCACACCTTTGCACTCGGCGGTGCTGCATGGGCAGAGGGAGGTGGCTGAGTTGCTGCTCCTCAACGCATCATTCAATGTCAAGAACGCCCGAACAAAAGTACGTATGCACATACTTCCGCACGCAACATAGGCGCAGATAAGCTGGCTGGATGAAGGGGTACATTTCAGATGGACGAGACGGCCCTTCATCTGGCCGTGAGGCGGCGGTCAGCGCCACTGGTGGAGCGGCTACTTTGCCACAGCTGCAACCCTAATGTTGCTGGCCATCTCAGAAACACACCCCTACACGCAGCTGCAGAAATGTAACCCAGCAAAGCAATTCATACGACAGCTTACCACTGGGCGTGTGTCTGTCTGTCTGTCTGTCTGTGCCGATCATCCATACAGTGGTGACACAGAGGTTGTGCAGATGCTGCTGCAGACGAGTCCCGTATCGCCGCTTTCCCCCGGCCGTTCCCCCAGCCGCCAGCCTCGCCCGGGCAGCCGCTCCTCTGCGTCGAGTTCTCACTCGTCTCGGGGCAGTGCTGCCAGTGTGGTGGCGGCCATCAAGGCCAAGCCGCTCTGCCAGGTCAATGCCATCAATGAAAGGGGGCAGACGGCTTTACACAGAGCGGCATACAAGGGACGCGCCAAGGCCTGCCAGGTCGGTCGCTGAGTCGAAGCAGTAGACGTCACTGGATCGTACGTGCGTCCTGTCGTGGATGTGTGCAGGCGTTGTTGGATGCTGGTGCAAGTGTGGACGTCCAGGACAACGACAAGAACATCCCCCTGTCGTGTGCTATCAGCCAGAACCACGCCGAGTGCGTCAATGTCTTCCTCACCCACGACAGCGCGGCCTTCCATGTCATTGATCAGTACGGGCTTCAGGCGCTGCAGCGGGCCTGCCTCGGTGGAACCATCGCTGTCACCAAGGTGGCTGCCTAGACGGGTATATGCCGGCTGACAATAAATGGGGCATCCCTTTCTGTCTTGTTTCAGCTGTTGACGGCGTTGAACGCCTTCCCACAGGACGCAGAGGTGCGCCAACAACAAAAGGAGCAAGAAAAGGTTTCTCGATCATGCGTTTATGTCTGCCTGCTCCAGAGTTATCGGTTGGACCCGTACAGCATAGCCATGGAACTGGGACACGCTGACCTGCTTCCATTGCTGGGAGAAAGTGAGCATCCATCTGGAAGGAGGGATTGAGACACATATTGGGCATCTGTTCTGTCACTGCGCTGTCGGCAGCTGCACCGGGTGAGGACTTGCAGCTGGAGAAGGTCGCGTCCAACGACCCACACTCCTTCATATGTGGGATCACATACCGACTCAATGTGCTATGGCCAAAGGTCTTCCGCTCCTTTTTTGTAGGCACGATCTCTCAGTTCGAGAAGACAAGGCCGCAGGTCCTCGCACTCGTCATGCAGGCAAGCGGCAGTCACAAAGAGACCTCACATCCACACATCCATGTCTCGCTCCATCCTGATGTCCGCAACCAGATCCTCGATTGTGACGACTGGATAAGGAACCGCAGCCCACAGCGCGGCGACTCCACACGAGACGGCATGGTGGTCCCGTCGACCAAGCTGCTGGTAGAGAAGCTGGATGCTGCGACGGCCAGAGACACGGGGGGGCTGCTGT
Source organism: Vitrella brassicaformis (assembly GCA_001179505.1). NCBI lineage: Eukaryota > Vitrellaceae > Vitrella > Vitrella brassicaformis. The sequence continues at coordinate 4,909 of CDMY01000346.1, read as the reverse complement.
CTGAGCGGCCGATTGACCTCAGTGACTCGATGGATGCGATGAGGGGGGCGACTTTGCGATTTGGGCAGCTGACAGAGAACAGCTTTTATGCCATCAGGCTGGGTGCGACCAACGCTGTAAGCGAACACATCAGCAGCGCCTACGAGGATTTTTCATCCCAATTCTTCGTGTCTGTCAGGCTGGCCATGCATGGGGCCCTCCGGTCTGTGTGTGCACGAAGCCAGACCGAAAGGAGTCAGAGTAATCAGGCAGACAAGAGACTAAGAGTGATGTGTCCTCGGCCTGGCATACTGACACAACACAATCACATGTCACTTCGTACATGCACCCGTGTCAACACTATTTGTCTACGGATAAGTAAAAGCCTCGATTGTGTCCGCCACAGTTTTCACATCAATTTTGGGGAGAATTCTCAGGCTGGAATTGTCCACATTTGCTGCAGCGGTACTCCATCATCAGCATACAGCAGAGTATTCCTGCAGATTGCGACACACCCATTCATTCCGGTGAGTGTTGCTACCTACCCCAAGGAAAACACCAAACGGCGAGGCAAACACCACACAAGGTGGGCTGCTGGACCCAATGATGGTCACCACCTGTAGAGGAAATCGGCAATGACCAGACAGAGGAATGGGTCAAGAATAGGCAGACGTCATGAACGACAAGCTCCCAACACTGTGGCGGGGGAAAGCTGTTGGACGACGAGCTGTCCCTGTGGCTGGCCATACACCGCCTGAGGCTGAACGACGGGCGGTGCCTATTGTTGGACATACACCTCCTGGGGCTGAGGGGATGCCATCACGGAGGGAGGGGCGCCGTTTCAGCTTTCTGTGGTCCCAATTGTTCTGTCCCAAAGGGAGATTGGATCGTCGAGAAAAAGCGGAGACGCCTCAAAATTCATCCGAGAGGGAAAAACACGTATCGTTGTCGTGAATCCCTCCCTCCGCCCCTGTACGACTCCATTTGCACAACAGTCGCTCTTCCCTGTCCATCTTTTCTCCGGGGCTCCCTCCATCCAGCCCGAAGACGCGAAGGCTACAGCAAGCAATGGCATTCGTCTCTTGCATGATGTGTTGCATCTCTCTCCACCAGGGAGTCCATCTCACGCCGTTGTCTCAGTTCATTTTCGACAGCGAGTGGGATGGCGGCAGATGAGGGGAACAGAAGCTCGTCAGCGTCGTCAATGAAGCACGGTAAGCAAGAGCTACACGAAGGAAGTCCACGCGTGTGTGCATCCATGTGTTGAATCAGGGTGCTGGGCCACATATGGGCGGCGGACGGGCACACGGGCATTGCGCGCATCAGGGCGGCCCAACTGTTGCAGGAAACGGCAGTACGCCCAGCCGGTCCATCTGTCGCCAGCTGCTGGAGGCCCTTCCTGCAAGAGAAAAGGCGGTCCCAATTGTCTGCAAGATCGCAACGTCGAGATCGGAGACGGCAACCCAAATTTCTTCATCGTGACAGGACAAACACATATCGGATGGCTACTTACAGTCCCGAAAGCCTCTCTCCGCCCCTCCGTTCGCCTCCCTCGTCTTCCCTGTGAGGCTCGCACCCACCCGCTGGCTGAGAGGCCCGCGACTGGCATCCAGTAGCCACCGACGCTCCTCGCGACGCACACCCCTGCTGTAAGCGCGTCAGCCAACACGTTCACTGTCATGAACTCAACACGTGCAATGCGTGACCGTCTGCGGTGTGTGGTGTTGCAGAAGGTCCTCGGTGAGGGCGGCTACGGCTTCCTGCAGTTGTTCGTAAGACGACCCGACGCCCCGTCGTCGACAGTGCCGTGGAAGAACCTCCCGGTCGTGGCTGTGAAGGCACTGGCGAAAGAAACGTACGAGGACTCCATCGCCTACCTGACCCAGCGGGTCAGCGACTGCATTGCATGGGTGTGGAAGCGGGGTACACATCCGTCTGTCGGTTCATGTTTGTCAGGCTCGCAACGAGTACACCGTCATGAGGTGGGTGAGGAGCCCGTGGACCCCGACAGCCCACCAGATGTACCCCACCAACACACACGCCTTCATAGTGATGGACTACGTGATGGGACAACATCTCGGGCTCTTCATCAAGCGGAGGTGCGCACATACAGACAGACCCATACACACACGTGACATATGTCTGTGCGTGTGTCTTGTGTGTGTGTGTGTTGTTTGGGTGTGCTCCCAGGCTGGCCCTGTGGTGCCCACTGGCCGTGCAGGAGTGTTTCGATGTGTTCCTTAGCAGCGCCTTCGCCTTAGACAACATGCATCGCAACCAGTACGCAAGACAAACACATAGACACATACACACCCGCCACACCACACACGTCACATTGTTTGTGTCTGCGTCTCTCAGCTCTAGCTACCACCGCGATTTCAAGGCCGAGAACCTACTCATCGAAGAGGCGATGGACACCAAGCCCGACCAGGACGGCAGGGCCGTACGTTATCCGCGTGTGGCGGGCGCCAAGATCATCGACTACGGCGGGTCCAAATGTGACAAGCTCAAGTGAGTGTGATTCGCACAACCACACATGACCACAACCCCACACACACACACACACTCACCCGTTCCCTCTGTCTGTGTCTGTGCAGCAAGAATCCACTCATCTGTGGCATCCCAGGCATGATGGCGCCCGAGTCGCGGACCGGGGCAGAGCTGCCGGCCAAGGGCGACGCGTGGGCCCTCGGGTTCACCCTCCTGGACCTCCTCGCGTGGACCAAGTTCATCGACGACAGACCAGACCTCATAGAACTCGGTCGATTCAACTTGGTACGCATGTGCACGCCATACCAAACGCAGACCGCCACACCTCACCTCTCTGTGTGCGCATGGATGTATGTGTGTGTGTGTGTGTGTGGTCCGTCAGAATCAATTGTTGGGGTTGGACTTGGACGACCACCTCTCCATGCATCGGGAGCTGTCGGACCAGTACATCCAGTCCGTGGTGGATAAGGAGATCCAGACGGTGATGACGCAGTGCAAGGAGGTAGCTGAGCTGCCGGCGTTCAGGGCCCTCATGGGGTTCGCGCGACGCCTCCTGCAGGTCAATCCCGCCAATCGTCCGACGCCCGACAAGGTAGGTGAATGGGTGAGCGGGTGCCTGCAAACGTGTGTTCATCGGGTGTGTGTGTATGTGTGTGTTCAGGTGTTGTGTGAGATTTTCCATCGTGCGTGCGACCAGCGATCGTCGGAGGACGCTGCGCTGCATCACATGTGTATCAACTTCCTCGAGCAGCAGTCCCGACTCCCCGGCCAGCAGGGAGCCCTGCACTGGCTCACCGTCGAGCCCAACTATGGCGAAATCTCCCTGCCTCCGCCCGCTTTCCAGACACCAGCAGAGGTCCCTCCTAGACACCAGCAGGGGCAGCAGCACTCCCGCCGATCGTTTTGGATGTGTGTCTCAGCCCACGAATCGCCGCCTACATTTTATATTCGCATGTCCCATTCCTCGCCGCAACCACCTGAAGAGCACAGCCAGTGACCGGCGCATTATCGGTAGGTCCGCTGAGCGACTACACTCACAAGTACGCGAGACACGTTCTGATATTTTCCTGCCGATTGTTTTGGGGGTGTGTCTCAGCCTATACATCGCCGCCTACATCTTATATTCGCATGTCTCATCCTATCGCCGCGACCATTGCACAACCCACGGCATTTTGCTTGATCGGTAAGCTACTCATACTCCCTAATCACCAGCCTCTATCGTCCGAATGAGACGTACATGTGTGTATGTGTATGTGAGTAGGCGAAGGAGGAGTTGACGACACAGCGACGGGCCCGTGTCCGTGGACTTCGCATGCGAACGCGTTGGACCACAATAAGGACCATGCCTTCCTCGTTGTTGAGTTCGTCCTCGACAAGGATATCAATGACTCCCTTCACACACATCACATACCCCCCCCCCTCCCCCCCACAGCTATCTGTCTGTTGTGCGGTGTTCAGGTTGCGCCTTGGTGGGCCACTGGACATGGAGGAGGTCACGACGATCCACTTCAGCGTCCTGTGCGCAAGACAGCACATGTACCGCACCCTGTAGGCCACTCAAATCCTGACGCAATCCGACACTCAACATGGCATTGTGTGTCTTTGTCGAAGACTGAGAATGTTGGCGTCAGCACTCCGCAGGAGACAAAGTGGAGTGTCGACGGCACGGAGGTGGCCGTCGACGAGGTGTGGCATGACTGCTGCGACGTGGTTGTGGTCAAGCTGCTCAGCAAGGCTCAGTACCTGAACCACACACCATACCTCATCCAACGGGTGAGTGAGGTACCCACTGACTGGCTGCACGGGGGGCGAGCCACGCAAGCTTACATACAGTGTGTAAGTGTGTGTGTGTGTGTGTGTGTGTATGTGTGTGTGTGAGTAGGCGAAGGAGGAGTTCACTGCCCAGCGGCGGTCCATGTCTCCATGGACCGCTCACTCCTACGCCATGGCCTGGAAAGCAGACCACGCCTTCCTCATTGGCGAGTTCGTGCTCGGCAAAGACCTCCTCCGCTTCCTCGAAGACAGGTACCAACACATAACCCCCCCCCGCCACCCACACAGACACACGCACACACACACAGCTATCTTTGTGTGGTGGTGTGGTGTGGCGTTCAGGCTGCGTCTGGGGGTGCCCATAGGCATGGATGAGGTCATCATAATCAGCTGCAGCGTCCTGTGCGGCACATCGCACATGCACCGGCTGTAGGCCACCCAAATACCCGCACCACCCGACACACACTACCCGACACACATTATGGCATTGTGTGTCTTTGTCAATCAGAGGACTCTTCCATCTTGATGTCAAGCTCGAGAACGTCGGCATCAGCACGAGCCTGGAAGGAGGTGGAGCCCCGACGGCTTCAGGGTGACGGTCCCGGCGGTGACTGAAGCCAAGCTGCTGGACTTCGGTGCCGCCCGCTGCGACCTGCCGGAGTGCGCA
>CDMY01000345.1:37901-109775 GCA_001179505.1 Vitrella brassicaformis | reverse complement strand
AGGGTAGAGACGAGCGAGGCCACAGCCGCGCGAAGGCGGCCGCTCTTGGCACCGTATCGGAGGAGGAAGGTCTGCCAGAAGTTCGCATCGCCACCGGTCGGTCCAGCGCTCCCACTGAGGCTCCGTGCCGCTCGGTCCACGGTCGAGTGCCACCAACAGATAGCCGCACATTGGAAGAGATTCAAAGTGCTCCCCTCAATCATCTGCGAGAGAAGGCTACATCAGCAAGCGACCACACACTTGTATTGACGCTTCGTGTCTGACCTGCCGTGGCGGCAGAAATGAGAGTCCTTCGGCACGAATGACCTCCACCTCATCAGCCGTGAAGATCTCACTCCCACCGAGAAGAGCATAGCCCCGTGCATGTGTCACCCCTTGATAGTCCGGGGGCGCCTCACTGATGAGAAACTGACAGCGCTCCCGCACATCGGCAGTATCAGAGTAAGTGTTCTCATCGATGATCTCGCTGATCTCACGCCTCCATTGAGTCGAAGTAGACACCACCTCCAATCGGCTAGCCACACGCACATACTGCTGGTATCGACGCATGATCTTCGCAGGCGCACTGAAGTGGCCGGCCAGGGAAAACACCATGTTGCGTCCGGTGCCCAGGCTGCGATTGGAGCTGTCATCGAAGAACCTGAGGAAGACAGATACGGGCTAACTCCGACTGCGTGTGTGTGTTTGTCCAATTCACACATGTCGCGGTCGGATGGGTCGCGCAGGAACACTTCAAGCGTATCCAACTCCATAGCGTCATCCCCATCAGCCTGGCACTACAGAACAGAACACATTACAGTACAAGGCAACATATCCATAAATGTCCTGTGCTAAGATTGTGCGCACATTTTCAGAGCCCTTCGGGAGCGAGCCACCGTGAATCTTTTTTTGTGATGCGGTGAGAGGGATGTGGTTGCTGCATGTGGTTGAGGTGCCTTCCTGGCTGTCAACGAGGGATGGGGGCAGCTTGGCGCTGACAAACGAAGGCCCTGACCGACATAACGGCTACATTGTACAAGTTCTATCTCGCTCATCGCCATTGTCATTGTTCTTGCCTTCGTCGCATTGCCGTGCCTGCGCAGATGTGGCCCCTCCCCCGCCCTCGCCGTCGCTGAACGGCAGCCCCTGGAAAAGAAGCCACGGCGTGCCATCGACGCGCCGCTCCGCATGCACACATGAGGTGTTGTCCTCATGACCGCAAACCAACACCCCATGCCAACCCCCCCATGGCCACGATGTCCGCCGCTCCGCATCCCCCGCATGACCATTTCCGTCGCCCCGCATGAGTATGTCGCTGAATGAGGGCCCCTGGAAGGGGTGCCACGGCTTGGCGCGGGGGTTGAGCGTTGAATGCATCACACCGGATTGCTGCAGCTGCTGTTGGTGGTGGTGATTGTGGGTGTCCGCTGCCTCTCTTGCTGCCATGCCGAATGGCTGTCCGGTGAGGCGCTTGCCCAGGCAGCGGTCGGAGAACCACCCGCAGTTGCCGTTGCTCAATCTGAGAAATAGTGCAGAAAGAAGACATGAGAGTTTGTCTCGTCTATGTCTTACTCGCCATATGTCCATCCGGAGGGGTCGTGAAGGAAGACTTGGACGGCGTCGCCCTTTTTGACTGTCAGCTGCATGCCATCACCCCTATCAGCCTGACATACAATACACAACACCACAACACACATCCACGACCATCTTCTCGCCTTTCTTTGCTGATGCTGCCTGTAGATGCTCTTCGTTACTCTATAACTGGCATTGACGAGCCGGTACTCGGCCTCGCTCTGAGCCACCGGTGGTCTGATTCCATCGCTGATGTATACACCAAAGGTGTACTGACCTTTGCGGACGACAAACACCAAGCCCGTCGCATCGCCCACATGGCGATACATATCACGAATCTTGCCACCATCACGCGAAGCCCTGACAACACAATGCAAACGAGGGCGACCGAGCTTGCATGTGTCGTGATTGTGCATGCACCTGTACAGCAACGTGAAGCTGCATTGGCCGAATATGTGCGGCACGAAGAGGGAGTGAAGAGCCACACACTCAAAGGCGCACCCAGGCTGCTGCCAAATATCACCTGCAGACAACACAACACACAGGCAGCCGTCGTACTGCGCGTGCTGTGGTGCTCTCGTGGGTCTCGAGTACGCGATGCGACATATCGTCTTCGTCTGTCGCGCCGCTATCATTGTTCTGCGAATGCAAGAAAGAAAACGAGGACTGATTCTTCGTGCCATTTCGATCCAACCTCACCTTTTCTCCTGAGTCGTTGTCTTCGGTACTCACGACAGAACGCGCCAAGCTGGTTTCATTGTCGTCATGCTGATGACAAGACAGACGGGCAGGATAGCTTACGGCCTGTACCTGTCATCCTGCTTGTGTGGCTGACCTCCAGTATGTCGCTAAGATAATCATCGACAGTGATGCTGACCACAGACTTGACCGACGAACGCGACGGTACCTAAACGGCAAGCAGACACGAATGTGGCAACAAAACAGTGTAGTAGATCCCAATGCACTGCTCACCGCCGAGGGCGGCTTCGCAAAGTGAGCAAATCCGTCACTCTTCTGGTAATTCAGATGTCGGTCGCCACTTGCTGTTCTCCTGTCCTCTGAATGGATGACCTGAGAGGACACAGTACGAATGTGCGTCGGTCATGTGTCTCCGGCTTGTTTGCACTGATATTGTGCTTTCTTACGCTCATAGTATTCCGGCTACGTGAGTGGTCTGACTGTCGGTCCACAGCTGCTGCTGCCACAGTCGGTGGCTGCACGCAGAGAAAGGCTTGCTCACTGGTGTATTATTGATCGATTGTGTCTACCTGCTGGCTGTGGTCGTCAATCGGCGGAGGGCGCTCTACTTGAGGAGGCCCTTCTGGCTCATCGTGGCGATGTCGGCCGATAAATGCATCCGCTGTGTGTCTAAATGCAGCTTCCTCGCCCTGCAACTGCTGTGAAGCAGCAGCATCCGCATCGCACCTGCCGATGCCGGTAGGTGCAATAGGGTGTGGGGCTGGGTGACTGGTGATGGATAGAGGCGACTGGACGGAGTCAAAAAGGCGTGCAGCAGACATGGTAGCTGAAGCTGATGCAGGGGGCTCTTGAGTCCGATGTGCGGCAGGAAGGCGCCTTGCGCTAGCTGCGGTGGAAGAAGATGGGCTGGCCTGTGGGTTGTTGTCGAATGTGACGATGGTGGAGAGAAACCATCCGCTATGTCCCTTCATATTGCCCTTGATGCATCTGCCGTACATCCATCCCCTGCCGTCCGTGTGCATCGCCAACACCTGGTCGTCACAGCGAAGCAAGAGCAGCTCAGACTGCTCGGACAAGTATACATCTGAACACACATTCGAACACAAATGAACACACGCTCACTCTGCGGAGGCATCTAGCTAACCTGCAATAACAGTGCCGACTGCCGGCTTGGCCACTTTGTGCTCTGCGGGTGGCGCACCGTGCTCTGCGAGTCTTTCGTAAACCATCGACAGAACGTTACACACAGACGCACACACACGGAGACACGCACACACACACACACACACACACAGAGAGAGAGAGAGAGACGCATGAGTGCAAGCGGTATACGTATCCATATGGCTGCTTACTCTCTCGATTTGTTGAATTGTTCGACGGTCCATCTCGCAACGGCCTTCAGAGCTTCGCAAGACCACCCGACATTTTCAGATCCTGTTGGCGACTGGAGAAGGCCATTCAGCGAGTCGCCAAGACCAGAAGATGCTGTTGCAGCGTTGTCAGTCATCTCCTCGCCGAGTCGTCGGAGCGCACTTATCAAATCCTCATGGCATTCGCCGACGTGCGGTGCCACTCTCATAAGCAAGTCTCTCATGTCGTCCCCCATTTGACTCACAATCTCCCCTTCCCTCTGGTTGATAGCCGCTCGATTCTTGTGAATCGTGGAAACGATGAATGAAAGCTGATTTTCGATCATCACAGTGGCCTACAATGAAAGGAATAAGATGTGCAGTGAGAAAAGTACTGGGTCTAAACCTACCACTGGCTCCGTCAAAGGCACCGTGCTGGCGAGACTCTGCAGCGAGACCACCAGGCTCGACACACCCAGTAGCTCCGAGAGCGGCTCTGTCTCGGCTGCGGAAGGGAGCCATCCACTGAAGCCCGCTTTGCGCCCACGTGTGCACGTGCCATACAACCTGGTGGTGCAGAGCGATAAGTGTGCATAATTGCATCCATATCCATGTACGAGTGTCTTCTGTGTCAACTCACCAATCGTTCGAGTTGTAGGTGACATCAACTTTCTCGCTGCCCAACCGTTGGAGATTGGGAGCATTGAAGTCACCCGAGTTGGATTGGAACTCGCCATCGCCCGAGTTGGCGAATCCGACCTTGCCGTCTCTTCGATCCGTGGTGCGAGCCGTCGAGAACAGCGGTGTATGCTGTGAATGTGGGTGAGGCCGATGTGAAGGAGCTGTGTCAAGTGTGAGTGCCTGAATACATTACAGACCATGCGAGGCACCAGGGACATACGCCTATGTGACTGACTGATCTTGTTTGCGGCCTCGGTCTTCCTACCAGCATCTCATTCACATTCTCCGCATTCACATTCTCTGTGTGTCCGTCGGCTTGAGTGTCATCCGCTGTTTGAGCACCAGAAACAGTGTCAACTCGGTTCTGCTCACTCATCGCCTGCATACAAACGAGCCACATTGGCAGCCGTGACTGGTTCATGGCACGCTTCTCGTACCACCTGCAATGCATGAACCAGTTCTGATGCCACGCCGGGTTTCTGAAAAGACACAGGAAGTCTTAAAATGAATCCATCAATGAGTCTCTCATGGTACCGATGGAGGAGGCATGGAGGCCGCTGCAGCAGCAATCTCGTGGTGGCTCTGGGAGACGATGATAAACCTGAAAGCATGTGGGACATGAGCCTGCTTATCACCTGTTCGATTGGGGGCGATGTGTCCCGATTGTTCCTGCCGGCGATGAAGCAGGCGGGATTCTACAGATCCATACAGCATGACAGCATGTCTTTCCGACTGTTTGCTATGTCCCACCTTTTGCCATCGCTGCTTGAAGGCTGCGATCCATGAATCGCCATAGAAGCCATCGATACCCAGCTGACCGGCGACCTCCATCACTCTGGCCCTGATGGCCTCCGGAGCCACACGCGCCGGCAGCGAAAAGCCCTCCATCCAGTGACGCATCTGATGCTCGACCTGGCGGTGCCTCGCGATTGGGTCTGATTGGAAGGGGACTGGGGTCGCGCCGCTCGACGGAGCGCGATCGTCGAAGGACATTGGAAGGTGGTGTGGGTGAGTTAGGTGAGCTGGAGCGATGGGAAAGGGGAGTGCAGCCGCTGCCGACGGATCAGATGACGCCAAGCGCTGAGAGAAGTCAACCATATGAATGACTGGAAGCTTCTATGGTGCGCTCATGCCTGTCTGATGCGTACATGTCTGCTCAGGCCATTTGTGTCTGAGTGTCCCAAGCCTTGCTCTCGCCCTCCTGCGTTCGTCCGCGGCGTCGGATAGTAACTGATCGACCGCGGCGGGGGGTGGAGATGATCGGCAGCTGCTAATGGGAGCTGCAGGGATGGTGTTTGGGCGACGGGTAGGGGTTGCGAATCAGGCGGGTCCTGCTTGATCAGCCGCGACGTGCTCTGATGGTAAGTTGACGCTTCAACGTCGCAGGGCAGTCTGCCCATCCAGGCCTGCGCCAATAAATTGAACTCATCCCCATCCACAAAGTATGCACACAAGACTCTTCCTACCTGCGCTGGTTGGACGTCAGTACGCGACGAAGCGACTGCAATAGGTGCAGCTGATGGCTCATACGTCTCAGGGGGATTCTGGCAGAGGTCACATGGACAACAAGGAATCGACGAACAATGGCTTTGCCCTCTCTGATTGTGCTCTGTCCCACCTGCCGGCATCGTCTCTTGAAGGCCGTGATCCATGAGTCGCTAGCCGAGAAGCCATCGATTCGCAGCTGGCCAGCGATCTCTAAGGCCTTGGCCCTGATGAGCTTCGGGGGGATTGCCGCTGAATCTTGGTGGCCAAAAAGCCACTTCCACATCTCGACCTCGAGCTCGGGGAATTTGCCCTTTCGGTTGCGCTTCCTGGTTGCGTCCCACACCTGCCCGCCCTCCTCCTCCTGCTGTTTCTTGATGGCAGAGCACCACTTCTTGAATCGTGTCTGCTCGATGCCCTTCTCTTGCGCAAACTGAGGCATTGTGATCTTCTCTCCGGTCTGTTTGCGTCGATTAAATTCGGCGACCAATCGACAGCGCTCGCCGATAGATACCTCCCCCGCCCTCTTGGTCATCACCTGAAGAGGCACACGTACAAGGCTGCGATGAATCGAACGACAGTCTGCGTGCCTCTCACTTGTGAAGACTGTCTTGCCGGCATTGTCGACAGGCGTGGCGGAATAGACTCTGCCCGCTGTCTTGACGACTCGTACGGCACAAGGGGCAGGTGGGGGAATGGGAGCGCGGAGCACACATGGCCCTGACAAGTCACACACATTCACATTCCCACAGGACAGAAAGAGTGGATCCTATTGCCTCACCTGTGCTGCTTCCTGCGGCCCGAGTGTTGGAAAGAGCGGCGCCTCCGAATGGGCGGAAGAGTGCAGATTGAACGGCACAGCTGGAGAGATATCGAAAGGCCATCTGAAGGGCTGCTGCTCCGAAAGGTCACATTGTGCCGCCAATGCATCCGCGGGCTGGAATGGAAAGACACACAGAAGGCAGGAGGGTGCATATTACCGATGGCTTTGCAGCTTGCTCACTTGCGAGAGACTGAATCCCTCAGGTTGCCCGCCTGCTTGGAGCTCTTCGGTCGCCGGTACGCCACTGCTGAATGCCGGCTGACCGCCGCAGACAATCGGAGTCTGTGGGCCGATGGGTGCGCCCTGCTCGTGTGGCTCATCCAGGCCAGGGACAGTAAGCTCATCACCGAGGCCAACCTGAAATACCATCAAACAGTGACTCAGCTTGCCTGTGTAGGGGCAGTACTTGTGTTTGGCTGCCAGGATGATGCTCTTCAGCTCCTGCGGCTGCCCTCCTCCCCTCATCCTGGATCAACACACACGAGAACCATACAAAGATGGCATGTGTGAGGCAGTGCAGTCACACTACCTGTGAGTCAAAATCACTCATCCTCAATTGCTCATCACGATTGAGCAAAAGTGACAGATCTCCGACTCATGAATTCGGATCGAATCGATGCATGACAGAATGAGAGTGCCACTCCCGTTTGGTTGGTTGGTTACTGTGTTTTCATCATTATCGGCGCACATTGAGCTCGCATCACGATCGCGAGCTTCCACCGATAATGGTCCTCCTCTTTTTCGGACCCCAGCATTGGTTAATGGCGCTTTCAGAATACCTGCAGGCTGCTTCACGGCAGCAGCAGGCATACTCAGGCATTTTGTTGCCTGTTCGCCTCATTGCGCACGCTGTTGTTTGGTCTCACGGACAGCTCCTTCAGCGTGTAAGGTGAGACCAGAGGCCTCACCCTGATCCACACAAGTGCCTTTACGAGGTTTGTTTGTTCATGCAGGACAGGGCGTACCTGCAGAGATGTCGTCTTTCACTGGTCAAGGAGATTCACTCCTCGTGCCAGCAGGTGATTAATCACAGGTGCACGCAGCTCCCTCATCAGCCCAATATCACGCTAATGCCCATGTGTGTTTGTGTGCGTGCAGCGCCATACGTCTTCGCGGTCGTCCAGGCCAACTTCAAGAACCTCAAAGGCGGCGGCAAGATCGTCATTGTGTCGGCCGGTGGACGTCGCCGTCAGCTGTACGACCCGCGCTCAAAGGAGCGAGTGCTTCAGGACGTGGACACCGTCGAGTTGCAGCTCAATCCTGGCCTTGTCGGGCGCCTCCTCGGGCCACACGTGATCATCACCTGCGCACCCACACCAAGTGCCCAGACGGATGCACCAGCGGATCGTGGCGGCAGAGACCGCATGTACAAGTACACCAACTTCGCCTACCGAGCGCCTCACGCGTTTCTGGGGACCGTCACGGACCACGTTTCCGCAGAAGACACGTGTCTGCTGCGTGTCTTCTGCGGAGGGCTGGACCGTTTGCAGTACAGCATCAAGTACTCCCCCATCAGCTCCACCAACTGCGACCAGAACATCGTCTGGTGTGGCGAGACCGACGTGGACACGGGGGGCATCTGTGGGCGGATGTGCATGCGCAAGGGGCACGACCACCACATGGAGAAATACCACTGGGATGCTCTCTCTGACGCGACAAAGCAGAGGAAACTGGAGACGCGCAAGAGAAAAGAGGTGGGTGGGTGGGAGGGTGGCAGAAGAGAGTGAGTGCATCTTCGCCGACTCATTTATTTGTGTTGTGCTTGACCTGCAGGTGAAGATGCCGGCTGACCTGATGAACAAGTTTCAACGAAAAGAGCAGGTGAGCAGACAGCGGCGAGCACATGTCGCTTCTCTCCTCCATGGTCGCTCTCTTCACTTCTTCATGGATGCAGATGACCTTCGCTAGCACATACCTGTATCAATGCCCGTCAGTTGAGCAACAGGTAAGGATAGCGACCAGAGCAGCAGATCTTTTACCTGTTGTCCTCTCCTCTCAGGCCTTTATGCCAACGGCACCGCCAAGCGAGTCGAGCCCTACCAGCAACCAGTAAGGTGGCAGCAAGTGCAGGGAAGGACCCCTCTGTTGTGGTCTGGTTGATGCAGGCTCGGAATTGGTGGGCCGGGTGTGAGTTTGAGTTTGCAGGTGGGTCCACCTCCTCACTATCACATCAATGAGTGCATCACGCTGCTCTCCTTCCTCCACTGTCAGATGACGGAGACGACCCCTCCTCCGATCGTATACTCCGATAGCAACACGCTAAGCGCCGGTAAGCCGTGCGGTGATGGTGGCGGAAGTGTATCTTGTGTGTTGGTGCTCAGGTGGGTCGCGGCCTCTGGCTGAGCTCCAGGCCTATGCGATAAGCATCCAGAAGGGAGAGGGCTTCGGTGTGGGCACGAGTCCGTCGGGGAGGGTGTGCTTCATGGTGGAGGCCAGAGGTGACACGTTCAAGGACATTGACGAGGCCTACGCACGAGCGAAATCTCACACGACACACGCAGGTGATTGGCAGACACTTATGCCTGTGTTCGGGCGCGCTGTCGATGTGTGCCTCTGTTCGGGTGCGTTTGGTGTATGCAGGAGTTGACGGGCAACCGGTGCCATCCCATAAGTGGCCCCTGGCCCCCACACCCGCCCACTCGTCACACAGTCACCCGCCTCCGTTCCCTGCTCTGCCGATGGACGGAGAAGAGGATGATCTTACGGCACCACACCTGCCGGCACCCCTGCACGACACAAGCCTCTTCGGTGAGCTCGACACCGACGGCTTTTTCCGTAGCCAGCTTTCGTAGAGATTGGCAGCAGGTGTAGTGAGGTTTTGATGGATACGGGACTGCCTAGATACGTGGGCACGTGTAGTGTATACCCGTGGTTGACTCGATGTGTGTGATTTTGGACCGCCTGATGACGTATGTGTGCGTCAACTGTCATGGCCAACCGAGGAAGCATCGCGGAATCCCGACCAATCCATTCGTTCATTCTTGCAGGCACATACCGACACGCACCGACACAGACAGACGTCTCCTCCCTCGTCAGTCACTCACACACGTACAAAAGTCTGCACAGGGATCGGATGCTCTCAAACAAACACCGACAGACGGACGTCTCCTCCCCCCTCACTCACTTGACCGATTGGCTGGCTACTCACGCCGATGAGCAGCGTCTCATGCCCTTAAGCTGCTGCTCACCACCATCAGCACACCCCTCCACCACCTGCTGCACCTCCTCATCTTGCTCCTCAGGCGCCTCCTCAGGCACCGTGGCCAGGTGCCCCGCACCCGAGTGCTGGGCCGGCCCTGGCTGCTGTGGGTATGCCTGTGGGCTGTAGAAGTCGCCTGCCTGCATTGTGGGCTGGTAGAACTGGTAGATCTGCGCACGGAGGAAGTCCAGGAGCTTGGCCTCGTACTCGGGACGCAGCCCATGCTCGACGGCAAAGCGCCGGGCCAACTGATTTATCCATCCATCCATCCACCGCACACACGGACCTCACATGTCATGTGCACACCCTTGTGTCTCCTCCCTCTCTCCTTCCTTGCTGCCTTTGTTGTCTGTGAGGCTCACTCACTCACCAGTTGTGGGTCGTCGCCGTAGCGAATGACCATGCGCTGTGGGGGCGTGTCAGCGGCGAGGTTGACATCAACCAGCAGCAGGGCCTCTGCCTCGGACACGGGAGCCGGCGGGGGTGGGCAGGAGGGGGACGACGGGAGGGAAGAGGGAGGCGACAGCGTCTCCTGAGTCGAAGAGGGCGGCGGAACAGGCTGCTGCTCTGCACACACACACAGACAGACAGACAGACAGACAGAAAGACAGAAGAGCTGACAGATGGTGGTGGTGGTGGTGGTTGTCAATTGAGTGTCTCTCTCCGTTGCCTACTCTGCGTGTGTTCGTCGGCCGTGTCCTTGTCGAGTCCGTCAGGCATTTGCTGCCCCACGCCATGGGGCTCCTCCCGCGCTGCTGTCTCACCCAGAGACGCCGGCTGCAGAAGCTGCCGCATCGCCGCGCCTCCAGCCACCCCGTATACATCTGCACCATCCAGACCAACACCACCAACACCGCCACCGCCATCGCCGCCAACGGGCACCCTGTCGTCGTCTGCAGGAGCCGGCGTCTCGTGGCTGTCTGGGTCACTGGTTTGGTTCTCATGATCAGGAATGTCACGCAGGCGCGCTGAGTGGGGAGGGGACCGGGGAGGGGAGACCTGCTGCTGTTGCTGCTGCTGCTGCTGCTGCTGATGGAATTGGCGCTGCTGGTGCTCAGGAGAGGCCGGATTGGGTGTGGGCATGGGCGTGATAGGAGGCATCTCCTCCTCGCGAGACACCACTCTGCGCTGATCACGGACGACGCGTTTCTGGCCAAGCGCTTGGCCTGTGGCCTTCTGTCGGGTCGAGTGAGCGTTGGTGTTGTTGCTGAGTGGGGGCCTGTTGATCTTTGCAGTCTTTGCAGCTGGCCGGTTCTTGTCATGTGGCAACGGGTTGATCTGTGGTCGGAAGGTGCAGGCCTCCATCTCCCTCTGGGCCCGCTCCGTGCGCACCAGCTGACACATCTCCCGCCGCCTCTGCTGCTGAGACATGGCCTTGGCGTAGAGCTCGTCGTGGCGGGACACAACAGGAGCCGCGTCTCGTTGCAACCGGGAAACGCTGTTCCTGATGGGCTGCTCGGTGTGGATGTGGGGGTGGGGGTGGGTGTGCCCGCCGGGTGCGTGATAGGGTGTGAGCTTTGGTCTGAATGAGCAGCCTTTGAGCTGATCGGCCTCCTTCTGCTGGCGGGAGGCCTGCAGCCGCATCTCTGTCTTGCGCTTCCGCCACTCCAGCAGGTCGGCTACCGTCATGGTGGCTCCCTGCGCACACACACACACACACACAGAGAGAGAGAGAGACATATGCAGGTGGATCCGGGTCTTCTTCTCGGGATGTGTGGCGGCGCGTGTGCGTGCCTTTGCGTGTTGGTTGTTGCTGTTGGATGGGGCAGTGCCAGAGGCTGCTGGGTCGCCAGATTTGCGTGACTTGGGCGACTCCTCGTTGGACGAGGGGGGCGACTGCTCGGCCGACCGAATCTCGTCGATCTCGCGATGCATACGCCGCTCGGCCAATATCCTGACACACACAGACAGCCAGCCTCGATTCTTATGGACCTTTTCTCTCTGCGCCGCGTGTGTACCGTGAAGTCTGCGACATGAGCGAGTGCCGGTTGTCGTGGAGGAGTATCGCCACGTCTTCCTGCTGCTGCTCATGGTGGTTGTGTGTCTCATGTTCCTCCTCTCCGTCTTCGTCTCCCTCGGGCTGTCCGTCGTCCTCAGACTCAGAGTAGGTCAGGGAGAAGGAGCCGTCGTCGTCGTCATCGTCGATGTGCTGGTCATACTGGTCATGGTGGCCATCATCGTCATCATGCTGCCCATACTGGCCGCTACCGCCGCCCTCTTGTATCGGCACCTGCTGCTGCCCCATCGGCTGCTTGTGGTGGTTGTGGTATTGCTGCTGCTCTGGTATTGGAAAGGAGCGAGCCACGGCCATTGGGGGTGAGAGGTCTCCTTGGCGCTGATAGACAGACAGACAAATCAGTGCACACACGAGTGGGTCTGTGTGTGGTCTGTGTACCTGCATGTGTCGCGCGGGCCTCGACCGGGCGGCGCAGAGTAGCCGTGGGGAGGTCGGCGGCGTCCGAGCGGTCTGCGGCCTGCTGCCCGCCTTGTTGGCTGCCGTGGCTGCCGCGGCTGCCTTGGGTGCCTTGGCTGCCATGGCCTTGGTGTGCGACAGACGGTGGTGGAACAGCTCACGAAACTCCCGCCGCAGCGCATTCTGGCGAAACCTGCGTGCATGACGCGGACAAAGGGACAAAGACGGCTTGCTGACGTCCCTCCCTCCCTCTGTGTCTCTCTCGTTGACTAACTGGATTACCGCGTCATCAATTCACGAATATGTTGGTACGATCCGATTTTTGGAATCGGGGCGGGGACGGGCGGAGGTGGGGGTGGGGGTGGCTCTGAGCCGCCGTCCTGGGGCTGTCCTTCCTGCCCCTCCTGGGGCTGCGCAGCTGCCGCCGCTGCTGCTGCTGCCGGGGGATGGGGGCGTGGTTGTGGTGGGAGTTGCCAGCCCCTGTTGTCCTCAAACTCTGGTGAGTGCGCGCCCATCAGCACTTGGAAAAACACGACCATCGTGACCCATTCCACCCAGCCAAGCCCATACAAATCAAGCATCCTGAATGAACGGCATCACACACAGAGACAGAGAGAGAGAGAGAGAGAGTGTGTGTGTGAGAGGTATAGAGATCTAGGCTTCCCCTCCCTCCCTCCCTGCCTCCCTGTGTCTGACCTCCACAGGTTGTCCAGCATTCGCTGCCTCTTCCGGAGCCGCTTCTCGGCTGATTTGCTGTCGAAGCATGGCGTGAGCAGGCTGATGCACTTCATCTGTATCAGGCAAAACTCCAGCGTCTCGCGGGTCAGGACCCTGTCGGCCCTGCCGGGGTTCGCCAGACGCAACGCCTCCATCACCTGCACGCATCGACAACATGCAAAAGGCGAGAGGGAGAGGGAGATTGGGGAGGGGGGGAAGCTGACCTCTTTCTCGAGAGCCAATTGGTAGTAGGACTTGGATTTCTTCTGCACACGGAGAACGGCTTTCTGGCGGTCAGCCATCCGCTTCATCTCGCGATCCCGGGCCTCACGCAACCTGGACACACAGACAGAAAGAGAAACGAACGCGCCATCAGTCATGTCTCTTTGGGAAGACAACCCACACACGTAGCCGCCTTTCTGACCGCTCATCCCTCTCGCCGGCCTGCCGATGCAGCAAGAAACTCGCCATAGCCACGTCCTCCCACTTGCGGCCCTTGCCATCGCCCTTTCCGTTGCCCTGACGCTGCTGCGTGGCCTCCGCCTCCATCTCCCTCTGCTGCAAAAAATAGGAATACAGCCGGTTGAAGACGTTCAGGTCATCCACCCGGACGAGGCCAGCCAATGGCATGTCGGCCGGGCGATAGGGGAGAGCGGAGGGCGGCGGGGGCGAGGTTAGCGTCACGTGTGTGGGCAGGAGGTGCTCGGAGGGGTTGACCTGCGGCCGAAAGGTGAGGTCGCGTCGGCTCTCTTCCTCCAGCTGCCGCTTCCGAAGGTCGCGGCGGATCCTGCGGGGGACGGAGACATGTGGGTGGGGGTGTGTGTCATGCGCGTGTTGTCTGTGTCTGACCGGGCATGAGCAAGGATGTCCTGATCGGGCTGACGCGAGGAGCGGTGCGTTGCGGCGTGTGAGGGAGACACGGAGGAGCCCTCGTCTTCCCTCGGCCGCCTGTCAGCGCTGCGGGCACGCGTGTTGCGGCCACCTGACACTGCACCACACAAGACATCACAGCACAATGACACATCGACCGCCACACCCCTCCCTCTCTTCCCTCTCACCTTCAACCAAAGAACGAGGCGAGCTCCCGTCGTCACCGACCCCTCTGTCCCTCCCCTCCCTCTCTCCGCCCACAGCCCGCTCCCTTGCCGAGGCCCCCTGGCTCCCGTCGCCAGCCATACGATCCGTGAGCGACCGGCGAGGCGGCAAAGGAATGTGTGGAACGATAGGTGGTCGGGTGCGGCTGCTGCGTGGCGTCATCTGCGATTCGCTCCTGCGCGGTGTCTGTGTCTCCTTGTCGGCCTTCTCGCACTCCTTCTTGGCGCAGGCCGTCTTGCTCTTGCTCAGGGGAGGGCCGCGATTGCGGGGCGAGGGGGAACGCGTGGAGCTCTTGCGACGCCGGGGGGGCTTGGGTGGTGCCTTCGGACTGAGAGAAAGGAAAGGCCCACAGTGAGTGGAAAAAAACCTCGCTCGCCTGTCTGCTTACCTTTCCGGCTGCTGCTGGGCGTCTGTCTTTGCTTTTGCCTTTGCCTTGGTGTCCTTCTCGCTGGCCATCCGGGAGAGGTCCAGGTTGAGCGCCTTGGCGACGTGCACAGGGCCGGTCCTCTCCTCGTCTCTGTCGAAGCTCCTGCTGCCGGCAGGGGCGGGAGGGGCGACCTCGTTGTGCACGTCGCTGGTGGTGGATATGGTGTTGCACCGGCCGCTGCAGCCCGCGCCGCCCACGATGCCCTCACGGACCACACAGGGGTCGCTCGCAACCTTGTGCACAGTCGGGGCAGCACATGCCTGCAGAGAACAGACATTGAACTGAGAGATCTGGGGCCGTCTCCCTCTCCCCCTCTCTCTCCGTACGATTCCGTTGGTGTATGAAGCGGCCCTCTTAGGAGGCAGTGGGTGGGGATTGGCCGGCTGTGGGTCTACCGACGACGCACCAATCTGACAAGCCGACCATGCAACCAACACATGGATGGCACAGCTCCCTCTCCCTCCCTCATCACCTACAGTCGTTTCTCTCTCTTTTTCTCACCGGATGTTTGTTGCCTCGTCTGGGAGGCGTTGGTGCCGTCACGCCCATCCCACTGAGGGACGCCATGCGCCCGCACACAGCCCCTGGATCGGCCAGAGCCTGATCATGCGATGAGTGTGACATTTTCCGAACGTCGCTGCTATGCTGCTGCTGATATTCAGACAAACAAAGTCGTGAATGGGGAGGGCTCGTGCGGTGTCACTTGTGTCGGCTTACAGGAGCTGGATGGTGCATTGATGCGCAGAGAGCCTCTCTAGAGCTCCTGCTGTCCATTCAGTCCGCCCTGAGCCTCAGGGCCTTCGGGCTGCGAAATGGTTGCGAAATGGCCGATCGCCGCAGCTGTGACCGATCTAATTCGCCTCTCTCGAAAGCTGTTGCGATTCGCAAGGTGGGGGCCAATGTTTCGGCGAGGATGGGCCGGCGAGGGTTCCCATCCGGGACATTCTAGAGGAATGGTCATGTTACGCTACGCGCATAGATCACATTGTTTGGTTAGGCGAGTGGATGGTCAGCTCTCCTGGTGGTGTCATCTGCTGAGCCTGCCGGCGTAGACGCTGGTGAACTGGTGGACTGACCCACCATCTCATCGACGTCTAGAATGACACGCGCACAAACGACACCAACATGAGGGCACTCCCACAGTAGCGGCACTCCCACGATGGCAGGCAATCAGGTCGGAGCCTGTCATCCAATCGCATGCAATTCGCACACCCACACACATGCGGCTGCATCAAGAGAGAGAAAGACGGTCGCACCCGACCGCCGACACATCAAAACGGCCCCTCACCCCTCCTCTCCCCCCTCTCAGACACACACACACACACACACACACACAGATGGATCCACCCCATCTATCGTTAAACCAAAACAATCCGGGCGGCTACCGTAGCCCCTCTGTCTACCTACTCGCGCCGCCCCTCACTCACAGAGCGTCCAGCAGCTGCTTGAGTGTGGCCACGTCGCTCTTGTGCAAAGTGGCGTTCCTGGCCGCCGCCCACGCCTCGGCCGTCTTGACGACGTGCTGCTGCCTCAGCTTGAAGTGGCGCTTGATGACGTCGGCGAACTCTGGCGGCGGCGACTTGAGCAGGTCGACCATGGCGTACTTGACGGTGCCGTCGCGGATGCGCCGGTTGTAGTCGTCTGATGCACTGAACGGGTGGAGGGAGGACACACAGAGAGATGGGAGAGGGAGGGAGGTGTGTGTGTGTGTGTGTGTGTCTGTGGCTTACGCGTCGCCGGTGGTGGTGCCCATCTGAGCCTCATAGCCCTGAAACAGAGAGACAGAGAGAGAGAGAGAGAGAGAGGGAGCGTCCCACACACGCGACCGTGGCAGGGAGGCATGATGCAGGCGTGTGTGTGTGTGTGCCTCTTGGTCTCATTCATTCACTCACCGGCTCATTGAACCACGGCTTGGCCACGAAGATGAGCGACTGGATCGACACGAGCACCTGCACACGATCAAACCCACACACAGACAGACAGACAGACACATGACAAGAGGCATGTGTGTGCGTGTGTGTGTGCGTTGACCTGGAATGCGGTGGATATCTGGCTGTCCCACGACTCCCCCTTGCCGCCCTGCCACGTCCCCAGCAACGACAGACACACCGTACCTTCACGCGCACACACACACACACACACAGACATACACACAGATGAACAAAAAGAGTGACTGATCCGCTGGCCTTGCAGTGTCACCATGCCATCTCACCGTCGGCGTATAGGTTCGGGTTGAAGCCGATGCGCCCGCCGCCAGTCGTCCTCAGCAACACCTGACGCAGCAGTACACACACACACACACAAGGAGACCAGAACAGAACAATCGGCACACGAATGCGATGGCGTCGCTCCCTGTGTGTGTGTGTGGCCCCAGTGCACTGGCTCCCACCCACCTTTGGCGGCTTCGTGGGGTACATGACGTCGAAGTATACGTCGAACAGGAAGCAGCCGCCGTCGTAGGGGGTGTCCTCGGGGCCCACTATCAACGCACTGCCCACACACATGCACACCAAACACACACAGTGTCTGGTGTGTCTGTCTGTCTGTCAGCCTGTCTGTCCGTCTGTGTGTGTGGCTGACGTACCGCCATAGGTTGGTGTGTTTCTCGTCGTATCTGACAAAGATCGACGAGGACCGGTGCAGCGGCAGCAGCGTGCCCAAACCTGACAACCACACACACACAACCACAACCGGACAGACAACCATCACAGTGAATCCACCCATCAGCCAGACAGACAGCCAGACAGACAGGCGGACAGACCAGCGAGCTCCTTGGACACACGCATCATCCTTTGCTGCGGCTCGGCCTTCTCCTCCCTGCAGTGCTTCATGTGCAGGTGGGTGTCGCTCAGCTCGGCGTGGTCCACCAAAAGGTCCTTCAGGGCCGAGATGTACTCCTCCTCGCTCCCCGGCCCGCCGCCCGACGCACTCGACGCCTCCTCACGCCGCCGCTTCGGACCAGCAGCAAGGTACACAGCTGAGTGACAAAAGAAATAGGGAGAGAGAGGTGGGGGGGTGGACGGTGGTGGAGGGCGGTGGTGTTGTTACATGGGTCTATTTCCTGCCAGCTGGTGCCAAGCTGCTGGGGTGGGGCGTTGTCAACGGTCGTCTTGCGCTTGACGCCCTTCTTGGTCTTGACCGGCGAGGAAGCCACAGAAGACGCCTGCTTGATTGGCAGGTACACACACACACACACACACACAGAGAGAGAGAGAGAGAGAGTGAGTGGTCCACGCATGCCCCCACGCCACTTGTCCAGCCATTACGCACCTGCTGTGCGAGTCGTGCGGCCCTCCTGAGCTTGATCGGCGCATCCCCCTCAAGCACAGCCATCGACCCCCGCCTCTTCTTGCCCTTCTCCCTTCCCCCCTCCCCCTCCTCCCCACCACCATTGCCCTGAGCACCACCGCCAGCATCGCCCCTGGGCACCTTGGCCAGCACCAACTCAAGCACCTCGATCACCTTCTCGGCCAGTGCCCGGTACGACGCAAGCAGGCGCTTCTCTTCCTCTGTCGGCTCTGGCGGTGCAGCCGGCTGGGCGAGCCGGTCGCGGCGCCAGGCGGGTATGGGGGTCATGTAGAGGGCGGCTTGGAGAGGGGGGGCTGGCATGTTCGGGGGAACGGGGCTGAGCTTGGGCTTGGCCTTGGCCTTGGGGGCAAGCTTGGGCTTGGCGAACATCCATGGCGAGAACAGCTTCTTGTCCGACGAGACCTTGCCCTCTGCGCCGCACCCACCGGTGACACACCCACACCAGCAGACACACAGATGGGTGGGTCGCTCGTGTGTTGTGTTGTGTGTCGGTCTGTTCTATTTGCAGCTCACTCTTGGGCATGGTGGCGATGTGTTTGTCGTCTGGGGTCTTGAACAAGGGCGAGGCCTTCTTGGCCGAGGCCTTCGACTTCTTCCCCTTCTCGGGCGTCTTGAAGTCGTCCTCTCCCGCCCCCTCACCCTCTCCGTCGCCATCAGCATCAGCGTCCTTCACCTGCTCGTCCGGCATAAGGGCGGGGAACAAGGGCGACGAGTCGGGCGAGCCGGGGGGCTTGTTCTTCGCCTTGCTCTTGCCCTTCTTGGCCGACGCCTTGGGTGCCTGCTTCTTGCCGGCCGTCTTGCGTGTCGACCGCCGGACGCTCGTCGCAGGTTTCTTGATGGAGACAAAGGGAACTGCTGCAGCAGCCGCAAACGGGGCATCTACCGCCGCCTGAGTGAACAGCCACACACACACACACACACAGAGAGAGAGAGAGAGAGAGACAATAGAGTAGGGAGGGACACGGGAAGACGACACACACCTCGCCCGTCCCCCCATCTGACTGACCTCTTTCTCCTCGCCCGCCTTGTCCTTGCCGTCGAGTACCTCCTTGGGGGAGGTGTCCTTGGGCGATATGGGGGGCGTGAAAACAGGTAGCTTCGCCACCTTCTTGATCCCAGAGGAGAGAGGGATCGGTGGGCCGAGAGGGGGCGGTGGGCCGGGCGAGCCGAAGAGAGCGAGGGCATCAAGCGCGGGAGGGGGCCAAAAGCCCCCCCCACCACCACCAGCGGCAGCAGCGGCAGCAGAGGCAGCGGCAGCAGCGGCCGGCTGGGCCTCCTCCTCCTTCTCTATCTCTTTCTCCTTGGTGATCTTCTTGACCTCGGCTGCCTCCTCCTGTTTCTTGAGCGACTTGACGAGCAGGTTGGCGCTCTTTCTGAGGTCGCGCAGGTGGGTGTGGAGGGCGGGGGGCCATCGCGACAGGTAGGTGGGGAGGGACGAGAGGGACCGCAGGAGCCCGAACAGGGCCGTGAAGAGCTCCACACGCTGATTGATATATAGGTCGAACGAAGACGATGTCATGTGTGTCATTTGTGGCGTTGGTGTGGTGTGTGAGTGTGTGGGCTGCCGACCGACCTACCTGGCACATTTCGGTGAAGGCGAGAGTGAGGTGCTTGGTCAGGATGGCCTGCAGCCGCGACTCGTGCAGCAACTGCTCCAACTCCTGCACACACACAGAAACAAAGACAGAGAAAGACAGACAGCAATGGTCTGTCCGTCCACTCTTGCGGCCTGCCTTCAGCCCACCCACCCACCTCTATATTGGTCGGCACAGGTTTGCCCCTGACTTTCTTGGTCCGCCCCTTCCTACCATTGCCGATCTCTCCCTTCTTCCCCTCGCCGCCGTCTCCGTCTGCGTCGCCCGCATCCATGTTGACGTTGTTGTTGTTCTCATTGCCATGGCCATGGCCATCACTTGTGACCAATGCGCCCTGCAGCTGGTCCAGGAGGTCGGTCATGGCGTCGATGTGCGGCGTGACGGCGGCGTCCATCTCCTTCTGCTTCTTCTCAGCCTGCTCCGGGTCCCACACCGGGCCGTTGGCGTGCCAATAGTTCTGTCAACACACACAACCAGGGAAGGAAGGAATGAGCAAAGGCTACCTGCCTGCCTGCCTGCCTGGCTGCCATGCTGGACGGCCCACTGCTCACCGAGTAGCCAGTGCCCTTGGCGAACCCGCCGCCCTTCTTGCCGCCCTAGACCAGCCACAGACACACACACACACACAGAGAGAGAGAGAGAGACGTAGACGCCTCCGGCCCCCTCTGTCTGCGTCTACGTCTTACTTTGCTCGGGCCGAAGGGCCCCCAGAAGTCGTCAAATTCGGGGAACGCCGGCGGCGGACTGCCGGCTTTGCTGTCATCCGCACCACCAGCAGCTGCCGCCGCCGCCGCAGCTGGCTCCTTCTGGTCTCCCTTGTTCTTGGTCGCGTCGCCCTTTTTCTTGGTGTTGTTGTCGTTGTCACTGGGTTTCTTCTTTCTCTTGCTCTGTGTGGTGCGCTGCCGCTTGGCGGCGCGGCCGGCGGTCTCCTCCTCCTCGTAGTGCTTCTCGAGGTGCGACAGGTGCGTCAGCAACCTACACATATCACACACACACACACGCACGCACACACACGCACACACAGAGAGACCGGTTGATTGCGGCTGGGTGCGGCGCCTGCCTGCCTTACTGCTCGCATGCTTTGGCGACGTCGCATTCTCCTTCTGGGACGCCGTTCATCAGGTGCTGGTGCTGGTGCTGCGATGAGGAAATGGCCTCCGCGGCCTCTGCTTGGTCTACATCCATCGGGTCAGCCATCTGGAGGCTGCACTACGCACCCACAAGGCACAACGAGAAGCTCTGAGCGATCGTCCTATTTGCGAGCTTTGCATTGTACATTCTCCTTGCGCTTTTCCTCTTTTCTACGCCTTTGTGTGGCCTCCACGACACCAGCGATGGCAGCGTAAGCTTGTTTGCCAGCCAGATGCCGCCTCACGCCGGGAACGGTCTGTTCCTACGCCTCTCCCCTTGTGTGTGTGTGCGTGTGTGTGTGTGCAGGCCGGCGAGCAGCGCGGTAGTGAGTCCGTACGCCTCGGCCTCGGGCAAGACGGGCAAGTTCGTCGAGAGCGATTTCTTGGAAGTCAACGAAGCGGTGAGTTGGCCATAGTGGATGGCCGATGGTGAGGTGACTGATCTCTCTCTCTCTCTCTCTGTGTGTGTGCGTGTGTGTGTGTGTGTGTTGTGCAGGAGTATGGTCTGATTTTCGGGAAGCAGGGCAGCAACAAATTGCGCGTGCAGGCCTTTTTTGGAGTCGTCATTGATATGAGGAACACTCCTCCAAAGGGTAAGTGGCCACCACACACACACACACACACGCACACACGCACACACGCGCGCACACACGATGGCGTCCCACCACGTGTGTGTGTCTCAGGTTTGCGCATATCTGGTACGGCTGAGTCTGTGCGCGACGCGCAGACCTTCCTCAAGTTTTACAGACGCGTCAAGATGAAAGACATCCTCAACAGCCCACGTGCGGCCCCTCCCCTCCCCACCACACACACACACACACACACACACATCGACCCACACACCACACGGACGGTGGACAAGCCACCCACTGGCTGATTGCTCATGCGTCATTCAGGTGAGGTCAAGAAGTGGGCCGGCGAGATGATGCGGGACCCCAATGTGACATGCTTTTCGCTCCCCCTCAACGTCATGCTCACCCTCAAGCCGGAGAGGTTTGAGGAACAGCACACCATCATGACGCTCAAGGTCAGCAGCCAATGGGGCCAAGGGATGGGGCACAGAAGACATATTCTCTCTATTCTCTCTCTCTCTCTCTCTCTGTGCGTGTGAATGGGTGCAGTTTTGGTCTCCTTCTGTCGACCACGATTCTCGGAGCCATCCCGCATACCTCGCTGCGTTCGGCCCACCGTGAGACAGACAGACAGACAGACACACACACGACACACAAACACAGACCCATGTCTTTCGTCGCATCGTTGCCTCGTGGCTGGTGCGGTGCAGTTCTTGTCGCAAGTCGTTCGAGCTAGACCTGAAGCGCACCGTCGAGCGCTCCTTCCCCGGCTCATTCCCCGACGCCTTCGACGAGCAGCAGCAGCAGCAGCCACCGCCACCCGCCCCACCACCACCACCAGACACACCCACACACCAGCAGCAGCAACAGCAGCGGCAGGAGGCTCAGCAGGAGTGTGCCGTCGACGTCATGATGATGGGCAAGGACGCTTTGGCGATGGTGTGTGGGCGCAATAGTGAGAGGGCCGAGAAGATCAAGGTGGCGTCGAGGTGCCGAATGGTCTGCCCTGTCGGCGCTGACACCGTCCACATAGCCGGTGGGTGAGCCACAGAGGGAGGAAGGGAGGGCAACACCCACACATGGGGGACTTCGTGTTGTGTGTGTGTGTGTGTGTGTGGCCGTAGGTACGGTTGAGCAGCGCGAGACGGCCAAGCGCTACAGCAATTTGGTGTATGAGTTCCTAACCAATTCGTTTTCCTTCCTCAGTGCACATCCGTAAGCAGACACATCCGCCCACCCACACCTCCCACACACACACCATATGTGTGTCTCTGTGTGTGTGTGTGTGTGTCAGAGAGGTCCCTCGTGTGTTGCTCCGTTTTGCCGCTGCGGATGACCGGGGGCTGGCCGTGGCGCTCAACAAAATTGAGACCGACACGTCCACTGTCATCCCGTCACACGCCATCGGGTATCTGACGAACGAACGAACGAACCACCCACCACAATCGCCCTCGCTCTCTCTCTCTGTTTGTGTCCCTCTGTGTCTATCAGCGGCAGCCAATGCAGCGGCGAGTACCTGTGTGTGATCTTTGGGCAGCCGGCCGGGGCGGAGGCGGCCAAGCACCGGCTGGAGGTGCTCGCGCAGACGGGCAACGTGGTGCAGCCCCCGCCCCCACCGCCGCCACACCCACACCCACAGCAGCAGCACCCGGTGGTGCCAGCTGTGCCCTCCCCTGGTAGCGCATCCTCGCTGAGGGGCGGTGGGCTTGCTGCTGCCGGCTTGCAGCACGACATAGGTCGGTGGATGGACACTGACACACTCATGGCTGGATGGATGGATGGATGCGATGCGTCTTCATTCCTCTCTCTCTCTCTCTGTGTGTGTGTGTGTGTGTGGTATGTCAGATGTGTGCAACGGCTTGCCGCCGCCACCGCCCTGCCCGCCCATATTTGAGGAGGCCGCCGCCGCATCATCGCAGCCCTCGAGCTCGTCCTCCTTCATGCCCCCACTCGCACCCCACCACACACCCACACCCACAGCGGCATCGCAGCAGGGTGGTGGTGGTGGTGAGCTGGACTCGCCCGTGGCCATCCTGCACCCGCGGCCGTCCTGCCCACCCCCCGTTCCGCCGAGAGCCGTTGCGGCCGTGTCGTTCGACGATGGCGACAATGAGGGGTGAGAAAGCTGAGAATGACACACACAGACACAGACAGGGGGAGAGCGAGAGAGAGAATGGTGTTGTGTGGTTGTGTGGTTGTGCGGTTGGACGAGCAGGCAGGTCCACACAGGCGTGTTAGGTGGGTGCGACGAGTCGCTGCTGCTGCGGGTGAGCGAGCTGGAGCAGCAGGTCAAGGACCTCGAGACGGCGCTGGAGCGGGAGAGGCAGGCCAAGGAGGACGAACGCGACAAGCGAATGTGCAAGATATGCCACGAGAAACAAGGTACACGAGTGTGTCAGAGAGAGAGAGGGAGGGAGGGGGGGGCCTGCATGCACCTCATAATCTGCTGTGGTGTGTGCGCAGTTGAGATACTGTTTCTGCCCTGCAAGCATTTGTCGTTGTGTACTGGTGAGGGGAGGGAGGGAGGGACCAACACAGGTCGACGGACACCACAACCATATGTGTGTGCGCGTGTGTGTGTGTGTGTGCACGTCTGTCTTGATTCCTGCAGATTGTTTCCTGAACGACTACCACAGCAACCAGTGCATCATCTGCCGACAGCCCTACCAGACCAAGATGCGCATCTGCCCCTTCGACTAACTGACTGACAAACCGACACTCACTCACCATCCCACAGCGGCTGTGCCACCGTGACTTAGTGAACAGGGGGGAGGGGAGCGGCGGCCTTCTGTCGATAGCAAGCGTAGCCAGGCAGACAGCCAGACAGCCTGGCGAGTGGTGCCCCTTTCTTCATCTTCAGCTCGGCTTTTACACATACGTCTACGTATTTGCGTGCATTTGTGAGTGAGTGGCGGGTGGGCGTGTCAGTTGCGTGGCCTTGGTGCGTCTGATACCGTGTGGGCGTCTTGCCAACATGCTCACACCATATTCGACGTGCTGACGGTACGCAATTGACACGCCCGCTGCTTCAATAATGGTTGTGGGCTGGGGGAGGGGGGGTCGCTTCAAGTTCCGACCCTGGGGGGCTCTGCCTGCCTGCCTGCCTGTCTTGTGCTGGATTGCGCGTGTGTGCATGTGTGTGGATCATCGATTGGCAAACAATCAGGCAGTCTCTCTCTCTGTGTCATGATGCTCGGCTCATGTGTGCTGCACAGTACACTTGTTGCTTGCTGCTGGGCCATTCTTGTGTCGTGTGTCGTGTCGGCTGGTTGGTGCTTTTGGTTTTGGTTTTGGCGCTCGGCCTACAGGCCGGCCGGCCGACAGGCCGTAAGCCGCAAAAAGACGAGACGAGAATACACACACACACAGACACACGCACACACACATTCGCGCAAAGGAGCGAGATTAAGGACTTTTCCCGTGTCAGCCAGGTAGATATGTGAAGACCGTCGGGTCGCTCGGCTGTGCGCTCATTGATGTCAGACTCTTGCCCTTCGCCATTCCATGGCATGACTGCGCCGTTCGTGCGGCGGAGTGGTGGAGGTCAGGTTGGCGGGCATCGTGACGCACAGAGAGCAGCCGACCGACACACAGGCAGGGTGGACATGGCTGATTGTCTATACGACATACATATGCATATACACACGAAGGAGGCAACTCTTTCTTTCTGCATCTTCCCTTTCTGCAACGGCTGAGTGAGTGGCTTGCGGCATTTTTGTGCTCTGTTGCCGTCTACCATGTGAGCGTGGATGGATGGATTCCTTTCTCTCCCCTTACCGCGTTCGTCTGTGCGTGCCTGACTGCCTCTGGTGTGTGAAGTCGGTTTAATGGCCAATGAGAGTGACTCTCCATCGCTCGGCGGTTCGGATGGCCGGCCGCCGATTGACAGATGCCATGCGATGCGATGCAGATCAGAGACTTTCACAGACAGACCGACCGCCCTCTCAGTAAATGCAGTGTCTGCTCACATCTGAAAGTGACTCTCCATCGGGCGCCGCCCCTGTTGCCCTTGCAATGGGAAAAAGCCCCAAAGTGAAAGTATTAGGTATTACCCTGGCGGGTATTAGGGTTTAGGGTGTAGGGTTTGCGAGCTTTTCTCAAGCCACAGAGGTTCG
The DNA here is from genome assembly GCA_001179505.1 of Vitrella brassicaformis. Taxonomy (NCBI): domain Eukaryota; family Vitrellaceae; genus Vitrella; species Vitrella brassicaformis. Next base: position 84,615 of record CDMY01000345.1, on the reverse strand, counting down.
CACCTCGCTTTTCGTGGTTTGATTCATCACAGAAGCACATCCCATGAAAGCCATGAAGAGGCCACAGGAGTCCGAGCCACAAGACCAGCTGGCACACAAAAGGCCACAAGAGGCAGGAGGTTAGTGACACGTTCATCTCCCCATTGCCGACCAGGCAGCAAGACTCATCGTGTCTGGTTCGTCTGCAGGTCGCGTGGAGCTGACAGTGGATGATCTGTTGCCCACGGCTGACGTGCCGCTGCCTCGAGTGGACTTGACGACAGAGCCTGAGGTGTTCATTGGGAGCGATTATGTGGACAAGGCTTATTCGCTGCTGCTGCCCGAGTACGGGAGGATGGACTCGTCGAGCGAGCGAGTGATGCCAATGTCATTCGTCGGCTTCCAAGGGGCTGGCAAGACCCGGATGCTGAAAGAGCTGTCTAAGAAGCTGCGACAGGAGGGCATCCCTGCTATCTTTATCTCTTTTGGTGACGAGAGCGAGTATCACTTAGACACCGAAGGCGCCTCTACGCCGTTGTTCGACTCACTCAATCTGCGGCTGGCGTGGGCGGCGGCGACCGACGAGGCGCGAGCAAGGGTCGCACGGGCAGCCAATGTGGATGTCGACAAGCTGAACTTTACGATGTGGCTCAAGCACGCATCCATCAGCGAGCGCACCGCGCGTGAGTGGCCTCAGGCGTGTGTGCTGCTTATCGACGACCTTCACCGCTTTGCGACTCTGCAGGGCGGCGAGCGCTCTAAAGCGGAGGGCGAAGTGGGTGAATTCCTCCTGTGCGATTTCCTCAATAATCGTGACCGGCACTTCGTCTTCACTGAGCCCAACAATGCGACCACTGTCAGCGACAGATATCTTTCCTTCCTCGATCCAATGTTCCGGAAGCGTCGTCACCTGCTCCGGCCAGAGCTGCCTTTGATCGAGGAAAAGGACCTGGAGCACGTTCTGAACAGCAATGTGACTCGTGGAACGATTTGCTGGGCCGGGCGATCTCCTGGACTAGTGTGGGAGATAAGTCAGTACGGTGGCTCTCTGGAGGCCAAAGTCAGCATCGTCTCTCGTGTCGATCGGAGAAGATTTGAAGCGATTGAGGTATTGTCTGAGGTTATAATGACGGCTATGGAAGGAGGAGTGACCTTCGGCTCTTCAATTTCTAACATCGGCATCTGGACGGCACTCTTGAATGTGTTTGACGAAGAAAGGACTTCATATAAACGGCCAGGACGACGTTTTCGAACATACTCACTGCCTCCTTGCTATCTGGCTGGTATGTGCACCTGGCTGGTATGTGCACGAGGCTGGCGCAATGGGACGCTTTGAAGGAGAATGCTGGCGCGTCTCTTTCTGAGGGGCTGAATGCTGTTGCCAGCAGCTTGCGGATGCTAAATCATGCTGAGGAGGGACGCCAGTGGGTTGGGCCGTGTGCAGCGGCGGTTCTCATACGATTGCTGCAAGGCGAAATAGCAAAGCTAACCCACTATGGCCCCCGCGAAGCTGACGAGGTCCCACCGCATATCGGCAACATCCTTTCCGGCTCTCTCGTGATACCGTTGAAGTGGGACAAGGAGGCGATGGGCTGCAAATTTGGCGGGTGCCTCAGCAGCTCGGAGTGGAGAAACACTGAGGACGTCGTCAAGGCGTTTGTCCAAAGGAGCGGACCTCCATGCTCTACACGATTCACCGTCTTCTTCTATGAGCCCAAGCCTGATGCCTTCGAGGGTATCTATGATTTTTTTGTGTTCGTGGTGGGCAAGGATGGCAAGCTGAGCGATGTGTGGGGCTACAAGTGTGCCCGCGGAGACGTCTTACCACCAGGAGAGGACGAGCCCTGTGTCGACTACAAGGATCGCCGGCGGCAGTGGACGGAAACCAAGATATGGCCGCCTCTTGCCGGCAACCCGCTGCCTGGCGCGGCCGATCTGTTCAGTGATCCCGATATGCGGTCGATGGAGATCAAGTCAGTGTGGCTGCGAGGGGGTGGGGGGCGGGGAGAGAAGGCATTTGTGAGGAGGCAGGAGGATGGCCATGTGTGGATTGTGCCATCTCGGGACGATGTTGACGCATTACTTGGTCTGACACTGAACCGCACATGCTCACTTGTGCGTTGCAGTGTTTGAATCTTTATGGGTCAAGTTTTGCTGTGGTGTAACGGGTGGGTGAAGATGGATAAGTAGCGCATGTCCTTACACTGATGTCTTTTGTCTTCCCGCCACGTGACTTTTTCATACTGCCGCAGTCTCGTAACAGTTCAGCAGATGACACTCGTATTCAATCAATGCGTATATTGCGTGTCCCTCTACTCGGGCATCTGTCTCTGCTAGTTGACAACCCACTCGTGTGCTACACACCTGTAAGATGGCTGGCTGGCGCAAATGGGCTGGCTCATACGAACTAAAAGTGGTCACACCTCGACTGCACGTCACTCGTCTGTCTAACAGGCTGGGCCCACCGCCTCCCCACCCACCACCTCTCCGCCACGCGGCCCTAGCGGCCCTCAGCCTTACCGACCCTGTCAGCTTGCCCTCCCAAGCCAGTCGATGCGGTTTCCCTCGTCACTCAACATGCCCTCCCCCCCTGCCCTCTCCCACTGGCTTTACTCTCGACCAATGTGCCTTCCTCCCTTGCAGTGTCGCTGGCCGCATGCCTGCCGTGCGTCACTTGCTGTCTGCCAGACCAGGATGGGAACTTGTTGAGGGCGGCTTGAAGTGGGTGGCTGGGAGGAAAGTCTACTGCTGGTGGTCGTGCAGTAGAGGGACTCGTTCCTGTGCGGTCGGACTGTGCTCGTGATGGGGCAATGAATGCGGCCGACCTCGGGCCGGTGTGTCTATCGACGACTTCGGCCGTAGTCTGGTTGCGCCGCTTGCAGCAGGACGAAAAGAAGAAGAGCTGACGACACCAGCGCCAATACTTGCCACAGCAGCCATCTCCACCTCTGCCGCTCCGATCACAGCACATGCAGCAGCAGTCTCTGCAGGATTTGCCCAGCCGCTGCAGTGAATGGCTGAACCAACTTCGGAGGACGACGATGAGGACAGTCGTAGCGAGGTTCGACACGCTGTTGGCGATTGACTGGTAGCCGGGGCTGTTGCCGGTCGGGGCGACTGTTCAGATGCTGCCGCCGAGGCGACCGAGGATAGTAATGAAGAGCAGCCATGAAGCAAAGACCCCAGAAATGTACTGCACCACACAACAACAGCAGCGCAGAATCGTCACGTGTTCCTCATGGCGCATTGCGTTTGTTCTCTGTTCTCTGTTGTCCCTACCGTAATTTGGCTGTCCCTGGCTTTCCGATCTTCGTGAAGAGCTGTTGCTCCTCTCGCTCCTCGTCAGACAGTGAGTCACCGACCTGCACACCTGCCACACGCTACACGCCACACAGGAACATTCCATGGCCTTTGTGCCCCTCTCTCCGGACGCTCCGCTCGTGTGTTCACCGTGGGTGGCTTGAAGTAGTTTCGAATCCCCTCCTTGAGATCGGGCGTCATCTCCGACGGCTGCTGCAGCACCTTGCCGTACTTCGAAAGCATCGCGTCAAGCTGGATCTTGCTCATGGAATTGATACGGCCATACACCTCGAAGTCCTCCACAGACACTTCAGCGATGCTGGCAATGCGGCCGACGTCCTGCATCTACGAGGTGAGCTGGGCGGCACACACCAGAGAGAGACTTGGGTGCGTGCCGTGCGGTGGGTGGGTGGCGTCGAGTGATTATGGTTGTTTGGTACCCAATGATTGTTCGTTCAGGTTACGTTGAGAAGGTCGACACAGAGAAGCTGTTCAACACGGCCGTGACGGCCATGCTGAGGAGCCTTGACCCATACACGGAGTTTGAAAACCTACAGGTCACCACACCAGCCAAACTGACACATGCACATCCTCTCACGGTGTCGTCGCTCTGCTTTATCATGTGTGCAGGCAGCGTCAGATCTTCGTGAGAATGTCGCAGGCCGCTACGGCGGTGTGGGTCTCGTCATTGCCGTCGACAGAAACCCGCCTCAAAGGGTAGGGTAGCCGTCATCACCACACATACACACACACACACACACACGAGGCACGTTCAATCACTCCTTTAAGTCCTCATGCATACAGGTGATTGACACGGCCACCAAGGAGATCGACCTCATCCTCGAGGCCGAGAAGCCAAAGGACGACAGCATCGGCCCGATGGCCTCCACCCTCCGCCCCTTCACGGCGTCGGCCGAGCCCATCCCCCAACGCATCGCCCCCTCCCCCTCCCCACCCTCACCATCCCAGCCAACATCCCCATCCCAGCGAGCCTCCTTTCCGCAGCGCGGCAAGGACCCGACGGGCATCATAGTGATGGGTGCGTTCGAGGGCTATGCCTTCGACGCTGGCATGAGGGTGGGCGACCATCTGGTGGAGGTCGAGGGCAGACCCGTGGCTAACCTCTCGCCTGAGGAAGGTATCTATCGTAGAATGAATGAGGGATGGGTGGTGGACGTATGAATGAAGAGACGGGGCCCACAAGAGACACATGTGGGTGGGGTTGTGGTGTGTGTGCAGTCAAGAACATGCTAAGGGGCCCGCCTGACTCGCAAGTCAACGTGGCCTTCATCAGGGATGGAGTCGACGGACTGCAATCGGTGAGTGAGAAGGAAGGAAGACGGGCAGTGAGTTCAGTGCACGGATGGTCATGCCATTCCCCTTCGTGTGCATGAGAGTGCGCCACGCTTTGGTTTGTATCTATCCTTCTTTCTTCAGGTGACGCTGACCCGTCGGCTGGTCCGCGTCCCTAATGTGAAGCTCTTCCAGTATCTCGGCAGCAGAGACGATGGAATCGGTAACTAACTGACCGAGGGAGTACCACCAGCCCAGTCCACTCAGCACTTGACCTGTCCTACCTAATCTATCCCTCTGTCTGTCTGTCTGCCTGTCGTGTCTGTCGTGCGTGTGTAGGTTACATCCAGCTCAGTGGCTTCTCAGCCTCATCATTCGCCGTCAGCCTGGATTGCATACAAGACATACATACGCGACACCGAGTTGACTGACTTCCTTGTGTGTGTCCTGGCCTGTGTGGGTGGGTGTGTGCAGGAGATGCGCGTGGCGCTCCGTTGGCTGCAGCAGAACGCCCCGCGAGCCGGCCTGGACGGGGTGGTGCTGAACCTGCGGGGCAACCCTGGCGGCCTCCTCAACTCAGCCGTCGACATCGCTTCACTGTTCGTACCCAAAGTGGGTGAGCTCACAGCCCAGCCAACACACAAAGACAGACAGACAGACAGGGTGACACATGAATGAATGGGTCGATTCGATGCGTGTATTGTATATATCTGTGATTGACATACATAGGGGTCGGAGATAGTGAGCGCACAGGGGCGGTCGTTCGTGCGAGTGGCCTACAAGTGAGTGAGAACGAACGACCAACACGCCACGCCCACACACACGAGGTTGGTTCACACATCGTTCCGTGTGTGTGTATTGTATGTTCCACCAGGAGTACGACCGAGCCCGTGTTGGACCCGAGCGTCAAGTTGGTTCTTCTGACGAATGAAGCCACCGCATCTGCAGCTGAGATTGTATCGGGAGCCATACAGGTCAGTCAGTGGGGGTTTCATACATCGATGCGATCGATGCCCAGGCAGGCAAGCAGGGCCAGCCCATTCGTATATTCGTCTCTTCTTTCAGGACCTGGACTGTGGCGTCATCGTCGGCACAGGAAGGTGAGTGAGTGAGCCAGTAAGTAGCCAGATCACGCAATCCATCCATCCATCCATCCATGCGTGTGTGAGGCTGCTGCAGGACGTTCGGCAAGGGTCTGGTCCAGAACGTCGAGGCCCTTCCCTTTGACACCGCTCTCAAATATACCGTCGCAAAGTCAGCCGGCCATCAGCCTGAATCAGATCGATTGATGCGAAAGAGAGACAGAGCAACAAAGAGAGATAGAGAGCAACACGCGCCTTCTCCCCCCCTCTCGGCATGCCTGCGTGCAGGTATTACACGCCCAGCGGTCGGTGCATCCAGAGCGTCAAGTACTCGGAGGGCGGCGTCAACATGGCCGACGCCTCAACCACAACACCCAACGAGGACACCCAGGGCACACCCACGGCCCCGCAGGAGAACAATAATGGGCCATCGACGACCGACCCACAGTCACGGAGGAACGGACGGAGGAAGGCTGACGACAGCGACCTCAGGTGTGTGACAGACAGACATGTGGGTCCACAGACAGACACACGGCGCATATGGTTTCATCCATGTCTCTCTCTCTCTCTCTCTGTGTGTGTGTGTGTGTGTGTAGGTATCTGTCGGACGAGATATCCGAGAGCGAGAGGAAGGTGTTCAAGACGCGTGGGGGTCGGTACGTGCGCGACGGTGGCGGCATCGAGGCCGACGTCAAGGTCAACCTGCCCAAGACCTCTCCTCTCGAGATCACACTCATCTCACAGGTATGTACCCCCAAAGGGCTCTTCCTCGTGTGTGTGCGTGTGTGTGTGTGTGTGGGTGGGTGTGGTGGGGAAGGAACACCGACACACGTGTGTGTCCCGCGTCCTGTGTTTGTGTATCGTATCAGGGAGCTATGTTCGACTATGCGGCTGAGTGGTCCAAATTCAATGAGGTGGGTGGGGGGCGACCCACACCAGACAGACTCTCACACAGGCATCATATCTGTGCCCGCCCATTGCACTGCACTGTGTGCAGTATCGTGGTGAGATCGACAGCCAGATTGACGACATCTACGACGCTTTCCAAGGGTACCTACCCGACAAACATACATCCCTCGATGGATGGACACACATCATGCAGACAGACGAGTATCCTTGATTCCACCATGCCTGCCCTGCGCCTTCATATATGGTCACAGGTGGGTGTTGGAGCGCGTCAAGAGCGGCAAGATCAAACTCGACACACTCTACGCATCGCAACTCAACGACCTAGGTGAGAGAGCCCGGACGGACAAGGCACACCACCCCATGTGTGTGATGTGTGGGGGGATCCGGCCTCCCTCCCTGTGTCTGTCTCTTGTGTGTGAGCAGGTACGTTGCTGAAGGAGTTGGACCGCAGCGACCAGTCGTACACAAAGGCGGTCGAAAAGGGAATACAACAACTCAGGTAGGTCACATAGACAGACATACATACACGACCCAGTGCAAACAGGAGAGCATATGATATATGGCGTCTTTGACTGGCTGCAGGGAGGACTTGGCCAAGGAGATCAAGAATGACTTTGTCCGCAACGCAAAGGAACTCAAACTCGACCTCGCAGACGCCATCAAACAAAGGCAATCACACATCACCTCCACCAAATGCAGGCACACACACACCTGGTGTTGATGCGTTCCTCCCTCCCTCCCTCCCTCCCTGTGTGCAGGTATCTGCCCGATACCCTCCGCCTCTCCCAGAACCTGCAGTACGACCCCATGGTGGCCACGGCCATCAAGCTGCTGCAGAACAACGACCAGTACCAAGCCGTACTCACACCCAGGGCCGCACAGCGATCCCTCAAGGCAGACGCATCAGCACAGACAGCAGCAACACCAGCAGCACAGGACACAGCATTATCACAGACACCCACAGCTGAGAGGCGGCCGCTGAGGCAGCTGATATTCGGCCTGTCCGAGCGTGTGTGGGCAAGGGGTGGAGGGGCGGATGTCTTCCCCTCCGAGGCAGAAAGCGGCATGCGGCTGCCAGCGTTGTCACCAAGTCTCCCTGGAGGGCGGCAAGTGCTGGAGCAGACGAGCTTTGTGCTCGCGGATGCTGACCGATAGATAGCAGACTGTCAGTCAGTCTTAAGAAGACAGACGGTTGGAACGAATGGGTGGGCGGAGGGAAATCTAAGGGTGTCGATAGCATTATGTATGTATCTTGCCAACCGGCTGGGTCACCGTGAGTGGGCGATATCGTATGGACGATTGCTGCGCTGCAGAGGAGAGAAAGGTAAGAGAGGGACAGCGAAGTGCTCGCACATTGGTTTATCTGTGTAAGGGTGGGTGGGTGCTGGGTCTCTTTTGGCATTCATTCGTCTCGCTGGTATGTATCATGTTGGGTCTGGGGGGCAGGGGTGTACAATGACTAAATGGGCGCGGCTGGCACGTATGTGAGGCATACATACTAGCTACCGGAATGAGAGTGCCTGCCATTCGTCTTTATCGACTGACTGCCTGACCCGCTGATATAGGGGGACCTAGTGCCTGTGGATAGATAGTGGTGCTTTTGGCCGACCCGTGCGTGCCACGCGGGACTGACTGTATTGCATACATACGCACATACATACATCCTTGGTCATGTGTACAGACGACCATCCCCAGCCTGTTTTTGCACTGAGTGATTGGCATTGCATTGCACCGATTTTGACTCACTCACTCACTCACTGCATTCTATCTACCTTGCTGACGTATCTATCTGCGTGTAGAGGGAGGGGGGTCACCTGTCTGTCTCTGTTTGGGGACCTTGCAGGCAGGCAGGCAGGTGCCCTCACCCACCCGCCCATCCGTCCTGGCTGACTAACTCCTTCTATAGCATAGCAGCCGTGGCTCGGCTGGCCGACCGATGGCGAGAGCTGTCCAGGCCTTCACCGGCAGAGAGAGGGTGAGAGAGAGGTAAGAGAGAGAGAGAGACAGTGGATGAATGGAAGTGGGACATGCCTCGATGAATGAATGAATGGACACACTGTCTGTCTGTGTGTGGGTCTATCTAGAGACAGTGCGTCCAAGCCAAAGCCAAACCAGCATAGGACTTATGGGCCTAATACCTATCAAGAGAATGGATCTAAGGTGGTGGTTAAGGGTAAGATTGTATATCTAAGGAGAGACTATACATCTAAGGTGCGCCTGCGCATAAGTACACCCACAACGGCACAAGCTCGCTAGCGCGCGAGAAAAGGCCTTCTCTCTTTGATGATGAGCGGCGAGAAGCAGAAGCGCCCCTCCACTGCCGGAGCTGAGAGTCTCCGTGAGAGACCAGAGAAGGCCGCACTCTTGACGAAGTACGTCAGGCTAGAGGGTGAGGGTGACAGCTACCCTCTACAAGTTGGAGCAAGCTCCATTGTCATGACGCTGAAGGAAAGAGTCGCTGGCAGCTTCCAGAAGGCGCGACACACCGTACTGATCGATGGTGATGGCACACCGATGAACCTGGACAACGCAGCGGGGGTGTCGGATGCGCTACGCGGAATGGGTGACTCCAAGGAGAATCCTCTGGTGTTCCGCTTGCCTGATGAGGTATACACACGTGCAGACGCAACTCAGTCAGTCTGTTTCCTTTATATGTCTGCCATGGTATGTCTGTAGTTTGCATCCTATCAGTTGAGCAACATTCCGGCGGACCAGGCAAAGCTGGGCTTAGACGTCACTTCGTGGGATGAGCAGAGCACCGCCATTCTGAAGCGAGATCAGCCCTTCACGCCAGGACACTTCACACTCGGCCCCACGCCTCCCGAGAAGGCGTCTAACCCGGAAGACCACGTCATGTCTTTCATGTTCGAAACCGTCCTGCCAGCCGTCCTGACAGCAACGGCTGCCCCTGGCAGCGGCAAATGGGGCTTGGCGTTCACCGACAAGTACAAGCAGTGCAGACTGAACCCCAGCGACGAGGAACCTTTGGAGTTGAGAGGAAGCCCGGGAGATATCGCCATTCTGCCGGAGTCTTCTGTGTATCGTCATGGGCTACTCCGGCCGCCCATCGAGCCGGCTATGGGTGAGATGGTGGTGGTGGTGGAGGCCAAGGCTCCTGGGGAGAAGGTGACGGACGCCGGTTTCGAAGGCCAGATCCGTGGGGAGCTGCTGATGATCAAGCGACGGCACAACCATTACCACCGCGACAGCAACCTGCCCCTCATCGGTCTTTTGACGAATGGGTCGGCCTGTCGACTGGTCAAGCAGCTTCCCAAGGACAGAGCCTCCCAGGAAGTCAACTGCGACCTGCACGAAGCGGCCAACTACCTCGTCGACTACCTCAGTAGCCGCCAGCCACTCAAAGCCTCGGCGGAGCCTCGAGACGAGTTCGATGACGAGGATGACGATTTTCCAGGGAGCGAGGAGTACAGAAGAGTCGCCACCGAGTCGAAGCAGAGGGCGTGCATAGCGCGGTTTGTTGACGACATCAAGAGCGGCGCAGCGCCACTTCCGGCAGGTTTTGTGTGGGCAAGACGGGAGGACATGGGGGGGCAGCCTTATGAGTGATCAAGTCACTCATTGGTTTGCCGCTTGTTTTTTGAGTAAGCGAAAGTGATGCCTCGATGATTGAATGGACAAAGTGAGTTGCGGACGAGTGCCCGTGTGTGTGTGTGAGGTGAATGGTTCTGTCTGTCTGTCTGGTTGAGCGCTTTTGGTGCGTCTGTGCGGGTGTCCCGAGGGGCACTCAATTACCCGTCCGCTTGTGCGAGTCAGTCAGTCATGTCCATTCACGCGCATTCCTCTCCATTCACATTAATAATCAGTTCTGGTCCAGACAGAGGACGCGTTGAGTGTGTGTGTGTGTGTGTGTGTTTGTGGTTGTCAGGGTGGTGCTCAAGGCCATCGTGGGATACATCGAGGCCGACAGGGTACGGTGACGGGGTGGCCAGGCCAGAGAGGGACATTGACGATCGATGGACGCATGTCGTGTCATGTCATGTCATGTGCTGTCCATCCGTTGTGTGCCTGGCATGGCAGACCCCTCCGCCGACTCTCGCCTTCCTCATCGAGCGCGCATCAGACACCGTAACCAGCACCAGCACTGCCACACACACCCTTGGCCGCCCATATCGGACGTCTCGTCTGTCTGCGTCTGTGTGTTTGTGTGTCATTCAGTGCCGTGATCTGTTTGAGAGCTGCGTGCGTGGCGACGCGTCCAACATGGTGGCGCTGGAGCTCTTGTTGGTGCTGCTGCAGGAGGAGGCGCTGCGGCAGATGCTCACACAGGGACTCATATCACCCACAGAACGGACACGACTGGTGGGTGGGGCACACAGACAGACAGACAGAGAGACAGGGACAGGATTGAGGGGGGCCCTCCGTGTGTGTGTGTGTGTCTTTCGATGGATGCATCTTGGTGTGCTGCCGGAGCTGCAGGAGCAGTACACGAGAGAGTACATCCAGCGATCAGGGTAGGTGGATCAGGCAGGCAGGCAGGCAGGCACACCAAAAGACCATTAGCAAAGGATGCATACCATACAGCAGTGTCTGTCTGTCTGTCTGATGTATGTGCAGGGGTGACGACGAGAGTCTCATCCTGGCCTATCGCGCGAGGCCTGCTCTCACACCCGAGGCACAGCTCAGGATCGCCGCAGAATTCCTGGCAAGCCGACCCCACCACGACCTACCGTCGTTCTGACTGACTCGTGTGTCGCTCCTCCCTCTGTGGTGTGCAGGAGTGTCGGCCTGGGAGTGTCGTCGGCTGGCAGGAGATGAGTCGCTGTCTGTGGCAGAGCTACACCTACATGCAGCTCGAGGTGGGCGAGGAGACGACCATGGCGGGGGCGTCGAGACCGTCACACAAAGACAGACACACCCCAGGGGACCAGACGGTCAGCCACGCGACAGGACACACACACATGCATACTGCACTGCTGGTGTCGCCATTTCTCGTCTCTGTGTGTTTGCCTGTGTGTGTGCAGGTGCCCTGTCTCTGTTCCATGATGTGTTCTGTCCGGGTGGGGAGCAGTCGAGGCTGCGCGAGTGGCAGAGAAGATTCTTCGTCCCAGAGAGTGAGTGAGACAGACGCCTGCTGTCGACCGATTGACGAGCGTCATGGATGAGCATCTCTCTGCGTGTCTCTGTCTGTACGCCTGCCATGTGTGTGTTGTCGTCGGTTGCAGCGTGCATCTTGGGCAGCCTGGATGTGTGTGTGTATCCCTTTCTGATGTTCCTGGCGCCCTTTTTTGTGCGCGGCCCCCCACTGCTGCTCTTCGCCAGCTACCTCTCACACAAGTGAATGAGACAACCAGTGACGAACACAGAGACACTTATCTGACTTGGTGCGATTGGTCCCTGTCTGTTTGGCTGCCTGGCATACCAGGCACCCCTCCTGCGGCCCCTTGGTGCAGGGTGTGATGGGCCCATTGAAGGCCCTCCCATTCCCCGTCATGACCGCCGCTGACACCGACCAAGGCGATGCTGCTGCCGCCAGCCAAGGCGGGCACCGGTCCTGGGCGCTGTTTGCGACGCTGTACGTCCACCTGCGGGAGAGTGAGAGCCACACGGGTGTGTGGGAGGGCATGCCTGACAATGACGACGATGGCGTGGGCGCGACGGCGGCCAGCGTGTTCAACCAGGACGAGTGCACGCGGCTGTTTGCGGCGGTGGACGAGGCCTTGCTGGTGGGGCAGTGACGTCAGGGGGGAATGGGTGGCTATGTCAGCCTTGTCCGTCCATGTGTGTGCGTTGATAGTGCCTGAGTGCTGCCGAGTGAGCTCTGTGTTGACTGACTGAGGGGACCTATCGATTCATTCGGTGTGCATACAAGTCGAGTTGCCCCCGTCTCGCGCGCCGTCTCCGAATCTCGACAGCTGAGCTCGAAATTTGGACGGATGACAGACAGGGATATATGATCTCGACAGCTAGCTGCATCCCATCCACCGATTCCATGATCGAACACACACAATGAGCCTCTTCTTCGGACCGTCAGTGAGTATGAATGGGTTGGTTAATTGGACTTGCAGAAGTCAGTCAGGTAGATTCGAGAGTGAGACATTCATGTGAATTCATGTGAACACACGTACGCATGCACCGTACCGCACCCTTACTCACGAAAAACGCCTCTAAGAGAAAATATCGCAGGCCTGATGACCATACATACACGCACATCCAGCATAGCATATAGTTCCTACGTTGACCTACGCAGACGTGCATGTCTCAGTCTGCTATTCCCTCCGCTGGCTGCCTCGGATGCACTCACGCATCAAGGCGCCTGTACGTGCCGCATGCGGCACGACCGGAGGAAAACCACGCACACGCACGGAGCCACACACACACGAACACGAACACGAACACGAACATGGATGCACGTTATGCTGTCGCATATGAGAGAGCGCTTATGTACACCCACATATCCACAGATACACACGGGAGGAGAGAGGGGGCACGGACACAGCAGCACAGACAGCTAGCGAGACGCGTGTCAGCAGGCAGGAAAAACACCACAAATCCAACAGCAGTGTGTCGTGCCTCCATCTCTGCTCACGCGCACACACATACCTCCACTACACCCACACCCACAACGCAACACGCAACACGCACACACACTGTCTGACAAAATGACCAACAACACAATTCCATCATTCACGAACACAATTCCTTTTCCCCAGCAGTCATGTTGTCAATTACCTTCACTACCAGCCCATCCAGCCGTGCGGGTCTACCCATCCACGCTGTGTGTTGTATACGTACGTCTCAGTCATGTTATCAGTTTCCTTCACAGCAGGATACAGGATGGCGCTACTGTTGAAGAAGGGCTGGTACCCCGACGCGAAGAAGCCACTGAAGGGGTGCGCCTCGCGCTCCTCGTCTGCCACCCCGTCATCGGCGGGATAGAAGGGGCCGTCCATTCGGTCGGGACACGTGAGGTCGTCAGGCGATGTCGCTGTGGCGCCCCCATCCGTCTGTTAGCCCAGCTGTGAGTCGAACCAGTCGCCATAGACGTTCAGGCAAAAGTACCTGGACGACAGACAGACAGACAGACAGACAGACAGAGAGACCAGTGCGATGCGGTGCGCAGCAGAGGGATGTGGGTGAAGGCTGGTGGGTGGGTGAGTGGTTGGGTCGGTGGGGGAGAGGAGCTCACAGTGAAGAGAAGTCTCTCTTGGAGAGGGCTGACGTGAATAGCTTCACATGGGCGAGCTCTCCTGCAAAAGACCTGTCTGGCAACAGCTCGCCGGTCTCGGTTGAGAGGGTGTAGATGTGCCCCGCCGTCAGGATGCCATTACGATTGAGCCCATTGCGGGACTTGAATGGGTCGTCCTCCTGCACACCACAAGACACACAGATGTGCCTGCTTGCACAGGTGGGTGCGCTTTGTTCCGTGTGTCTCACACACCCACTCACCCATAGCGCCTCGGTGAGCACCACCTCTGCGTTGCGGAAGACGATCAGATCATATCCGTCGTATGTCACACCAACATGAGTCCACCCAAGGATATCGATGTCATCACCTGCAGTGCACAGCACAAAGAAGACACCCACGCCCACACAAGATGAATTAAGAGATGAGATGAGATGGATTCGTTGTCGGTGCGTAGCTGGCTGATGTGCACATGCCATGCATCCACTCACTCAGCCAGAACTCGTCCACATCCACCGTTTCCCCAGCAACCGTTATCCTCAGCTTGCCGCCTGGAGCTGACTTGACGGACAGCTCCTCCGCACTGCCGTCCACCCCAGCAACGGAATAAGTCACATACGGCGCCCCCTCCTCACCACCAGCCAAGAGTTCCTCCACAAGGGACGGATCGTGTTTGACCCAGAAAGCGACAGTGAAGGCCCGGACGGATGGGGAAAGGGTGTGTGTGTCGGCGGGGTAGGGAGGGAGGGTAACACGCGGGAAGGCGTCCGTGTTGGTCAAAGGCGGGAAGACGAGCTTTTTGCCGGGGTCCATGTCGTACCATCTGAAGTAGTCGGCTACAAATGCGCCTGGGCAGGTTGGTCTCGTCCATGTTAGCGAGGCTCGATGAGGTGAGGATGGCGGTGATCCACCAGTGCCACTCAGTCAGCTCCTGCACCGTCATGTACCGGTTGTCGAGAGTGCCGAGGAACACGCCATCCTTCCATATGCGGTTCTGCACACAGGAGAGCCTTTGTGTGTCAGTCAACTCAGGTGGCCTTCTCTGCACGTCTTTCGACGCGTACGTAGTTTGGCGTGTATTCAACTCCCCACACCGTCCACTTGTCAACGAGGCCCGGCAGCTCGGCAAATCGGCCGCTATAGTACGTGCCAGGGTCCGGTGACCACTTGATCAAGTTCCACTGGGCTATGCTGATGCCTGCACGAAACAAACAAGGGAAGGATGTTTGGATGGATGGATGGATGGATGGTCGGGCACTATGTGTCTGTCGTTGGACGTACCTGAGTTGATTTCGCAAACGTCCACCTGCTGCCTGGGGAAGCCCTCAATGTTGCAGATCTCACAGGCGCCGGCCACCTGCGTGTCAGCCGTGGCCGACCAGAAGGCCTGCCACCACCCTCCATCCTTCCAGGACTTGATGCGCGCCTCGGCGTACCCAAAGGACACGTTGAAGTTGCTGATGATGCCACCTACACACAACACGCGGCGGCGCACACAAATGCACGCAGGGACGGACGTGTGGGGTCCAGTCCGCCGGACACTGCCGGACACTTCACTCACTTACCCCCGAAGTATTTGAAGTCCCTCGTACAGCCGTCCATGGTATCGTTTTCGGGACAGCCTTGTGACTCTGGGATCTGCACGGTGATGTTCTGCTCCACGCTCTCGAGCTTGATGCGCATCAGGCCGTCAGACACACTCACCTGGTGGACACACCACACGCGACAGACAGACACCACCGATTCCATCCATCCATCCCGCCTGCCCTGCGTTGTGTAACCATCTGTTTATCCATATATCCACCACCCGCCCGCCCGCCATGCTATTCACCTGCTCTGGCCTTTGACAGCTCAATGACGTGAACTTGCACTCACGGCGTTTATGCCATTTGCCCAGATCGAGCCGGCTGCCCTGGAACTCATCTGTGTACTCCGGTGTGGGCTCACTAAAGTAGCCTGGAGGCGGCCCAGGCGCGACAGCCACTGCAAAGCAACAGACAGACAGATACAAAGATGCGGTGTGTGTCTGTGTGAACGCCTGTGCGATTGATTGGCTGTCCGTACCAACACTTTCTCGGGCCTGGTGCTGCTTCCCTCTGCTTGGAATTGCCTGTTGCTTCTTCAGCCTCATTCCCGGCGGTCGCACACCCGCAATCACTTGGGCATCCCCCTGTGGTCCCTGTAAGGCCACCAGTGCCAGAAGCAACTGTAGCCACATGACCTGGCAGCAGCAGCGGTCCGTCAAGCCAAGCTACCTACATCTACCTATCTGGCAGCACATCGCTCCACAGCACACGCAGGCAGACAGACAGACCAGAGGAGAGCAGAGAGAACAGAGATCAGACCACCTGCCCCCCCACTGCCTTCGTATACAAGACTCGTACAGACGTATATAGAGACGACAGACACCTACAGATGGCAGAGCTGAGATTTCCAACGGTTCTGATCGCGCGCCAAGCGCGCAGCTTCGTCATGCAGATGAATTGTGCAGAGGCGGAGGAGGACGGGATGTCCCGTGTGGGACTCACTGGCCTTCCCAGCGTCGACTGCCCGCTGCAGAGTCTTACAGGAAAGGTGCAGAGCGTCGTCAGAGACCTGAAGGTACGCTGCATCATCACTACGGAGGTTGAAATGCATGGCCGCGCTGCAAATGCCTTCCCTTGACAATGTGTGCATTGCATTTCCAGAGGCGTCGTGAGTTGGTTGAGCGGAAGCGGAAGGAACTCGATGAGTATGTGCGGGCCAGGAGGTGGCGGGACATCCGCGGTGATCCCAAGGACATTCTGGTCGTTAATGTCGGTGGCGAAGGCTTCATGGTGAGTGAGTATGCAGACGTAGACAGAGGTCGTTCCATCCAAATACGTGCCGCCCTGCCTCTGCCTGTCTGTCTGTCTGTCTATGTATAGGTTCCCCGCTCCACCCTCACGTGCGTGAGCGAATCCCTCCTATGCGACCTCTTCTCCGGCGGTATGCAATGCACGCAAAATGAAAGGGCACTGTGACTTTTGACACACCCGCGCCAGCCATGGATTCATTGTTCCTTCTCCTTCTCCCCCTCCCCCTCCCCCTCCCTCTCCCTGTCTGTTTGTCATGCAGCATTCGACCACATGCTCGTCCCCTACCAGCCAGCCGCTTCCACATCTCCCTCCAGCCCAACCTCCCCCTCTGTGTGCAGCAGCACGCCCCCGCCCATTTTCCTTGACGTAGACCCGACGGCCTTCCGCGCCATCCTGCGCGTTCTGGTCGCATACGACACGACAACCTGCTGTCGCTCGAGCCACGCGAGAGCGAGAAGGAAGACCCATCTGTGGTGTTCTACTTCGACCTCTTGCTGTCGCGGCCGACGGGTGACGACGACAGCGGCTCTCCAGCGGCGGCGAGCACACCGTGCATGCGGGCGCTGCAGCGTCTGTCGTCGGACAAGGAGGTGACCCGGGGAGGAGAGAGGACCCTGCGAGCTAAACCCTGAAACCACCCTCGAGATCTACGAGACATGAAATTGGTATGAAGGGGCATGATGTAATCAATGCCTAATTCCTGACTCGGTATCGTCTGGCGATTTTGGTGAGCAGGGAGATATTGATGAGCAGGGAGATATGGATGAGAGAGGGATGCGACCATGCCTCTGCACTCCTGGTGCAGACGCTTTCCGACCAAGCGATGGCGGCTTCAGCGTCATCGTCATCCGCTGCTGATGGTCCTGTAGCCGACTTGCCGCAGCCACAGGTGAAGGAGACCGCGCACACACGCAGATCATGTGAACGCGTCACGGTGGCCCTCTTGCTCGGATTGTTGGCCCGTTTGTTTCATCCATCAGACGGTCACGTCCCTCTGTTCGGTGCTGATCAGGAAGGCGGCCCGCTCGGAGGCCACCAAACACGCAGTCATCGCACAGCTCAACGACACCAATGAGCACGTCGTGGTCGAGGAGGTCAACAAGTACATCGACGGCCTGCTCGTCGCCAAGGGCCTCCAGGGCATCATCACCATCTCCCCCCAGCTGACATCCGTCGACTCGCTGCTGCGGCTGGCGTACTTCCTCGACAAGAGCGGCGACTGGACGGGGTGGGAGCCACTCGTTAGGGTGGCTGTGCACCAGGGGCGGGGAGAGGGACGGCTGCCGATAGAGTTGGGCAGTGCTGATGTGGAGGCGGTAGGCAGCCGGGCGGTCTTCGACGGCCGATGTGAGGCGTTGCGCCAGCTGTCCCTCATCGCCCGCCACCTGGACATGACGCTCGAGCGCGTCAGCAACAGCGGGGAGCGGCTGGGTGGCAATCGGCTCACCATTCGCACACGGCACACCCTGCCGCGAGGCAGCCTCTTCAGCCTCTTCCGCAATAGATTCGACTTGAACAACCCCGCGTGTGAGTATGCAGGTGAGGGAGGGGAGGGAGAGGGGAGAGAGAGCTATGGGCAATGGGTCATCTTTGCGTCAGAGGATCGGCTGAAGGGGTATCCGCTGATGACCATCCGCCCACCGGAGACCCTGCCGGCCAACCACCCCTTCCGCAATGGATACGACCCGGCCAACCCCGTGTGTGTGCATGGCGGGGAGGGAGGGGGGAATAGCTATGGGCAATGGGTCATTTGGTTGCGTGTGTATATGACTGTTCGAAGGTTATGAATATGCTGTGTTGGATGAGCACAGTGGCACATAAGCACATTGGCTGCACCGCTCTGACTGCCATTGATGTGTCTGATCAGGATGCGCTTTGGAGGGTTGTCGGTCGCGGACCATCTTGTTGTGTGTGCCTACCAGCTCAACAATGCCACGCGGTTCAACCGACTGGTCAGTCGCACAAGAGCCTCACCAGCTTCCCCACTCGCTCATTGTCATATCTCGCTTTCCCTTCAGGAGCAGCTCGCCACTCAGCAGCCGCCCATCTGGGGCTGTCACACCATCAGCACCAGACACTGGACGGCAGCAGGAGGCGTCGACCGCACCATAGTGCTGCATGGCGACCGACCCCACCACAAGTTCGAGACCCACATCACCATCTACAGCACCATTGACCAACCCCAGCACCTCAACGAGGCCCATGCCGTCCTCTGCACGACGGAGGTTCCTGTTCCCGGCAGGGAGGGTGCCGCCAGGTTTCCCCAGACAGTGGCGGTGGTGCGTGAGGTGATGGGGGCCGACGATATACAGGTGGCGTGTGGCAACTAGCTGGCCGTAGACTAAGTCGTTGGACTCTCGTGTGTTGAGCGAGTGAAGGCCGGTAGTGAGGGACGGACGGACACACCCATTGATGGTGATGGAGGGGATGCAGATGTGTGTGACGCTCGACGTGTCTGTGAGATGCAATGCATGACCCCACAGTGCCGGCTGGCTCACCATCCTGCTACATCAAGTTGGTCTATGAGTTCCTAGCCGATTCGTTTTCCTTCCTCAGTGCACATCCGTAAGCTCACACATCCGCCCACCCACCCACACCTCCAACACACACTCACACCATCCGACCCCTCTCTCTCTCTCTGTGTGTGTCTGTGTGTGTGTGTGTGTGTGTTTGTGTGTCAGAGAGATTCCTCGTGTGTTGCTCCGTTTCGCCACTGCTGGACGACATTGACAACATAGTAGAGGGGGACGATATCGAGGAGGTCTGATGGAGGGAGGGGCGGGCAGAGGGGGAAGATCCAGGCAGACAGACAGACAGACATTTGGTAACTGTTGGCATCGGGCCGAGGAGGGCGGAGAGAGAGCCTGTGTGTAGATCGATCGGAGGGGCGGGAGGGTTACCCTTCCGGGCTGTGTGTGCTTTTGGCAGAAACACTTGCATGAAGCGGGGACTACTGTCTTTGATGGAATGGACAGCACCAATTCATTCGTGTCTTAACTGCACGCTACTGCACGCCCCTGAGCGATTTTGGGCTTCTCTTGTGTTTATGAGCCAGAGGACACAAACTCCATCCACCACACCACACACGCACAACGCACACACGAGTCAGGTTCTAGTACCTGACCAGACAGGCGAGAGGCGTATCCGGGCGGTCGGTCTGTGCCCCGCCCGTGTACTGTACTTGGTGTTTCTCACCCAAACTGCGTGACTTGTAGGCCAACGGTGTTGCCCGGGGGCAGCTTCACTTGCTGTCTTGCCTTCATGCTCCACTTGGGCGTCTTGAGACAAACATGTGCGCCAAGACACCAGGAGAGAGGGAAATGAAGGCGATGCATATCCAGAAGGAGCGAAAAAACGGCCAGTCAGTAGACACACCTTTGGCTGCATTGTGAGGTCGTATGTGCCAGGGCCTGGGGGAAGGCCACCTTTGAACGGCTCCCTCTTGCTCGTGCCGAAGCCCCAATGTGGCTGACGGCGCTTGGTCGTTCCTGCATGCGTCCATCCGACCATCCATCGTCCAGACGGACGTGCCATCAATGCCATGGAGACGCAACAGGCCGATTGCTCACCAGGCGAGTAAGCTCCCGGACCAGGCGTCACCTCGCGGCCCTGCAGGTAAGCAACACTTCTTTGACGTCGACCTCTCGTGATTGATCTTACTTCAGAGCGCCGGCCGGGCATCGACCATTTGGGTGGCCGGTATATCGGTGAGAGCACCGTCAGCTGCTGGCTCGTGGCCTGAGTCCCCGACATATACTGAGAGACCGTCTTACAGATGCTGGCTCGTGTCCTCGCCCGCCGTCACCAGAACCCGTGGCTGCCCGTGGTGGAAGGGAGGGGTGGGGGCGGTGGGGGCCCAGAGCTCTTGCATGCAGCCCAGTCCCCCTTGGGATTCCCTTCAATGGACTCCGCGGGGAATCTGTTCTGCCTTATCCTTGCCTCATGGCTTCTGTCTGCAACGTGGGCATCGATGGCTTGCGACACTGAGTCTCGCCTGATGGAGTGTCTCACTGTTTGTCTGTTTGTCTGTCATCAGGCCTCACCGGAGTCACCGCAGACGGCAAAGCGCTCGTCAGCCCATCACCGGAGAGGAAGACAACAAGTAGGATACTACCCACACAGCGCGACATGTCCGAATGAGTGCTTGTGACGTGCAGGAAGGATGTGTACGTGCTGCCTGGCGACGAGGGGGAGGATGACTCCCACTGGAACGAGACCCATCTCGGGGCCACGAGCTCCTCACCTTCACTTCCCCAGAGGGCAGATGACATGGAATGGTAGAAGTGGGGAGCTTGACAGACAGAGACACCGGCACGGCACGGGAGAAGGCTGCAACATCTCTGATGATATTGCAGGCTCGGGCTCTTTGCTGATGCGAGAGAAATGGACCACATGGCTTATGCCAGCTCACCAGGCGCCACGATATATGACCAAGAAAAGCCGGAAGAAGAGCCTCAGACGACTCCAACACCAGAGATCAGGAAAGAGGAACCCCCAGCGCCCACCCGCAAGCCGCACACCCTTCCTCCGCCGCGGCCACCGCCTGATGACACGGTGCGAGGGGATGGCGTGTACGTCATCGTCAGGAGATGGGACGCATTCGAGGGATCGCCAGACCACCGAAGAGTGCTGACGACATTCTCACACGCCCAGACAGCAATGGCCAGAGAGCCGTTCCCAAAGTGGGTGGGCGCAAGGTGCCCAGGCTTTGCATATGACAGACACCTGAGAGAGAGACACATTGCTCGTGGTGACTTGCGTGTGGTCGATCAGCTGCTGCGTGTGCGTTGACAGCCCGGAGGGAGAAGACCAGGGCATTGGGGGGTCGGGAGACGCCATCACAAGGATCCCTTGGAAAGAGCGGCACTGCGTCAAGGTGCCCAGGTTTGTCCCTTTCGATGAACATAGTGGCCCACCGGTGGGAAGGACTGGCCCGGGGGTGCGGCTTTTCGACGGCGGACCGCCTATGGGGCGGGTGGGTATGCACACAGAGGCCCGATAGCTGCATGTGTGTATGCCCTTTTCCATCGTGCGCTTGTTCTCCTCGCAGACCGGCGACTGCTATCATGTGTGTCGTGTTGCCTTTGGGAGTGACCACACGTGGTTCTACCACTCGGGTCAAGTACAGCCGCAGCACTATTGGAAGCACGACCCACAGACAGGCCAGCCTTTCAACAAGTGCGAGACGGCCGGTCGGTGCATGAGGCATTTTCTCGCCATGCCCGTCTTGGACAAGAGTGGCAGACAGCGGTGCAGAGACCCGGGGGACCTCATCGAATGTCCCCTATGCGGGCAGAGAGACCCCAAGGGAAAATGGTGGGCGAGACAAGACGATCATCGTGTCTGTGTCTCTGCCATGTAACCCATGGATGTATGAGCTTTGATCAGGTACGTCAGATGTGATCGGCTGCAAAGCCAGAGGCAGGTGGACGACGTATATCGGCTGTATGAGCGCACAGGCACGCCGCCGCCGTCAGGGGGCATCCATGTCCACGATGTGGTTGCCTTTCGGTACAACTTGGAGAGCGAGTGCGTGTGGGTGCTTACACAGCTGGTATAGGTGTCAATATTATGAGCAGGGAGAGAGACATATCGTCGAACACATGTATGTGTATGTCATCGTATGTATGAGGTCTTGAAGGCTCACACACCAGAGAGTATCCAGCAATTCACATCAGCAGAGTGACATAGCGGGGGCCAAGAGAGTGCCAAGAGTCCCGTACGTATTTCAGCTAACAGTGCCACGCATCAGCTCGTGCGGTGAAGCATGTGTTCGTCGAATTGGGTCAGCACATAGATATTCTCCCTGACTAGCGAATACCTGACGGCGGCGAGGTCCCCAACCTCTGGAGTCAGCCCCATATTGCTCCCATGCCTCAGAATCTCCAGCAGAGGCTCATCGACCTGCATACAAACAGACACTTATCTCTCTCTCTCTCTCTCTCTCTGTCTCTTCACTGACCTCCTCACACCGGATGAAGCCCATATGGGATGGCAGCTCTTTCCCCGAGCACAAGCCACAAGAGCCGGGCGGGTCCGATTTTGAGCACTTTGTCCAGACCCCACTCTCCGCCTTTCTCACCGCCAGATGCACGTTCTTCTTGTTGCACTGCTCCACCCTTTCACATGCCGATCTCTCCGCAACACGCACGCCAGGAATTTCGTGTTGCGGGTCCAACTCATCATCCACACTGCCGTAAAAGATCGCCCAGAGGTGGTCCTGCTTGTCGAAGACGACGAGGCAGTCGGTTTGACCAAACATGCGGGGCCTGGGGCCGGAGGGGGGCGGCGGAATGTAGGGCCCTACCTGCGAGGTATGCGGCCCGATCAACCAGTGAAGTCGATCCACAGTGGTGCGACATCATCGGTGTCTGCCCACCTTGATGCATCTGGTGTTGGGCAAGTCGATGTCTTCCGCCTTGGCGGCAGAGGAGCACACGCAACACCTACAAAGAGAGAGAGAGGGAGGGAGACATGGATGCCTTATGGTGTGGATGCACACACGCACGCCCTCACATAGGGTAGAAGCTCTCTTGCCGGGTTCCCTGCTCTTCGGCGTCTCTCAGCCACTGCGACGAGCCGCTCTGCAGGAAAACGTCCCACGGCACCACGGTGACATCGTAGGTCCGAAGGGTGAGCAGCGGATCCATTCTCTTGCTCACGTACGGAAACACCTCTGCACACGAAACCAGCGCAGTGGATGGAAGAAGAAGTCCTGCCTGTCTCATGAGTATCATCTCGCACACACACACCGTCCTCCTCCATAGAGGGGTTTTCCCGCTCGGCGTCCGGCGGCACGTCGATGTCCTTGTTGAATTCATACATGTTTGCCCCAAACTGCTGCTTGCTGACGTCGATTGGCGTCTGCTTCTTTGCGGCGATGGCTCTGAGATCCCTCTCGAGCTCCTCGTCCTCCTGTACCCATCATCCAACGTGAATGAACAAAAGTGCGCGGCGTGCAGCATCGGCTGCATGCCCTGCCCTGTGTGCAGCGGTGCATGTATTCGAGAATGGTCTGGCTGTCTGTCTGTCTGTCTGTCTGTCTACCCATGCGGTGCCACCCTTTACATATGTACCTCATCTTGCACAGACATTTCCTCCTCCTCCTCAGTCTCGTCGTCGTCAATGTCATCCTCACCGTTGGGGCCTGGCACAGACCCACCCGTCCACGGCTCAGATTCGGATGACTCCTCAATCTCGGCAGCTGGCGGCACACTGGCTGGCGGAGTCGGTCTCGCCCTGCAGTGCAGTGCATTGCAAAACATTGCAAAGCAGAAGGGCAGAGAGACGCAGTCATGTTTCTGCCTGCAGACTACACACCACCGGCCTCATGCACCTGAGAGGCCGCGGAGCACCATTCGGGTGAGGCGCACCGCCGAGGGGGCGTTTCTCATGGAGGAGAGGACGCCATGCCGCATGGTCATCTTGGTGGCCGTGGCAGCAGCCACGACAAGGGAGACTACTGCGAACAAATGCATCTCGGGGGAGACGACACTGGCATGCAGACTGGGGGGCGTGGGGGAAGTTGTGCGAGCTCGAGTTGGTCGTGGTTCCGTGAGTCATCGATGGCATTGCAAATCCTGCTGGTGTGCAGCCTGCCTCTGCTGGCCGTGTCCAATCGAGCGTCAGCGAACAAACCGGGCAGGTAAGGTGGCCTCTGTACCCGCACACAGAAGTGGAGACCGGGCCAACTTGTCAGAGGCTTTGTCTGTGCTTGGTGGGGGTGGATGAATGGTTGCACTTCACTGCAGCGGCCCCGTCGTATCCCCAACGCCGCGGTGAGCGGCAGCCACGCATGTGCGACGCGGCACGTGCTCTCCTCTCTGCTCACACGTCTCTAATTATATGCAATCAGGCCTCAGCAAAAGGAGGATGTAGTACGCCTGCAGAGCGTCGATCATGCCAAATCGGCCAGGCAAGTCACTGTCAAACCCCTCACTGACGACAACGAATCCGAATACACCGGGTAAGGGACCTAGGCACCCCTACTATCCTCCCCTCCCTGATGGCCACTTTCGAGCCTTTTCTGTTCTGTCCATCCACTGGCATGTACGCAGCTGCTGCCACTGCCAGTCGAGAGCTGAGGGAGGACAAGCCCGTCCCGCCCACCGCTCCTGCACCTTCCTGCCGCCTTCTGCTGCTGCCGAGACGTGCAATGGCGTGTGCAGCACGAAGCGACACATGGCGCAATACGCCTTCTACGTCGACAGGAGCTGTCAAGATGTGGGCTGGTGCTACGACGGCTATGTGGCCATGAATGCGGGTCATCTCAGGAAGGACTTTGTGCCGTTGGATGTGCTCGTGACGGAGACAAAGGGTGGGGGGGTTGGGGTGGGTAGACAGACGTTTGTCTGTGTCTCTGTGTGTTTCTGTGTGTCATGCAGAAGAGCCAACAAAGGTGATTAAGGTGGACCCCCGGATATTCATCCCCAGTGACTACGAACCCTGGTCCTCTTCGCCTGGCTTTGAGAACACGACACTGCCGGCCACAAAGGGCATCGCCGTTGAGCCATGGGGTACCTTCCAAAAGAGCGAGGCCTACCGAAAGATCAAGAGCACATCAGGGCAGAAGGAGCTCTTTCCCGAGTGAAGCTGACTAGAGACATCCATCCATCCATCCTTCCATCCCTTGTGTGTGGATGTGTCTGTGAGTTCAGGTGCTGCGTATGTTCCCTGAGCAAGGAGGACAACATCAATAACGTGCCCTTCAGAGACCGTCGCTGCATCAAGACACCGACCGCCCCCCTCTCTCTCTCGGCCGCCGACTGCATCGCCGTCTGCCACTCCCTCGGAGGCCACATGAGCTACCTATACAGCTCCGACCTCACTCGCCAAGCCGAGGCCGACGAGTCCCCATCACACCCTTACAAACACGGCGTCAATCGATGCGAGACGGCCGGGAGATGTGCGAAGATCAAGTGGATCAAGGCGCACCAGTGGGTGGGGGGACAGCGTGTGGATTGCCCCTCAGCTGACGTGAAGGATTGCAGTGTGTGTGGGAGGGAGGGCATGGCTGCCGGCGGTGTGTGGGCACATGTGCGGTGTAGGCGGCTGAGTGGCGAGTGGCTGCAGATATTTCAGAGGGGCACGGACAAGGAACTGAGAGAGGGGACGGTTGTGGCTGCTCTGTATGAGAATGTGCCGTCTACTCTGTATGTGTTGACGCGCTTTGACCGATAAGACAGACAGACAGATGGAGAGAGACATTGTGTGGCGTGGGTGCCGGGTGGGGGTATTGTGCAGCGGAACGAACGAGTGCATTGCATTCACTTCTTGCCTGAAGGCGATGAGTGAGTCGAGTCGTCAGTCAGTCAGTTACGGGTCTCTCTACGAAGAACCAACCGACCACACGTGACATGAACTACATGCATGCAGGGTCACAGGTGGGGGGTGACCGCCTACCGTAGCTGCAGCCAACCACCCCTCCCCCTCTCCCTCTCCCTCCCCCTCCAGTCATCTCTCTCTCTCCCTCTCTCTCTCCCTTTACTCTTGCCATGGAGAACCACAGCCAACGCGCACACACTGATACACATGGATGGATGGATGGCGTACAAGTAAGTGTACATGGTGGGTTCGTGAAGTGAGGGGGCATTGTGAGAAACCCATCCCTCTCTCCCCGAATCCCTCCCTCCCTCCCTCCCTCCCTCTGTGTGTGCGCGTTGAGTCATGATGAAAGTGACCTTACAAGTGCTTACTGCGCGACCGACTGCCCATGCGAGTGCTTCAAACGCAAAAAGAAAGATCGACAGATAGAGGTCCGTCTCCACGGATGCATCCTTGGGTCGGTCGATCGGTCGGTCGTTGGTGTGTTCCATTACACATACACACACACACACATCCACTCAGTAGGTAGGTGGGTAGTATCTAGCTAGTCGGCCATCCATCCAGCCATCGATCCATCCATTCATGCGGCCTCCTGCTCACCACCAGCAGCAGCAGCAGCAGCGGCACTGACGTCCACGGCCACCGGGTCGATGTCGGCCGGTGCTGCTTCCTCCTCTGGCTGCTTCATGGCCACGTCGGGCATGTTGTCGATGACCTGCTGCTGCTGCTGCTCCTGCTGCTGCTGGTCGTTGTGTGTTGGTGCCTCGAAGGCCTCTGCTGCCATCTGCTGCTGCTGCTGCTGCTTCTTGGTGGTGCGCTTGGCCTTCTTGCCGCCCGGCTTATCGGCATCGCTGCCGGCGCCGGAGTTCTTGCGCTTCCTGCCTCCCCCCTGGCCGTGTCCGGTGGGTGTGTGGTGCATCTGCATGAGGTCCGTGTCGCCATAGCCAGCAGCAGCAGCGGCGGCCCCGTAGCTGCTGCCATCGGCGGTGTTCATGAGCATGAAATCCTGATCGGTGTCCTGCTTGATACGGGCGAGCAGGTCGGCCGGCCGGTCCCTCCCGACCGAGTGGCTGGTGTGGGCCTGCTGGTGCGTGAGCAGGTGGCTGTCGAAGTCACGGTGGTCGGCGGACAGCAGCAGAGTGGCGTTGTCGGTCTGCAGAATGTCCTCGTACCCCGTCACCTCAGGCAGCCCCTCGGTGCGCGCCCACGCGTTGCGGTTGTCTATGGCATACTGAATAAAGGACAGTCACAAGACACACACACACACACGCACACACACACACACAGAGAGAGAGAGAGAGAGGGTGAGAGGGGCTGAGGGCATGGTGTTGCTGGTATTTGCCCTCTGTGTGTGTGTGTGTGTGTTGCCTGTATGGCCTCTCTCAGTCCGTCGCCGCCTCCGTTGCGCGACACGCGCTTCTCGCAGTGCTTCCGTGAGTGGCCGTGGCCAACCTTCCAACGAACTCTACAACGACTGAATGAACCACACACACATCCACACACAGCAGAACACACATAAACCACTCCCCCCTCTGTGTCCTGTGTGTGTGTGAGTGCATGTGTGCGGTTTGTTGGCTTGGCTTTTGGCTTACACAGGGTCCCAGGTGATGCCAAAGGGGAACATGGCGCCAGCATCGCCCCTCCGCCGCTGCACGGCCACGTAGTGCTTCTCGAGCTGCTTGAGCAGCGTGGCCGCCACCATGTGAATCTGCTCCACCTTCAGCGGCATGTCGGCGTGGAAATCCATCAGCGACTCAAACAGACCCCCGCCCTCCGACGGGTACCCACACACAGCGCCAGCCGGGAATTGCCTGTGCCCCCGCGACAGCCCCCCGCCGCCCTTTGACCCCCTGCGGCCCCGTGTGCCCCCGCCACTGCCCCCGGTGGTGTGGTGGGTGAGGGGATGGGTGACACTGGGAGCGCTCATGGCGAGGGTGAACTGGTCCAGGATGCCGTCAAAGCCCTCAATGAGCGGCTGCCCCAGCCGCTGCGCCAGCTGGTTGCGGGTCGTGATGATCTGGCGCATCACCCGGGGCACCTCTGCGGCCCTGGTGAGGCGGAATGGCTGACCGGCGGCCGTGACGCCCTTGAAGCCGTACTGGGCGATGAGCGACTGGGTCTCGCTCTCCCAGAGGAGTTTCATGACGAGGCGGGGCGAGCTCGACGGGCTGGGCGGCAGCAGCGAACTCAGGCGGCCTGAGATCTCCTGAATCATGGTGCGGATGGCGGCCGTCTCGGTCTCGCTCACATACAAGCTGCCGTTCCTCCCCCCCTGCCCACCACCAGCGGCCTCGCCCGCACCGGTGTTGCTGCCCACAGGCAGCAAGAAGGGGTAGATGGCGTCGCCCGCCCCCTCGCCGTTGGCGGTGCCGCTGATCTCCTCCAGCCCGTGGCAGAGCGACATGTCGCCGGCCAGGGGGTCGCCCACGCCCTCCTCGCCCTCACTCTTGCGCTCGTTTTCGTCGGCTGACACCGCCAGAATCGACTGGTAGTTGTCCCACGGCGGCAGCTCCAGCGCGGCCGCACGGGTGTTGCGCTCGTCGATGGCCTGCTGCAGCGCGTTCGTGACGCCCGTGTGGATGGCGAAGGCCGCGGCGGGGCGGTCGTCGGACTTGACGACAAAGCGGTCGGGTTTGCCCTTGAGGGATATGCGCAGCTGCTGGGGGTTGCCGCCCGGCATCTTCTCCTTGAGCTGACGCAGCAGCACACGAGCCAGGATCTGCGCGTAGGTGTCCTCGTTCTGGATGGCCATCTGCAGACGGCGGCGGTCCTTCTCACTCACACCCCCCACACCCCCCATAGCACCAACTCCCGCCACCTTGACGCGCGACGCAGCCGCGGTGCGCTTGGCCGCGCCGCTGCTGCTGCTGAGTGCTGCTCCCGTCTGGCTGCTGGTGGCGTCCCCATTGGGGAGGGGTAGCGTGAGCGGCTGCAGGGGAGGGGGAGGGTAGAAGCTCGGCAGCCCTGCCGCCGCTCCGTTCGAGTACTCCCCAGCAGCGGCCGTGGCCGTGTAGTGGGGCAGGAAGGGCAGCGGGGGGAAGAACGACATGCCTGCAGCAGCCGATGACCCAAAGGCAGAAGGCCGCTGCTCGCCGTCCACACCGACCCCGGCTGACTGCTGGTCGCTGCCCTTGGGCTGCTGGACCTCCCCGTTGGTCAGCCCAGAGCCTGTGTGGCCGCCCTGGGCAAGTTCGGCACCTCCTGCACCGATGGGGTGCGTGTCAGTCGCCATCGTGGGGTTGCTCGTCAGCTCGGCGGGATTGACGGCCTCGCCGGTGGTCATAGAGGGACCCTCACTGGTGGTCGCCATTCTCACTCAACGTAAGTACCTCCAATCAACGCTCCGAATGGTGGAAGGGGTGGACGACGCGGAAGACACGGTGTCTCGACAATCTCGAATCGACGAACATCGACTGATTGCGATCGGATTAGGCTCAACGGATGTCAACAGACGGCAGACGCAGACAGCGTCTACAGATTTTCGCCGTCTCTCCCTGATCCATTTGCGAGCTTGAGTTTCTCCCGCCGTCATTTGCAGTGATATCGGGTGTCAGATGCACACCTATGATGCCTCTGGCAAGGCCGGGGGGCTGAGTGGGCGACGCGGGCCACGTAAATTGCCCTCGAGAGCCCATCTGACCCACAGGAGGGCGTCGTCGGGGAAGTGGTGGGTCAGATGACTGCATTCACTGAGAGGGTTTGAGGTCGGTCTGTCTGTAAAAGTCCCTGATCTGCATCGCATCGCATCTGTCAATCGGCGGCCGGCCAGCCGAAACGCCGAGCGATGGAGAGTCACCCTCATAGACACTCGCACACACAAAGTAGATATTCCATGCCATGCAAGTGTTTCTGCAATCAAATCAATGGGCTAGATCTACCATACACACAGGCTCTCTCTCCGCCCTCCTCGGCCCCGCTGGTCACAGCTACCAAGATGCCTCTCTGTCTGTCTGTCTGCCTGTATCTCTCCCCTCTGCCCGCCCCTCCCTCCATCAGACCTCCTCGATATCGTCCCCCTCTACTATGTTGTCAATGTCGTCCAGCAAGGCGTCCAGATCGGCGTCGTCCGGGGCTGCTGCTGCTGCTGCCGGCTGTTGCTGTGAGTGTATGTTTGCAGGTGGGCGGCCCTTGTTGGTCTTGTTGGGCGGCGGCATGCCGATGAATCCTTTGCCGCCACCGCCACCGTGTGTGGAGGACGGGGGAGGGGGAGGGGGAGGGGGCATTGTGTAGTGCGATGGGTCGATGGGCAGGTCGTTGGCCTCGACCACACTGGTGAGAAAGTCGCAGGGCAATGGCAAGTACGTCCCTGTAGGCAGCGGTCGACCAACCAACACACATATGGATGAGAGAGTGAGTGCGCCACCCCACGTACACCACAGTGTGTGTGTGTGTCTGCTGATCTATCCATTCACTCACACACCTTGTGTGGCCTCCATGACCCGGTGAAGGTATGGCAGCACGTCCGTCACGACCATGTCGATGCGCAGAGGGCTCCAGTTCCAGGGCACCAACTGCTGCTGCTGGTCGGGCTGCTCTCGGCCAGCGCGGCTCAGCGCATCCACAATGAAACCTTCACACACACAAGAACAAACACGCCATCGCGCGCGCACACGTCTGTCTGTCTGTCTGTCTGTCTGTCGTCCCTCTCGCTGTGCCTCTATCTGTCGAAGGATGCTTACGTGTGACGTGGCCTTTGATGTCCCCTTTGCGCTTGATGCAGTCGTCGATGACCTCTTTGCGGGGACACTTCTTGTGCTGGTGCAGCCCCGACCCCGCCCCCCCTCCGCCGCCCCCAAAGCCCTCAAACTCGCCATCCTCTGCTGCCTGTCTGTGTCTGCCTTTGGGCGGCTGTGTGGGGTGCAGGTTGGCGTCAAGCACTGCCCGGCCCACAATGACGGCGTAGTAGGTCGACCGCACCGCCCCACTCACCCCCCTGCTCATAATGATGCTCCCGAAGCGACTCAACTCACTCGACACGGCGGCTGACTGCACACAAACACACATGAATGGCCGAATGAATGGATGGATGGATGGATGGACGGCCTTTGTGTGGCGGCGTGGCTGACTTACGTGGTCTTGCTCCGCCTCCCCGCCTCGCCACTGACCGTACAGGCCGTCCGCCTCAGCTATCTGACGGAACACACACACACACGCACAGGCAACCTTACACACACTTTGAGAAGCAAGATGTGTTTGCGCGTCCTCTTCTGGCTCCGGGCCGGACCCGTGTTTGCGTCACCTCTCTGGCACAGTTGCTGATGTCCTCTATGTCACCATAGAACTGATCGGTCACACACAAAGACAGACAGGCAGACGGAAATGACTGAAACGTCTGAGACAAGGAATGCTTGCTGTCATATTTTCGTCTCGGCCTACGAGTGGGTAGTTCTCCTGGATCCACTCGACGAAGGCGTCCCCCTCACACGCAGTGCTCTCGAGGACCTCCTCCGGCGAGAAGTACAGCCGCGGCCGCTTGGTCTTGTCGCACAGCAACTCATACGGCAGCTGCACCGCCTCCTTCTCCTTGCTGCCAGTCTTGCCCTTGCCCCGCCCACCACCACCAGCAGCTTTGCCCTTGGCCTTGCCCTTGGCCTTGGCGCGCCCCTTGAGAGCCTTCCACTTGGACGGTGCAGCCGACATGGCGGCCGATGTGGCCATGGGCATGTCCTGGTGCTCGTCAGTGAGGTCGATGGCCTCCTCCACCTTGGGGCGTTTGGACGGCTGCGCGTCGTCAAAGTCGTCGAGTATGTCGTCGATGTCATCCTCCTGGTCGTCGTGGGCGCTTCGCTTGCCGTTGTTGCCCTTCGGCTGGTGCTGTTGCTGCTGGTGCATGATCAGTGGCAGCTGAATGGAGGCCTGGGAGGCCGACGCAGACGGCTGGGGCTGTGGCTGTGGCTGGGCGGCCACCTCGTCGCTGTCCTCGGTGTTGGAAGGATCGGGCGGGATGCGCTTGTTGTAGAGGAACTTGCCCAGTGCGTGGAAGAGCCCCCACTTGGTGTCACGCTGCGTGGCCGCCACGACGCCCAGGCCCTCACTCTTGCGCGCGGCCGCCTTGGCCTTGGCCTTGGCTTTGCTCTTGGCGCGCGACCGGCCGCCCTTGGCTGCTGTTGGCGGCGCCAGTGGCTCGTGGGCGCCGATGCAGACCATCTCGATGGAGTTGATCGCATTCAACAGGTCGCCGTTGCAGCCATCCTACAGACAGACAGAGAGAGGGATCCACTGTGTGTCTGTGTGTGGTGTGTGTGATGGTGGCTGACCACGATGAGTTCTGTGTCGACGGCGGTGGACGGGATGCCCTCCTCGGTGAGTATGGCGGTCAGCGCACGCTTCATCGTCACCGGAGGGATGCCATTGAAGCTACACAGACACAGACACAGACGCAGACACAGAGCCACCATTCCGATGACACATGTGGCACATCCATCTATTCATCCATCCATCCATCTCACCTGATCTTCTGTATCTGAGACGGCGCGTCACTGTCGGCCGTCTGCTGCTGCTGGTAGCTCGCCGCCGCCCTCCCCCGCCCGAAGCCCGACCCACCCGACGCACTGCGGTGAAACGACGATGTACTGAACAGCGTGGGCGGCAGCACCTTGTTGATGAGCATCCGGTCGCGCGCCGACTCGGTCAGGATGAACACCAGCAGGTTCACATGGCGACGCACCACCGGCTCCGGCGCCTCCTGCAGACCGACCTCACCGCCTCCCACGGCTACGATTTCCTCGTCAGGGTCGGGGATGGGAATGACCTCGGTCTCGTCGCTGTCTGTGGGCGACGTCGGCTGCTGCACGCGGGGCTGTTTGGGCTTGCGAGTCACGAGCTGCTTGGTGGGGACGGGCTGCCGCAGACACTGCTGGAGGGCGGCCTGCATCTTTTCGACGAAGCCGGGCGAGTGGTCGACAAGCGAGTAGGGAAAGTCCTTGATGAGCGTCACGTGCGGCATGGCCGTCGTGTCGTCGCCATGGCCGCCATCCTCCGGTGCCGATATCAGTGCGGCCCCCTTCTTGTCCGCTTTGTTGCTGGGAGCGGGCGGCGGCGGTGGTGGTGGTGGCGGTGGTGGTGGCGCCTTGGCCGTCTGGGGGGGGCCAAGGCCAGCCTGCTGCTGCGATGACGGCTGGGAGGGGCCGGGTGGCTTGGCGGGCTTCCTCTGTGCCATGCGCGGCTGGAACATCCGCTGCTGCATTGCATGCAACACCACACACAGGACCGATGGGATGGATGCAGACAAAAGGGGAGGGAGAGGGGGTGGCCCGCATTGCTGTTGCGCTGCGCCTACAGGTGGTCGTTTGGCCGGCATGGACGGCAGTACCGATGGTTGGGAGAGCTTGGCGGCCCGGCTGGCGTCGACTGAGGAGCCCTGGGAGGGGGTCTTCTTGGGCGGCGCCTTGGAGGCGGTGGGGATGCGGGGGAACCTGACACACCAACATGAACACCGACACACGCACGCACCTGTCACTTCACTGCCACCCTCTCTCCTTCCCTCTGACGAATCCATCCACCCGTACCGCTGCGCCTGTTGCAAGAAGGACAGGAACTGTGTGCCCAGCCCGCCATGCTCGAAGCCCTCCTCGCGACTGAAGCCGTCGTCCTCACTGCCTCGCGAGAAGTGCGACGACGAGCCACTGGCGCCAGTGGGCATGTCGACCCAATCCTTGACGGCCATGCCCATCTCGCTGCACAGCACCCGCAGAGTGGTCTCCTTGCCGCACCCAGGCGGCCCAGTGATGACCAGGACGCGCACGGGGACGGCGTACTCGTCGGCGATGGCGTCCCATTTGTTTGCATCCCTGGACGAGTGGAGCGGCAGGTGGGTCTGCATGAGGGCGTGCTTGAGCTCCCGGATCTTGGCCTTGTGAACTATCAACTCGCCCTGATTGATTGATCAATGATGAGTGCAGCAACATGCAGGCAAACACACACACACGCACGCACGCACACACACACATGCCCGTGTGGATGGTGGCTTGTGGATGCATCCATGCGTGTCTGTATGGTGTGTGCTGCGTTACCTCGGTCTGCGGCGCGTGTTTGCGCCACCATTCGGTGCGGCTGTCGGTGCTTGAACTCATGCCGACAGATGGATGAGTGGGAGTGATCTATCCACCACGAACGGTATTTCTGTTCAAGCTTCTCACTGGTATCAGCCGCTAAGCACGAAACCGAACCATCCCCGTTCACTCAGGCCCCCTTCCCTCGGCGAGCTAATAGAGAAGCTCGCACTTCCTTTCTGCAGGTTCATCGCTTTTCATCTCGCCGCGCGGTTTGATTCATCGCGGAAGCACATCCCGTGACAGCCATGAAGAGGCCACAGGAGTTCGAGACACAAGACCAGCAGGCACACAAAAGGCCACAAGAAGCAGACGGTTCGTGACACGTTCATCTCCCCATTGACGACCAGGCAGCAGATTCATCTTGTCTGGTGTGTCACTTTCGTCTGCAGGTCGCGTGGAGCTGACAGTGGATGATCTGTTGCCCACTGCTGACGTGCCGCTCCCTCGAGTGGACTTGACGACAGAGCCTGAGGTGTTCATTGGGAGCGACTATGTCGAGAAGGCCTATTCGCTGCTGCTGCGCGAGTACGGGAGGATGGACTCGTCGAGCTCGCGAGTGATGCCAATGTCATTTGTCGGCTTCCAAGGGGCTGGCAAGACCAGGATGCTGAAAGAGCTGTCCAAGAAGCTGCGGCATGAGGGCATCCCCGCCATCTTCATCTCTTTTGGTGACGAGACCGAGTATCACTTAGACACCGAAGGCGCCTCTACGCCGTTGTTCGACTCACTCAATCTGCGGCTGGCGTGGGCGGCGGCGACCGACGAGGCGCGAGCAAGGGTCGCACGGGCAGCCAATGTGGACGTCGACAAGCTGAACTTTACGATGTGGCTCAGGCACGCATCCATCAGCAAACGCACCGCGCGTGAGTGGCTTGGCTATCGTTCGTGTCTGCTGCTTATCGACGATCTTCACCGCTTTGCGACTCTGGAGGGCGGCGAGCGCTGTAAAGCCGAGGGCGAAGTGGGTGAATACCTCAAGTGCAATTTCCTTAATCGTCGTGACCGGCACTTCGTCTTTACTGAGCGCAACAATGCGACCACTGTCAGCGGCGATTTTCTTTCCTTCCTCGATCCAATGTTCCGGAAGTGGCGTGACCTGCTTCGGCCAGAGCTGCCTTTGATCGAGGAAAAGGATCTGGAGCACCTTCTGGACAGCAATGTGACTCGTGGAACGATTTGCTGGGCCGGGCGATCTCCTGGACTAGTGTGGGAAATGCGTCAGCACGGTGGCTCTCTGGAGGCCAAAGTCGGCAACGTCTCTCGTGTCAATCCATCGATTATATTTGGAGCGATTGAGGTATTATGCGATTTTCTGGCTACGGCTATGGAAGGAGAAGCGACCTTCGGCTGGTCAGTTCCTGACATCGGCAACTGGACGGCACTCTTGAATGTGTTTGACGAAGAAAGGACCTCATATAAACGGCCAGGACGACTGACGCGGCAGAGAACATACTTAGTGCCTCCTTGCTATCTGGCCGGTATGTGCACGAGGCTGGCGCAATGGGACGCTTTGAAGGAGGAAGCTGGCGAGTCGTTTTGTGAGGGGCTGAATGCTGTTGCCAGCAGCCTGCGGATGCTCAATCATGCTGAGGAGGGACGCCAGTGGGTCGGACCGTGTGCAGCGGCGGTGCTCCTACGATTGCTGCAAGGCGAAATAGAGAGGCTGACCCACCATGGCCCCCGCGATGCTGACGAGGTCCCACCGCAGGTCGGCAACGTTCTTCCCCGTTCTCTCGTGATACCGGTGAAATACGACAAACAGCAGATGGGCTGCAAATTTGGCGGGTACTTCAGCTCGGAGTGGAGAAGCACTGAAGATGTCGTCAAGGCGTTTGTCGATAGGAGCGAATCTCCCTCTGAAGGATCCATATGGGATCCTCGAACTGTCTTCTTCTATCAGCCTGAGCCTGATGCAGCCTTCGAGGACAAATATGACTTTCTTGTCTTCGTGGTGGAGAACGATGGCAAGCTGAGCGATGTGTGGGGCTACAAGTGTGTCCGCGGCGACGCCTTACCGCCAGGAAAGGACGAGCCCTTCATCGACTATAAAGATCGCCGGCAGCAGTGGATGGAAACTGAGGTATGGCCGCCTCTAGTCGGCAACCCGCTGCCGGGCGCGGCCGACCTCTTCAGCGATCCCGATATGCGGTCGATGGAGATCAAGTCAGTGTGGCTGCGAGGGGGTGGGGGGCGGGGAGAGAAGGCATTTGTGAGGAGGCAGGAGGATGGCCATGCGTGGATTCTGCCATCTCGGGACGATGTTGATGCCTTACTTGGCGTGGCGCTTAACCGTACATGCTCACTTGTCCGTTCGAGTGCTTCAGGCATGCAGGTGTAGATTAGTTGTGTCGTCATTTGTAGTGTGTAGTTTTCAAGGCTGATACTTGCCTGTGTTTG
Source organism: Vitrella brassicaformis (assembly GCA_001179505.1). Lineage (NCBI taxonomy): Eukaryota > Vitrellaceae > Vitrella > Vitrella brassicaformis. The sequence goes on along the minus strand of CDMY01000345.1, from coordinate 48,296 downwards.
CTTGTCGGTCAAGCCGAATATGGTGTATGATGATTCATATGCGCATGTGGGTGGCTGTAAGTCGTAGGGGCCGTTACGACAAACGCAGAGCCACTCAAAACACGCTGTTCGAGATGTACTAATAAAGTTGGCCGACAGACAATGGCCAGAAAAAGGGCATCTGTCTTATGACTCACTCACAGATGAATACATGTACATGCATCCTCTCTCCTCCAAATGCTTGCCTGTGACCTGTCTTCGAAGCACTATCACTGACTCGCACTCATAGGCAGGACAAACGTCTTCCCCCTCACTCAGGCCATGCACTCTCTATGCACTCTCTGACTGATTCGCCACTCTGCTCGATTCGCTCTCATCAACGCAGCGCGGACATAAATGTATTCCTCACACATGCACATACATACATGGCGTGTAGTCACCGCTCATACCACGTCGGCCGCTCACAGCTCCTCTGCTCGTGTGGGCGGCGCCTTCTTGGTGCCGGCCACCTGTTCGAAGTACGCCAGCACTTGATCAGCCATGCGAACCTCCCCGTACTTGGCCTGTATGTCGAACAGATTGGCCTCGTGCACCTCTGGGCGCCGGTCGCCGACCGCATCACGCACCACCACTGGAACAAAGCCGCTCTGAAGAGTGTCGAGCGCTGTCGCACGGATGCTACAAAGACACATAGACCGACACAGAGGGAGGGGTGCAAGCTTGGTCTGTCTGAGCCATGTCGGCTGCCTGCCCGCCTGGCTGGCTGACTGACCATCCAGAGGTGCTGACGCCTGCGATGACGACCGTGTCGACCTTCATGGCGGTGAGCATGCTGGCCAGCGACGTCCCGAAGTAGCTCGAGGCGTACTGCTTGGTCAACACGACCTCACTCGGCAGCGGAGTGAGGGAGGGCGGGAACTCGGCCAGCTCCTGCACACACGCATTCAAAAAGAAAGCTCACATCTACTCTAAATAGGACAATCGTGGTCGTGTCCATCTAATCTGGTATCTAATCTGGTATCCATCTAATAAGAAATGCGTGTGTGTGTGTGCCCACCTGTCCTTCGACGAAAGCCGATAGTGCGGGCACCTTGCGCCACCAGACGCCAGCGTCTTTGCCGTTTGCCTTCTTGGCGTACTTGACGGCCGTGAAGACGACGGGGATGCCCAGCTGCCTGGCCGATGTCAGCAGCCGCTCTGTGCCTGCTAGGGCCTGTTTGCCGCCCTCTGCCGCATACAAAGGCGAACCCTCTCGACTGCACGGACGTAAACAGACAGACAGACAGGCAGACGGGGAGTGAGTGACACCGAGAGAGGGGAAGAGAGAGAGTGCAAGTTACAGGTATGCGTTGACGAGGTCGACCACAAGCAGGCAGGGGGAAGAGCCAAACTGCAGCTGATGAAAGGAAGCACATACCAGTGCGTGCATCTCTTGTGCCGCGTGTTGGTTGCGGTTGCCCATGATGAGCCAGATCTGTGCTTACTTTGCCATCGAAGGCCCCTTTATAGTTCTGCTGGACGGCACTGAGGTCCTGAGCTGACACGCTCACGAGGGAGGCAGGGCATGCGAGGAGAAGGGCAAACACACACGCAGCAGCAGACATGGCGGCTGTGTTGGTTGGTTGGTTATCTTGCCTAGGCTGCAGCATAAAGCGTTTCACAGAAGGCACAAAGTTTTACGCTTAGGGCTCTGCGCTTGAAACTGTCCTCACTCTCCCCTCCCATCCCTTCCGGCTTCCTCCTCACCCCCTGCCACGCGTGAAGGCCAGATCTCTGATATTCAGCCCCTCCGCATCACTTACCTCACTCGTCAGCCGTCCTTCCTCCCTCGACGCGACATGGTGACTGTGCGTGAGATCACCATGCTGTTGGCCTTCTCCCTCACCCTCGTCCTTACCCTCACCCCCTTCGTGGCGTGTCGTCCACAGGTGTGTACCATGCAAGCGCACACACCCGTGATCTGGCCAGATCTTGCTGTGGTGCACTCCCCCCTTCAAATGGCGCTCACGTGTGTGTTGATTGGCCTTGCCTTGCCTTGCCTTGCCTTGCCTGTAGGTTCGTCGTGTGCAGGCAGTTGACCGTGTGCCGGTTGGCTCCTCCCTGTCGCAGTCGGAGTATGACGACCTGCGTCGCCTGCTGGTCAACGAAACGCGCGTCGAATCGGTCTACAGGTGTGCACAAGCACATGTGATGTGATCTGTGTAGGCAGCCAGGCAACACGCACACACACATCGACCAGAGGAGGCATTGACCAGCTGTGTGTGTGTCTGTGTGACTGTGACTGACCTGTAGGTCGTCTGTGCACGGGAGCAGCTACAGCAACATGCTGCGAAGGGTCAACACCAAGGACGGCCTGGTGTTTCTCATCCGCAAGGACGATTACGTCTTTGGCGCCTTCGTCGGGACCGGCCTCTACCTCCCCGCCGTGCCCGAAGACTACAGGGTGTACTGGTCCGGAGAGACCTGGCACTTCTCGCTGGCCGGGCACTTTTCGAATGCGACCAAGATCCCCGTCGACGAGCGCCGGAGGTACATCGAGGTGGCGGGGAGGAAAGCTTCGGGTGTGGGTGCTAATGTGGTGGTGGGGGGGCGCCTGTGGCTCGGCTACGGGGGCCTTGACCGCCCCTCCGGCCAAGACCGCCCGGCTGCCGACATCCGCAGGTGTCTCCAGTACATTACCAAAGACCGCGTCCCTGCGGGCTATGTGGGCGTGAGGGATGCGTACGGCGACGGTGTGTTCGGTGGCAACGGGACCTTCGTGGCCGATGAGCTCGAGGTGCTGCATGTGGTGCGCTACGAGATTGAACTCATGAGTGTGGCTGGGGTGGAGCAGGTCAACATGCCGTGAGGGAGGCCATCTGTGTGTGCGTGCTGTGTGTGTTAAGTTGATGTCAGTAACTACCTGTGCTCAGATACATCGCGTCGGTTGACCCACCCGTGTGGACAGACACGTACAGACATACGTGTCAGTCACTGGATGGACGTCACTCGTGCGTGTTGTGTGTCCACATATACACATACATATCTTTGTGTGGCTGGGCTGTGCTGTGGGTCTTTTTGGTGCTGTGCTGTGCTGTGCTGTGGTGGGAGGGGTGCTAAGCACCCATCTGCATGAACGAATGGGTGTTTATGTGTTTATGTGTGTGTGTGTGTGTGCCTGGCGGCCTGCATGTTTTGCATACATTAATTCGTTATTTTCTGAAGCTGAAACTATGCCTGAATGAGGGGATGGGTGTCTGTACTCTGTGCTGCCGACATTTCGTGTTGGTTCGCATGAGCCAGCCCATTTGCACCAGCCAGCCATCTTATAGGTGAAGCACACGAGTGGGTTGTCAACTAGCACAGACAGATGCCCGAGTAGGGGAACACGCAATAAACGCAATATACGCATTGACTGAATACGAGTGTCATCTGCTGGACTGTCACGAGACTGTAGCAGTATGAAAAAGTCACGTGACGGGAAGACAAAAGTCATCAATGTGAGGACATGCGCTACTTATCTATCCTCACTGGTAAAAGACGGCAAAACTCATCCTCACCCACCCACATAAGCATACCCGTTTTTTACACCACAGCAAAACTTGACCCACAAAGATTCAAGCACTGCAACGCACAGAGGAGCATGTGCGGTTCAGTGCCAGACCGAGTAGTGCATCAACATCGTCCCGAGATGGCACAATTCACGCATGGCCATCCTCCTGCCTCCTCACAAATGCCTTCTCTCCCCGCCCCCCACCCCCTGGCAGCCACACTGACTTGATCTCTATCGACCGCATATCGGGATCACTGAAGAGGTCGGCCGCGCCCGGCAGCGGATCCCCGGCCAGAGGCGGCCACACATTGGTTTCCATCCATTGCTGCCGGCGATCTTTATAGTCGATAAAAGGCTCGTCCTCTCCTGGTGGTAAGACGTCTTCGCGGACACACTTGTAGCCCCACACATCGGTCAGCTTGCCATCGTTGTCCACCACGAACACAAAAAAGTCATAGATACCCTCGAAGGCATCGGGCTCAGGCTGATAGAAGAAGACGGTGTCAGGATCCCATTCGAATCGTGCAGAGCATGGAGGTGCGCTCCTCTCGACAAACGCCTTAATGACTTCCTCAGTGTTTCTCCACTCCGAGCTACTGAAGTACCCGCCAAAAAGAATATATATATAATTTGCAGCCCATCGCCTCTTTGTCGTAATTCAACGGTATCACGAGAGAACCGAGAAGGACGTTGCCGACCTGCGGTGGGACCTCGTCAGCATCGCGGGGGCCATAGTGGGTTAGCTTCGCTATTTCGCCTTGCAGCAATCGTATGAGCACCGCCGTTGCACACGGCCCGACCCACTGGCGTCCCTCCTCAGCATGATTGAGCATGTGCAGGCTGCTGGCAACAGCATTCAGTCCTTCACAAAACGACTCGCCAGCTTTCTCCTTCAAAGCGTCCCATTGCGCCAGAGAAGCGCACATACCGGCCAGATAGCAAGGAGGCAGTGAGTATGTTCTGTGCCACGCCAGTCGTCCATGCCCAATATGAGAAGTCCTCACTTCGTCAAACACATTCAACAATGCCGTCCAGTTGCCGATATTAGGCTCAGAAGAGCGGCTGGTCCCTTCCATCGCCGTAGCCAGAAAATCGCATAATACCCCAATCGCTCCAAATCTTCTCCGATCGACACGAGAGACGTTACCGACTTTGGCCTCCAGAGAGCCACCGTGCTGACGCATCTCCCACACTAGTCCAGGAGATCGCCCGGCCCAGCAAATCGTTCCACGAGTCACATTATTGTTCAGAAAGTGTTTGAGGTCCTTTTCCTCGATCAAAGGCAGCTCTGGCCGGAGCAGGTGACGCCACTTTTGGAACATTGGATCGAGGAACCGAAGAAACTTGCGGCTGACAGTGGTCGCATTGTTGGGCTCAGTGAAGACGAAGTGCCGGTCAGAATTATTGAGGAAATCGTACTTGAGGTATTCACCCACTTCGCCCTCGGCTTCAGAGCGTTCGCCGCCCTCCAGAGTCGCAAAGCGGTGCAGGTCGTCAATGAGCAGCACACATGGCTGACGGTCGAGCCACTCACGCGCGGTGCGCTCGCTGATGGATGCGTGCCTGAGCCACATCGTAAAGTTCAGCTTGTCCACGTCCACATTGGCTGCCCGTGCGACCCGTGCTCGCGCCTCGTCGGTCGCCGCCGCCCACGCCAGCCGCAGATTGAGTGAGTCGAACAACGGCGTAGAGGCGCCTTCGGTGTCTATGTTGTACTCGGTCTCGTCACCAAAAGGGATAAAGATAGCGGGGATGCTCTCCTGTCGCAGCTTCTTAGACAGCTCTTTCAGCATCCTGGTCTTGCCACCCCCTTGGAAGCCGACGAATGACATTGGCATCACTCGCTCGCTCGACGAGTCCATCCTCCCGTACTCGGGCAGCAGCAGCGAATAAGCCTTGTCCACATAATCGCTCCCAATGAACACCTCAGGCTCTGTCGTCAAGTCCACTCGAGGCAGCGGCACGTCAGCCGTGGGCAACAGATCATCCTCTGTCAGCTTCAAGCGACCTGCAGACGAAAAGTGATAACACAGACAAGATGACTGTCTCTGCCTATGTCAACTTTGCGTGAGTGAATGTTCGCCCACCTTCCAGCGATAGCTTGCCGGCTGCCTCCGATGAATCGCCGGCCGTTTCCGCCTGTGTGGCGACGGCAGAGAGCAGCGCTGTGTGACGCCGCATGGGCGGCCATCTGAAAGCCACACACACATGGACGGCATCCCATCTGCCTGTCCGTCTGTGTGCATTCATCTACCTGGCTGTTGCAGCTGAAGGCCGCATTCTGTTGATTGGGCCCAGGGATGGAGAAGCAGTGGATGGATGGCGCAGCTGAATGAGAAGGAACCATTCGAATGGCGTGGATCCCCGTCGATCTGTCCAGTCAGCTCACCTCTCGGCTCTTGCCGGCATGGATGGCCCTCACAGACTCATCTCGACGCATCCCAAAGCCCCTCAGGGGCATCTCCTTCGGCACACTTGGCAGGAAGGCTTCTAGAGGGCCTCCCCTCCCTCTGTGCGGACGCATGCGCATCAGCTGGAGCCCACTCGCCGCTCTGTTGCTGCCGATGGCAGTGGCCGCCTGCGTTGTGTTCAGCGGCAGAAGCAGCAACGCCATACAGATGAGGCGAGAGAAGGCGACAAGATGGACTCGGGGAGGCATGCAGCGGACCATCATTCTGTCAGGGATGGGAGTCCGACGAAACAGCCTATTTGAAGCAACGTGCACACACAGCGGGGAGAGAGCGACGAGATGAACTGAACTGTGTGATTCTGTGCTTGTTGATCCATGCCTGCGAACCTGCGTGAGCGAAGCTGTGCTTGTAGAGGCACGTGTATGCGCCGTCTGGCGACAGAGAGCGGTTTCAGACTCGGAGGAGATTTCACTGCGAGCTGCTGAGTGGATCGCGATGACGTCACAAATCCCAATCATTCCCACGTCATCCGGTGCGCACGCAAGAGTAGACTTACGTGGATCTGTGCAGCATCCACGCTGGCACGCCAGTGAAGATTGCAGCAAAGACGACAATTCCATGGGCCTTTCCTGCTGTATGGTGCTTATCCTGTGGGTTCTCGTCCACCTTGCCTCGTCCGCTGGCGCCAACATGGAGATCATTCATCCGCGACCGTTCGAGGTCATCCGAGATGTTCCTGGGCTGGGCCGACACGTTCCGATTGTAGTGCGGCTGGAGAGAGGGCTCAGTGTGCCGCATGGCGCACATCTGGAGGTCGCCGTCAGATCAGGTGAATAGCCGTGGACGGGAAAATGGCCATTGGATGCACCATAGTGTGCGTGTGATTGATTCGCGTCTTCTTCCCTGTCTGTCTTTCTCTTGTCACTCAGGTGGTTATTCGGACATCTGGCTGTACGATGTGCCGCCCACGCCCCACAAGTCAGTCCACAAGCACGCCTTCTGCCCCACCAGGAGCGACGCGAGTGAATGCCGGGCAAAGGCACAACGACCAGCAGCCGACAGACACCCAACACAGCAGGTCGGCCGACCACAGCCTGTATGCTCTCATGCCTGACGGATGGATGGATGGATGGGTGGATGCGTGCAGGTGGTGATCGATGACAGCATCATTCTGAAGCAGGGCTTCCACGAGCTGACCTTCCGGCTCGTCACCCCTGCTGGCGTGCCGCTCACGGAGCGGCAGACCCACATCTTGCTGACCCCCAGACACACCGACGATGAACAAGGCGGCTCCCCGCCCCTCCCGTCATCCCACCTGCGCAGCCTGGCCAAGCACAGACAGTGGAAGGAGGCCCACCACAGGTCAGAGGAAGAGGCCGCTCTTGAAGACAAGAAGGCCCTCATCGCCGCCCAGTACCAGCCCCTGCACGAGCAGCTGCGCCACTTCGACTACGAGCGGGACATATCGGCTGACCTGAGAGGCGCGCTCAGCAGTGGCAGCAACGAGGCCGTCATGGCGGCGCTTCAGCCGGTGGAGGGCGCCAGTGATGTCTACTACATCCCAGAGGTCTTGACGCCGACGTTCAGGCGACTGATCACCGAGGAACTCTCCCACGCGTACCAGCAGCAGAGCGGGCAGCTCAACTTCACGCGGCCCAACACGATGAACAACTACGGCTTTGTGCTCGAGGAGCTCGGGATGCGGGAGTGGCTCGACGGCCTGATGACCTCCGTCGTCCGCCCACTGGCCAGTGCGGCGTTTCCCGACTGGGGCGGCTCTTCGCTCGACAGCCATCACGCCTTCACCATAGCCTACTCGGCCAAGGAGGACATCCACCTCGACAAACACATGGATCTGTCCGAGGTTACACTCAATATCTGTCTGGGCGACGAGACCTTCACCGGCGGCAAGGTCTACTTCAAAGGCCAGAGAGACCACCCACACGAGAAGGACGAGAAGGCCCGCCAGCCGTCGGTGGCTCACCTGCCTGGAGGAGCGCTGCTGCACGTGGGGCAGCACTGGCACGGCGCACACCCCTTGGAGAGCGGCCGCAGACAGAATCTGGTCTTCTGGGCCAGGTCGAGCAAGTTCCGATCAAGCCCCGCTGAGACGTTCCTCGTTGCCTTCAGAGATGCGCACAACGGGCACAGTGACCATGACGGCTTCGGTGCGCTTGACGAGGGGATGCGGCCGGGGGAGGGCGATGGAGGACAGAAAGGAAGCAAAGATGAGCTGTAGATATGTGTGTAGACATCTCCATAGCTGCGTGGATGGATGGATGGATGGATGGATGGCTGCCTGACGTTCATGCATGCGGCTAGACAGACAGACAGACAAACAGACAAACAGACAGACCATTCATTAGTGGCTTTTTTCGGGTGTCTGTGTTGTTTTTCAAGTCTCTGTGTAGCCAAATGAAGGAATTAGTAGATGGACAAACTATAAGGATGTGGTCGTGCGTGTTGTCTGTGAGTCGGTAGAAATTAAACCGGCGGGGCCACTGTGATCGGCTCCAGCTGTCTGTGTTTGGAATGAGCTGTGTGAATGTGAATGGCCGATGGTTGCATCCAACTTCAATGATCAAGCTCTTTTCTCCCTGCCTGCCTGCCTGCCTGCCTCAGTGCGACATGTACAGGCAGATGCGTCAGATGTGTGGCCGCTGTGCTGAGGGAAGTGATGAATGCTGCCGCTCCAAGTCGATGTATTTCACATCAGTTGACCATACGACCTACTTCAACTAATTGCACCGTTTTCACACCCTTTTCAAGCAGGGATCGCAGCTGAGCTTGCACGAGCACGGTGCGCAAACCGTGCCTCTACAAGCACGGCTTCGCTCACGCAGGTTCGCAAGGACGGATCAACAAGCACAGAATCACACAGTTAACTGACAGTTCATCTCGTCGCTCTCTCCCCGCTGTGTGTGCACGTTGCTTCAAACAGGCTGTTTCGTCCCATCCCTGACAGAATGACGGTCCGCTGCATGCCTCCCCGAGTCCATCTTGTCGCCTTCTCTCGCCTCATCTCTATGGCGTTGCTGCTTCTGCCGCTGAACACGACGCAGACTGCCGCTGCCATCGGCAGCGACAGAGCGGCGAGTGGGCTCCAGCTGATGCGCATGCGTCCGCACAGAGGGAGGGGAGGCCCTCTAGAAGCCTTCCTGCCAAGTGTGCCGAAGGAGATGCCCCTGAGGGGCTTTGGGATGCGTCGAGATGAGTCTGTGAGGGCCATCCATGCCGGCACTTGCCGAGAGGTGAGCTGACTGGACAGATCGACGGGCATCCACGCCATTCGCATGAACGATTCCTTCTCTGTGCTTCTGCCTGTGTGTGTGTGTTTCGTTCAGCTGCGTCATCCATCCACTCATTCTGCATCTCTGGGCCCAATCAACAGAATGCGGCCTTCAGCTGCAACAGCCAGGTAGATGAATGCACACAGACGGACAGGCAGATGGGATGCCGTCCATATGTGTGTGGCTTTCAGATGGCCGTCCATGCGACGTCGCACAGCGCTGCTCTCTGCCGTCGCCACACAGGCGGAAACGGCCGGCGATTCACCGGAGGCAGCCGGCAAGCCATCGCTGGAAGGTGGGCACACGTTCATCTCCCCATTGACGACCAGGCAGGAAGACTCATCTTGTCTGGTGTGTCACTTTCGTCTGCAGGTCGTGTGGAGCTGACAGTGGATGATCTGTTGCCCACGGCTGAGGTGCCACTCCCTCGAGTGGACTTGACGACAGAGCCTGAGGTGTTCATTGGGAGCGATTATATGGACAAGGCCTATTCGCTGCTGCTGCGCGAGTACGGGAGGTATGACGATTCGAGCGCGCGAGTGATGCCAATGTCACTCGTCGGCTTCCAAGGCGCTGGCAAGACCCTGATGCTGAAAGAGCTGTCTAAAAAGCTGCGACAGGAAGGCATCCCCGCTGTCTTTATCTCTTTTGGTGACGAGACCGAGTACAACATAGACACCGAAGGCGCCTCTACGCCGTTGTTCGACTCACTCAATCTGCGGCTGGCGTGGGCGGCGGCGACCGACGAGGCGCAAGCAAGGGTCGCACGGGCAGCCAATGTGGACGTGGACAAGCTGAACTTTACGATGTGGCTCAGGCACGCATCCATTAGCGAGCGCACTGCGCGTGAGTGGCTGGACCGTCAGCCATGTGTGCTGCTCATCGACGATCTTCACCGCTTTGCAACTCTGCAGGGCGACGAACGCTCTAAAGCGGATGCCAAAGTGGGTGGATACCTCAAGTACGATTTCCTTCATCGTTGTGACCGGCATTTCGTCTTCACTGAGCCCAACAATGCGACCACTGTCAGCGGCGATTTTCTCTCCTTCCTCGATCCAATGTTCCGGAAGTGGCGTGACCTGCTCCGGCCAGAGCTGCCTTTGATCGAGGAAAAGGATCTGGAGCACCTTCTGGACAGCAATGTGACTCGTGGGACGATTTGCTGGGCCGGGCGATCTCCTGG
>CDMY01000345.1:20952-37601 GCA_001179505.1 Vitrella brassicaformis | reverse complement strand
AGGAGGGACGCCAGTGGGTCGGGCCGTGTACAGCGGCGATGCTCATACGATTGCTGCAAGGCGAAATAGAGAGGCTGACCCGATGGAGCCTCCGCCCCCGCGAAGCTAACGAGGTCCCACCGCAGGTCGGCAATGTGCTTCCCGGCTCTCTCGTGATACCGTTGAGCGGGGACACACAGTCGACGGGCTGCAAATTTGGCGGGTACTTCGGCTCGGAGTGGAGAAACACTGAGGATGTCGTCAAGGCGTTTGTCGAAAGGAGCGGACCTCCCTCTGAAAGATCTACATGGGATCCTCGAACTGTCTTCTTCTATCAGCCTGAGCCTGATGCCTTCAACGATGAGTATGACTTTTTTCTGTTCGTGGTGGGCAAGGATGGCAAGCTGAGCGATGTGTGGGGCTACAAGTGTGTCCGCGGCGACGCCTTACCGCCAGGAGAGGACGAGCCTTTTATCGACTATAAAGATCGCCGGCAGCAGTGGATGGAAACCAATGTGTGGCCGCCTCTGCCGGGCAATCCGCTGCCGGGCGCGGCCGATCTCTTCAGTGATCCCGATATGCGGTCGATGGAGATCAAGTCAGTGTGGCTGCGAGGGGGTGGGGGGCGGGGAGAGAAGGCATTTGTGAGGAGGCAGGAGGACGGCCATGCGTGGATTGTGCCATCTCGAGACGATGTTGATGCACTACTCGGTCTGGCACTGAACAGAACCTGTTCCTTTGTACGTTCGAGTGCTTGAGGCATGTGTGTTGTGTAAGGGGATGTAGATGGACATGTGGGTGTAGACCGGTTGTGTTGTCATTTGTAGTCAAGACGGAGACTTTTCAGTGTTTGCTCATGATGCGCTATCACACTGTCGGTCAAGCCCTATGCCGTGTGAAATGATTTGTGTGGACATGTGGGTGGGTGTGGGTGATTTTTGCGGCCCTTTTCCACCAGAGGCCCTTATGGCCAACGCATAGCCACGTAAACATGCACACACAGCAAGAGGTGACACTGAGCAAGAACATGTCCCTATATACAGTTGTCGTGGCTTGCCGTGCGAGTGGGTGTTCCGTTCATGACGTGCTGAGGCTCACCTCTCTCACAACAATTGGCACACGACGTCCACGCGAAAATCGGCAGGCAACGTGGTCCATGACGTGAGACGCCTGGATGAGAGGATGAATAGGGTTCCTCCAAGTCGATAGATCTCACACCAAGGTCACCTGCTGGAGCCAATGCAACTGCAAATGCGCCTTCCCTTCGCCTCCCTTCCGAAAGGCGGAGCGATCCCTGCTCAAGCTCGCAAGTGAAAAAACAAGTTACTGGAGGCATTCCGTTCAGACCTTGACAAGTCCCGAGTGCCTTAAAGGCTTAACAACCTGCGCATAGCTGCTCAGCCGCTGCGCAGCCATCCAATGGCTGCCGCGAGGCCCACAGTATCATCCGCCTCGGTGCGGCGAATGTTGCTGCCAGTCATCGGCTGCGCTGTCGCCCTTTATTGGTTCATGACGCACGCCAAACGAGCGATAATAGGCCCATGTGTGTGCGTGGGAGCGGCTTCAGTCATGATGCATCTGCGCCTCAAAGGGCTTGGCTGGCAGGTCCTTCCAAGGAAATCAGTGCACATCTGCGGGAATGCATGTGTCTTGTATTTCTCGTGCTGTTCGTTCAGGTGGTCAGAGTGGCGCTGCTGGTGGCCAAAGATATGCTGACGGACAAGTCGACTGCTTCGGTACCTCTGCAAAGGGACACGAGAGGGGCGATATCGCGCGTGCGACGTCTGTGTGACATGGTTGCAGGGGCTGCTCAGCAACTTGCTGCAGCTGCTTTGTGCAGCGGGCCTCTTCCTCAGCATGACCAGCCCTGCAGTCTGGCGCCGCGGCCTGGCCCTCTGTGCTGTCGCCGTCCTCGCGTCCGTGTGTGTCGCCCGGCAGGAGTGGCAGCTACTGGTTGCTACGACCGCACTGGGCATGGCGCATGTCGGGCTGCACGGACGAGGCTGGCAGGTGCGCTGTGAACGAAATCCTCTGTGCTTGCATCTCTTGTATGTACCTGTGTATGTGATGTGACTCATTCGTGCAGGTCGTGAGGATGGCTCTGCTGTTGGCGAATGAGCATCTGCGGGACAAATCGACTGCATCGGTATGCACCTTCCCAACGCCTCATTCATTCAGTACATCAATGAACATTTCTCTCTCTCTCTCTCTCTCTCTCTCTCTGTGTGTGTGTGTGTGTGTGTGTGAAACCCCCGCAGGTCATGCTGACGGGGCTGATACAGCTCCTCTGTTTGGTGGATGTGCTGTGCCGCATCGCCACTCGCCTCACGCCCATCCCTGGCCAGCAGCAACAGCCATCCACAACGACACTCGCAAAGGCAGACAGCCCCGCCAGCACTCCTGCTGCAGCGGCGAGCATCACCAAGGCAACAAACGAGCAACAAGACGGAGCGCGGGTGAGCGACTGGGTGCATGTGGCGAGCAACCAAGTGGATGAATGGCCTTTCCTGTCTGTCGTCTCTCTTGCTGTCCTTGCGTGTTTGCCTTCAGGAGGCATCGCTCTCTACCAACGTTCTTTTCCCGTTGCTGAGGCCGCCAAACGATCAGTCGGCCCGACAGGCGCCTTTCTGCTGCACCAGCAAGGCGCGGGACGTGGTGCCCATCGGCTTCACGCCCATGCAAGATGGCGTCTACCTCATCACTGACAATCAGGATCACCACACCAGCATTAATTACGCGGACACGCAGATCGCCGCCAGTTGCATCATGGGGCAGGCACTGCACACGCTGCTGGGAGCGTTGCAGTGCGGCCCCATCGACATCTGCCCCTCACTGATGCGGTTCGTCGAGGAATCGCCGATCCTCGCCCACACAGTCCAGGCCGACCAGTGCCTGCTCGCCCTACCATTCGATGAGGCGCGTGGCTGGGGGGTTTCGGTGTATCCTCTGCTCACTAAAGGCAGCTTCGGTGGCATGAGCATGCAGCGGGGGATGGGTGGGGGCAAGAGAGAGGCCACCCACTGCGGCATTGTCATCGGCACCCCGGAGAGGCTCATCAATGGTGTGGGCCACGTCGGGTAAGTAGGCCAAGACAGTGGGTGGATGGATGGATGGTGCCGATTTCATTCGTCCATTGTGTGTGGTGTGGTGTGTTGTGGTGTGGTGTGGTGTGGTGTGTGTGTCATGCAGCCGCGCTTCTCGGCTGGGCGTCTTTGTCGAGTGGGAGCGGAAAGTCCGGGACTGCGAGAGAGAGGTTATCAAGGAGATGGCACAAGCGATCCAGGAGGTCAGCACCGGTCACATAAATATCCTCTTCTATGAGTGATGTTTGTATGTGTGTCTTTATCTTCCTTCGTATCTCAGGAGGACCACAGGTGCCTGCTGGTGGGTCTGCTGCCGCTGACTGCCATCGACATGGCCGCCATTTTCCCCTCCCCACTGCACACCCACATTTATCATGACGCCCATCTTCTGTCGGCCATCGTCACGCCACCCACCGCACCATCCGCCCGCCCCAGGCGCAGCATAAGATCGATGTGGCACACAATCCTGCGCCAAACTGGGTGCATCGACAGCACGCTCACGCTGCCTGCCGAGTCGGTCGGCTTGGTGGCATTGGGTATGGTGGCCCAGGAGAAGCGGGAGCATGACCACAAGACCCCTAGGGAGGTGGACACGGCTGGCTCGGTGACACCTATGGGCGGCGGAGGGGGCGGTGTATGGTGCGACGCCAATACGGTCGACAGCATCAGTGAGAGCGAGCTGGAGGGTGGCGTGAGTGAGGAGGCCGTCACCGATCAGGAGGGCAAGTGTGCAGATGGGGGGGTTAGTGAGGGCTGCAGTGCGGCTTCGGCCTGTTTGTTTGAGGCCGCCTATCTGGCGGCGTATGTGCTCCTGTTGAGCGGCATCTGGCAGCCCATACAGGTGGGTGAACACGGCATGCACAAACACATGGGCCGACAGCCTAGCCGGATGGACAGCGTGTGTGTTTGCTGCTTGGTTCCCTCAGGCATTGCTGTTGGTGGTGTTTACGCTTGCCCTGCCGCCCACCTCACGGCCGCTCCTGTCGGCTGTGCCGCTCGGGGGCCTCATCATGACCATCATCGTGGCCACCTTCATGACGTGTGGCGATGCTGCAATCACACAGACGGCCACTCTCATTAGGTACGCCGAACCATACAGACGGCCACATGGGTCGCTCATGACTCACTCCGTTGTGTTGTCTGTTGTCTCTGATGGATGCGATGTGCGCAGCGGCTGGCTGACGGTGGTGCTGGTGTCTTTGGCAAGCAGTGGTGCTAAGACGGATGGGCCGCAGGTCGTGAGGGCCACGTGTGTGCTGGCGGGCAGCGTGGCGGCACTGGCTCTCTGGACGAACCTCTACATGGCCCTTCCCGCAATGCCCATACTGTGAGTGAGAGCACTGACGGCTGGCCCACGGGCAAATGTCACAGAGCAATTTGCTTTTTGTGTGTGTCGTCAGGTCTATCATATCGTCGTGTTGGTTCCCCCTGTTTGGCGTCACCATAGCAAGCGGCACGGCCAGATGGCTGGCGGTCATCGACTACGGGGGCGCTGAGAGCCAGACAACGGACCTCAAGCCAATTTGGTGTTGCTGAGAGGGTTTATGCGTGTGTGGACGGCTGTGCGCTGTGTCGTTCATTGTCTGTCTGGCCGGCGACGGGATGCTTGTTGACATGTTGATTTATTTGTGCTGGCGGGGGGTGTATGTGATGTGCTGGCTGGGGGTGCATAGTCTGTGTGTGGGTATTATACCGCTCTTCTGTGTGTGAAAATCTTGACGTTCATTCTCTATGGTTTATGTCTGTCTGTCTGTCTGTGCAAACAACATGTGCATAGAGACCCTCTCCCCTCCCACCAATCCCCCATCAACTGACTGCTGCTCAATGTCGGCAATACCACTCACACGCACCACATTATTCCTTCCTCCATCGCACAAAGTATCGGCTGGTCCTCTTGCCGCCGCTCCAGAAGCGATCGAAATAGCTGCTGCCACTTCCCTCTCCCTCTCCCTCTCCAGCCCCCTCTCCAGTGTCAGACAGAGGCGCATAGCCGTCCGGCCAGCCGCGCACACACGGCTCGTGTGGGTGCGTCGAGACCAGCTGTGTGGCAGAGCTCAGCTGCTGGTGGATGGTGTGGCAGTAGGGCAGACTGTCCGACACGACCGTCACCACTCCTCCAACACACAGCACCCTGACACACACACACGCACACACACACAGACACTTGGGTGGGTGTATTGCGTGTCTGATGTTTTGGCTCAGCTCGCTCACCGCCGTATTTGGTTGAAGAAGTCGCCTGTGAGGAGGTGGCCCGACCCCCCTGACCACAGAGGCGGCTGCGGGAAGGTCACCCACACCTCGGCCACACTGTCGGAAGAGAAGTGCCGCACCATGGCGGCGTGCGCATCGCCCCCCACGATGCACAGATTGGGCAAGGCGGCCAGGCTGCCGCGGCTGAACATCTGCAGACAGAGACACACACACACACATAGATGGAGGCAGGCGGGCGGCTCGCTTGCTGTGCGTGCGTGTGGGCGTGTGTGGCATACATACCTGGTAGCACCTGTCGTGTCTGAGTTCCATGGCCACCCAGTTGCTCACACCGACCTCAGAACTCGCCTGTAACACACAACACAAGGGGGAAGCAAACAATCAAACAACTGGGCATCTCTCTCTCTCTCTCTCCTGATCGAACGCCCACCTTTGCAGTGACCCATTCGCCGCCCCCACTGCACACCTCGACCTTCACGGGCAGCCCGCCCCCCTCACCGAACACCCTCCCCCACCTGAACCGGTGCTGCCGTCGGCTCAGCTGGCCGCCATACACACGAAAGAACTCCGACGCCCTCACAGACAACGTGTCGGTGCCTTTCAGCTCGCGAAGAGTGTGGCGGCGAAGGAAGTCCGTGAGACCGAAGGACGACAGACGACGGCCATAGTGCGTGCCGCGCTCTTCCGCCACCATTATGTCTTGTGTGCTGTCGTCATTTCCCTCTGTCCAGACAAGGCGCCGGAAAGCGGAAAAGAGCTGGTCTGGTGTGACCGTGACGGCGGACTCTGTGGTGAGCTTGTTGTCGAGATGGTCCAGGTCTCTCCTCAGCTCCTTGCCACGATGCTTCAAGAAGAGCTGCTGACTCCTCTGCTGACCGCCGCCTTGGCTGGCGGTAGCTGACGCTGCCGCTGCTGATCGTGGTGTGGGTGAAGAGCCGGACAGTGCTCGAGCCTTGCCGATGCAGTCTCTCGCCCGTTTCCTCTCGCCGAAGAGCGCATGTGCGACGGCGATGTTGTGGTAAGTCTCGGCCAGGAGGATGCTGACGGCTCCCTCCTCTGCTGTGGCCCTGCTGCTGTCCACCAGACGGCCCATCAGCTGCACCAGGCCCTCTGCGTCGCTCATGAGGTGAGCTTGCGCGAGCAGCTGCACCAAAGCGGCGAGAGACGACTGGCAGGCCGCTATGCCGCCGCCGCCGCTGTCGGAATGCTCCTCAGGGGCCAGCTGTCCATCGATTAGTCCTGCCGATTGGGCCTCTACCAAATGCCTGGAGATACACGCAGAGAGAAGCCCAGATCGACAGCAGTATCCGTGTGTCTGTGTCCGTGTGTGTCTGCTGGCCCCTGGCCGTGCCCACCTTACTTGGCATTTTTGAGGGCTCTGTCGAGCTGGCCTGTCCTGAGGTAGCCTCTCATCAGAGCAGAGAGCGTCCGGATGTTCGGCTGCACGCCGGCGGCCGTCATGGCGTCCATGAGTCTCTCTGCCTCTGCCATGTTTCCCTGGTTGCTGTACCCCTTGACCATGGTCGTGTAGACAATCAGGTTCGGGGCAATGCCGTCCTGATTCTGCATGCGCTCGTACAAGTGAGCCGCCCGCTGCATCTCGCCGCACCGAACGCAGCAGTTGATGAGCGACGAGTAGGCCACTATCTGAAGGAAAAGGGCAAAAGGAATGACGTCATTCACGCATCAGTTGTCACATTCATCCACTCCCATGCGTGTGGCGGGTGGCTTTTGTGTGTGTCCGTCCGGCGTGTGTGTTGCCTACCGTGGGCTTCAGGTTGAGCTCACTGATCCGGGCGAAGTGCTGCAACGCCATACAAGGACACGCGCTCGGGATTCACTCATCTGTCTGTCTGTCTTTGCTCATGTCTGCCTGCCTGTACCTGGAATGCCTCTCCGAGTCTCCCCTTGCGCGTGCACGCACTGATCTGCTGGTTGATGTGAATCAGCTGCTGCTGCTCACGCCCGCGGTGATGCCGCTCGTCGGAACGTGACGCGGATGCGAAGCGTCGTCTTTTTTGCCTCTGGTTGGCTCGGGGCTGTGAGTCCCGTTGTCTCTTCATGGCTTTTGACACCTGTCCTTGTTCTTCACTCGCGAGCTTGAGCGGGATCGCTCCTCCTCGAGGGAGGCGAAGGGAAGGCGCATTTGCAGTTGCATTGGCTCCAGCAGGTGACCTTGATGTGAGATCTATCGATTTGGAGGAACACGATTCATCCTCTCATCCAGGCGTCTCACGTCTACATTCTCACACATGAAAAGTCTCCGTCTTGACTACAAATGACAACACAACCGGTCTACACCCAAATGTCCATCTACATCCCCTTACACAACACACATGCCTCAAGCACTCGAACGTACAAAGGAACAGGTTCTGTTCAGTGTCAGACCGAGTAGTGCATCAACATCGTCTCGACATGGCACAATCCACGCATGGCCATCCTCCTGCCTCCTCACAAATGCCTTCTCTCCCCGCCCCCCACCCCCTCGCAGCCACACTGACTTGATCTCCATCGACCGCATATCGGGATCACTGAAGAGATCGGCCGCGCCCGGCAGCGGATTGCCCGGCAGAGGCGGCCACACATTGGTTTCCATCCACTGCTGCCGGCGATCTTCATAGTCGATAAAAGGCTCGTCCTCTCCTGGCGGTAAGGCGTCGCCGCGGACACACTTGTAGCCCCACACATCGCTCAGCTTGCCATCCTTGTCCACCACGAAGACAAGAAAGTCATATTTGTCCTCGAAGGCATCAGGCTTGGGCTGATAGAAGAAGACGGTGTCAGGATCCCATCTGGATCTTTCAGAGGGAGGTCCGCTCCTTCGGACAAACGCCTTAATGACATCCTCAGTGTTTCTCCACTCCGAGCTCAAGTACCTGCCAAATTTGCAGCCCATCGACTGTGTGTCCCCGCTCAACGGTATCACGAGAGAGCCGGGAAGCACATTGCCGACCTGCGGTGGGACCTCGTTAGCTTCGCGGGGGCGGAGGCTCCATCGGGTCAGCCTCTCTATTTCGCCTTGCAGCAATCGTATGAGCATCGCCGCTGTACACGGCCCGACCCACTGGCGTCCCTCCTCAGCATGATTGAGCATCCGCAGGCTGCTGGCAACAGCATTCAGGCCCTCACAAAACGACTCGCCAGCTTTCTCCTTGAGAGAGTCCCATTGCGCCAGAGAAGCGCACATACCGGCCAGATAGCAAGGAGGCAGTGAGTATGTTCTGTGCCACGCCAGTCGTCCATGCCAAATCTGAGAAGTCCTCACTTCGTCAAACACATTCAGCAATGCCGTCCAGTTGCCGATATTAGGCCCAAAAGAGCCGCTGGTCCCTTCCATCGCCGTAGCCAGAAAATCGCATAATACCCCAATCGCTCCAAATCTTCTCCGTGGATCGACACAACTGACGTTGCCGACTTTGGCCTCCAGAGAGCCACCGTGTTGACACATCTCCCATACCAGTCCAGGAGATCGCCCGGCCCAGCAAATCGTCCCACGAGTCACATTGCTGTCCAGAAGGTGCTCCAGATCCTTTTCCCTCGATCAAAGGCAGCTCTGGTCGGAGCAGGTCACGCCACTTCCGGAACATTGGATCGAGGAAGGAGAGAAAATCGCCGCTGACAGTGGTCGCATTGTTGGGCTCAGCGAAGACGAAATGCCGGTCACGACGATTAAGGAAATTGCACTTGAGGTATCTGCCCACTTTGCCCTCCGCTTCATAGCGTTCGTCGCCCTGCAGAGTCGCAAAGCGGTGAAGATCGTCGATAAGCAGCAGACACGGGTGATAGTCAAGCCACTCACGAGCGGTGCGCTCGCTGATGAATGCGTGCCTGAGCCACATCGTAAAGTTCAGCTTGTCGACATCCACATTGGCTGCCCGTGCGACCCTTGCTCGCGCCTCGTCGGTCGCCGCCGCCCACGCCAGCCGCAGATTGAGTGAGTCGAACAACGGCGTAGAGGCGCCTTCGGTGTCTATGTTGTACTCGGTCTCGTCACCAAAAGGGATAAAGATGGCGGGGATGCCTTCCTGTCGCAGCTTCTTAGACAGCTCTTTCAGCATCCTGGTCTTGCCAGCCCCTTGGAAGCCGACGAATGACATTGGCATCACTCGCGCGCTCGAATCGTCATACCTCCCGTACTCGCGCAGCAGCAGCGAATAGGCCTTGTCCATATAATCGCTCCCAATGAACACCTCAGGCTCTGTCGTCAAGTCCACTCGAGGGAGCGGCACGTCAGCCGTGGGCAACAGATCATCCACTGTCAGCTCCACGCGACCTGCAGACGAACCACACACGATGAGTCTTGCTGCGTGGTCGGCAATGGGGAGATGAACGTGTGCCCACCTTCCAGCGATGGCTTGCCGACTGCCTCCGATGAATCGCCGGCCGTTTCCGCCTGTGTGGCGACGGCAGAGAGCAGCGCTGTGTGACGCCGCATGGACGGCCATCTGAAAGCCACACACATATGGACGGCATCCCATCTGCCTGTCCGTCTGTGTGCATTCATGTACCTGGCTGTTGCAGCTGAAGGCCGCATTCTGTTGATTGTGCCCAGGGATGGAGAAGGAGTGGATGGATGGCGCAGCTGAACGAAACACACACAGGCAGAAGCACAGAGAAGGAATCGTTCGTACGAATGGCGTGGATCCCCGTCGATCTGTCCAGTCAGCTCACCTCTCGGCTCTTGCCGGCATGGATGGCCCTCACAGACTCATCTCGACGCATCCCAAAGCCCCTCAGGGGCATCTCCCTCGGCACACTTGGCAGGAAGGCTTCTAGAGGGCCTCCCCTCCCTCTGTGCGGACGCATGCGCATCAGCTGGAGCCCACTCGCCGCTCTGTCGCTGCCGATGGCAGCGGCAGTCTGCGTCGTGTTCAGCGGCAGAAGCAGCAACGCCATAGAGATGAGGCGAGAGAAGGCGACAAGATGGACTCGGGGAGGCATGCAGCGGACCGTCATTCTGTCAGGGATGGGACGAAACAGCCTGTTTGAAGCAACGTGCACACACAGCGGGGAGAGAGCGACGAGATGAACTGTCAGTGAGCTGTGGGATTCTCTGCTTATTGATTCGCCGTACACCGATGGTGTCCGCGGGAAGCACTTGAAGACGGGAGATCTCGTCCCGCCGAACTGCGAGCTGTGGAAGGGGGGCGCATGCAGACTGGGGGCTTCGCCTTCCGTGCGTTGCGTTGGGCTCCCTGTGCGACAATCCTCATGAGATCCTGACGTGAATGTGTGCTTGATCAGAGGAAACGGCGTTGCTCTGCAGTGTCTAAGGACCACATCGCTCGAGGCATCTCACCCCTCACCCACCAGATCTCACTGTTGCTCTGACTCTCTCTTCTTCCCGGACTGATGGCGAAATCAGCGGCCCCGCTGCTGCCGCTGCTGCTGCTGGTGGTGGTGGTGGTGGCCAGCCTGGCTCTTGCACACGACATCCAGTGAGTCGGAGAGACACCCACATCGATGCAATTGCATTGATTCATGCGTGTGCAGGCTTGAGCGGGACGGTCACCTCTCTCAGTCTGCCAACCACTCTTGCGCCCTCTTCGACGACAGGCAAGACAGACAGAGACTCGCCCACCGCGAAGTCGACACGACTGCCCTTTGGCTGTCTGTCTGTCTCGCTGTCTCGCTGTCTCGCTGTCTGGCTCTCTGGCTCTCTGCAGCTGGAACCAGCCCACGGACGGCCCATACGACAATGAGACTGAGACTGAGACTGAAACTGAGACTGAGGCTGAGTATTCGGACGACGAAGGCGAATACGAAAATGACGAAGACGAGGGCAAGGAGCCCCCCGTGACGCCGTACAGGAAGCAGCCCAAGGCTGCCGGGGATTTCTACTTTAGAGGAGACCCCTCTTCCCCCGAAGACCCGGAGGTCGAGTACGACGATACGGACGACTTCGTCGGGTGGGAGTATCACATCCGTGACGCCAGCTCACCGGGGTACGAGACCGAGGAGGAGACCGAGACCGAGGAGGAGCGGAACGAGCGGCACCAAAAAGAAATCCCCGCTAAGGAACCCGCCAACAGCGATCTGATCAAGGCGATGAAGTACACGGACTACAAGGCCACCCAGCTCATGCAGGACACCGCCAGGGTGTGGAAAAAGTCCGGGGAGCCATTCCCCCAGTAAGGAAGAAACGATACGAGCCAGGCATGCCGCAGAAGTACACGAACGCTCTCTCTGTCTCTCTCTCTGTCTGTCTGTCTATCTCTCTGTCTGTCTCTCTGCTCTCTGTCTCTCTCTCTGTCTGTCTGTCTGTCTGTCTGTGTCTCTCGGTTGGTGTATGCGTGTGTTTCTACCAGGTGTTGTGTGTGCGTAGACGCAAAAGAAAAGAGAGTCAAGGGCGGCGACAAGGACTTTCAGGCGCCCATCAAAACCGTGCCCCTGGAAGATCGCCACTGCATCATGGTCCCAACCTTCAGGCCCGTTCAAGAGGGCAAAGCGCCGCGGACGGGAGTCGGCAGCTCGTTCAAGAAAAAGGACTGCAGGGTCATGTGCAAGACGCTCTTCAACAGCGACTACAGCTACTTTTACTCACTGAAGCTCGTTGAAGCGGCCAAGGGCAAGGGGGCGGCCGCCAAAACCAAGCAAGGCGTCAACAGCTGCTGGACAGCCGGAAGGGTGACTCACAACAATGAGTGTGACAGTCAGCTGTGGGCAAGGCAGAGAGGCGGCACTCACTCACGCACGCGCCATTTTCGGTGTCTCTCTCTCTGCACGCTCTGTGTCAGTGCATGCACATGGCTGCGAAGGTCGCCCGGCATCCGGACTCCGGAGCCAAGTGCACTGACGTCAGGAAGTGCCCCCCCTGCACCACGGAGCTGCGGAAAGAGATGGGACACATCCGCTGCCGCCCCCTGACGTCCGCCGAAGACGTCAAGCACTTCCAAGACGCCTTCGAAGCGGTCGGCCGCACACCCAAGAAGGCCGTCCCGGGAAACATCGCCGAGATCAAGTGTGTGAGAACTTAGTCAATCAGTCGGTCAAAAGGGTGTCTGCTTTGTTTGCCCTGCGTCGACATGACCAATAGATATCTCTCTCTCTCTCTCTCTGTATGTGTGCAGATACACGAGTGTGCCCAAGATTCTGTACGTGCTGACCAAGTACCTGGGCCCCCAAGACACACCCAAGACACAGAAACAGCCGCCCGAGGAGAAGCCCAAAGCCAAGAAAACCACACAGAAGGCCGTCGAGACCAAAAAGAAGGCTGTCGAGACGCGTCAACCAGCAGCAGCGCCGCACCGACCACCCCCCAAAGGTGGGATTGCCATTCCGGGAATGACCGCGGTTCGACCCGCTGTCGCCCCTCATGTCATGCCGCCACTGTCCGCGGTTCGACCCGCTGTCGCCCCTGAGGGAGGGGAGGATGAAACCGAGGAGGACGAAGGCGACTACTACGACTACTATTGAGAGCTGAGCGAGAGACAAAAGGACGCCATCGCATCCCTGTGCCTTCACTTGATTGCGTGGTGGTGAGAAGGGGAGAAGGTGGTCGAAAGAGAGAAAAAGACAAATGGATGGATGGCTGAAAGATGTGGCGGAGAAACACGACCATCCGACATACGACAACTTTGACCCCATGTTGGCCGAAAGGAATTCACTCATTATCGCACATTAGGTTGTCTGTCCAGAACCATCGGCTGTCTGTGGTGCACAGCCGGTCACTCAAACCTGTCCACCCACATCCACATACATCAACGGCCGAAAAGGCCCCCTTCCCCCCTCCCTCCCTTCCTCCGAGAAGCGTTACAGCAGCAGCAAACGTGTGAATAAAATCAGCGCCACCGGTCGTCATCTGACGTGTGGGCGACTTGGCTGGCGTCATACACAGACAGGCTGAACGAAAAGCATGAAGCAAAGAATGACAAACGAAAAGGACAAGTCCTGCCTACCCTACCAACTGCCTGCTGCATGCGATGCCGTCGATATTACGATTACGAGTCCACTAGGGTGAGAACCACCGTTGCGACCGGACTCGATGCATGCATGGCACGCACACGAGACATTGCTCTCTCCCTCTCTCCCCCTCTCAGGTAAGGCAAAACCGAACCCAGTCAGTGCTTCCTCTCTCTCTTTCTCGCTCTCTCTCTCTCCCATATCTGTCTGTCCCCTCAGGGAGCGGCAAACAGACTGCGCAATCGATCGCCTCTCCCTTGTCAGCTATGGAACTAGTTGCGTGTGTATATATATGTGTGAAGATCGATCGCTGTCTACATGACTCATCAACGAAACGAACGGCACACATCCATCCATCCATTCCCCTCAGCCAGCCAGCCAGCCAGCCAGACAGCCAGACAGCCATTCAGCACGGCGAGAGAAGGCACTACACACCAGACAGACAGACAGCCCGGCCACTAGGAGAATCGGCCTATATTAAAAACACCTACGGTGATTTGTCGCCCTTAGAAAAACTTCACGCCCATGAAGACACTCGGGGGGTCTGGCCGCCCGCCTGCCTCCCTGCCCGCCGGCCTGGCTGCAGCCAGCAGGCGTGTGTGAGGAATTGGCCACTCCCTCACACACGCCTTGCGGGCTGCGGGCCGGCAGACAGGCAGACAGGGAGGTCGGCACCCCCACACACTTCACTGCCCAGAGCGGCAGCTTAGAAAACGATACAAATGGGTATATATGCAGCCAGGGACTAGGACCACAGACAGGCACGCACATGACTCGCAGATCGAGTGGACGATCAGACTAGCACTAGAGAGAGGGGAGGGAGGGGGACTAGACTAGACTAGACTAGGGGGCAGGGAGACGGGCAAAGAGTATAGCTCATATTATCACTCTCACGGCCACACAGATGCGCACAGTGCCGGGCCACATCCATGCAGATCGACCGACCAACACACGGCACCCAAATGAACACGTCACACCCAATCGACACGCACCACAGGCCAGACACAGACAGACAGACAGACAGACGGGCCGCAACGAAACAAAAGGATACGGTCAT
Organism: Vitrella brassicaformis; assembly: GCA_001179505.1. Taxonomy (NCBI): domain Eukaryota; family Vitrellaceae; genus Vitrella; species Vitrella brassicaformis. Next base: position 23,369 of record CDMY01000345.1, on the reverse strand, counting down.
CCAAAAGCCACGCATTCAGTAAGGAAAAGGGCGAGAGAATCCTTTGTGCGAGTCGGCCGGTCGAGTGAACGACCGACCGCACAAGCAAGCAAACAGACAAACGAACGAACGCTGCCTTGCCGTGAACAGGGCAGCGGAAAGAAAGACACACCATCCCCCATGCGACCGCATCGGTCAATCTGATGAAAGATGACAACACACATGCAGCAGTGTGGGGGCCTTTTTGTAATTCGCCATTCGCCGGTGCACCACACCTTCTCTCTCTCTGCTTGTGTCTTGGTGTGTCTACGCGGCGCAGGCGGGGCCACCAACGGCGCAGTCCGATGTGGCCGTCTCCCCCGGCGGCGGCGTAAATGTGACGTCGGTGCACGTCACATCGCTTTCGGAATCACACTTGAGCTCCTCAATGAAGTTGACACTCTCGAGAATGACGCCCGCACCCTGCTTGCTGAAGTCCCCTGCACCAGACACACATAAATACACGCACAGGGGATGCATGTCATGTCCGCCAGCCACCCACCCACCAGCGATGAGGGTGCTGTCCTGCACAGTCACGGGTCCGCTCTCGCTGATGGCGAGGCTGACATCCGTGACTTGGCGGATTTCGATCGTCGACCCATCGCTCTTGGTGATCTCGAACGTCTCGCCGCCTCCCTGCACATCCGTGATGGGTGATAGGTCCGCTGATCTCCTCGAGCTTGATGTCGCCCTCGCCCCCCAAGGCCGTGATCGTGACGGATGCCGACACGCCGCTGATGGAGACGTCGCTGTCCACACCGACCTTAGTCAGTGTGACGCCTTTGATGTCGTCTCCCGAGATGTTGATGTCGCTCAGGGGAGCAGCACTGGTGTCAGTTCCTTCCACTGTGACACTTCCTGCACACACAAATCGAATCGAATCAAGTCGAGTCAAGTCGGTGCACAGCCGTCGACTGACGCCTTACCGTCGAGATTGTCAACCAAGAAATCGAAGCCTTCGGACCCTCTCGGCTTCGTAATGCTGAGGTCTCCAGACCCTCCTTGATTTCAACACCGTCTACAGTGCTGGAGGTGATGGTCTTCTCACCGGCAATGAGCTCTATCTTGAGAGTGAACCCCGTTGTTGTGCCACCGTCCACAGGCCCGGTGGTGTCGCTGATCAACAACGGGATCTCAGCAGGGCCCTTGAGCTCGACGTCCTTGATGATGCTGCCGTCGCCGATGGTCACCGAGCCGTCACCGCCCTCTATGCTGATGGCTGATGGACAGAGGGAAGCGATGCACGACAGTGACCCCACCCACAGAAGACCAGCCAGCCCCAGCCAGACAGCTCACTTCCGAGGATGCCGCCTGACACAACGAGTTCGCCGCCCTCTTTGAAAAGCACGCTCCCAGAAACTGGAACACACAAATAACACACACACACACACACGGATGTCGCACCCAGGCAGCCAAACCTCCCTCCCTCCCTCCCTCCCACCTGAGGTGTCCACGATACAGATCCTGCCAGCGCCGTTGTCGGCCTCGATGCTGTTGCTGACCACGCTGTTCAGGATGATAGCTATCGAGTCCGTACCCAACACTCGCAGGCCGCCATTGAGCCTGGCGTCGTCGAACACACGGCAATTGCCCCGCCGCACCGTCTGCTGGCTGTTGAAGGGGCCAGACTCTACTTCCGTGTCCGTGGGACATGTCACCCCGGCGCTCACGCAAGCGTCTGGGATTGCCAACGGCTTCAGCTTGTCCTTCCCCTCGGAGTCCGTGCCGCCTTTGAGGGCCGGGGCGGCCTCGCCAAACCACGCCAGCAGGGCCGCACACGCCGCCAGCAGCACACACAGGCCGCGCACACACGACATCATGACTACGGACCCACACACACACACACACGACAGAGAGACCAACAGGAACCAGGCCAGACAGACAGACAGCCAGCAGGAAGGAAGCCGAAGCGCCCGCCGAGAAAGAAAAAAACCAAACAACCAGGCGAAGCGCCCCGCAACCCGCCCGTGGCGTTGGCAACGGAAGCGTGTGCTATTTCTGTCTTTGGGGTTTCAAAGCCAAATACAACCGGGCCTGACGTTTTGGCTGCGTGCTTGTGATCTTGCGTCTCGTGGATCGCGCCTTGCCTTCTCAGTTTGCTTTTTCGGCCCAGTGCTGCTGTACAACACTGCCAAGGGCCTGGCTATCGTCTCTCACACACCTGAATCGCCCATCTGCCTTCCTGGTATGCATGCGTGCGGACACGGAAAAGGGAACGAGGGCACGGAAAGGGACGCATATGTGTGTGTTCGTGTGTGGGTCTGTGCGTCGTCGATGTGCTGTTGTGGTGTGGTATGGCATGGCAGGTTGTTTTTCGCACTTTTCTGTTGCCTCGCTGTTCCGTTTGGGTGCGCTGTACACTACTATCTGGTTGGCAAGCGCACACACTGACTGGATGG
>CDMY01000345.1:0-10584 GCA_001179505.1 Vitrella brassicaformis | reverse complement strand
GGGGGGGGGTCATTGCGTGCTCTCCTTTTTGTCCGAGGCAGCACAGACAGACAGGCAGCCAGACCGACCGAAACGACCTGCCCACCTGTCGACCGACCCTTCTGTGTGTGGGTGTGGACTCTCTCTGCTATGCTCCGCTATGCTGTCCTCGTTCCCACGCACGCACCTGTCATGTCATTGTCATCGATCTGCCAGCCAGGGAGTCTTTTTCGTGCCGGCCGGACAAGAAAGAATGACTGCTTACTTACCTGTGTGTGAGAGTGTGTGAGATTGTGTGTGGGAATGTGTGTAAGCTGCCCCTACCTGCTGCTACGACTGTTTGCAGCCAGACTCCCTGTTAATGCTACCTGCTACCATCAGCTTATGGATCGGTACCTATTGATTATGGGTGAGCCGAAAGCGCAGCAGACAGTTTCTCCCTCCCTCTCTGCCTGCCTGCCTCCCTCCCTCCATCCATCCATCCATGTGTCATTAATTGGCCAGCCATTCTATAGACACACCACACCCACATGTCTTATGGCGAATGAGGTGCAGTGCAGTCGATCGTAGACAGACAGACGGACACACGAGAGGCTGCCGAGTAGTTCAGGCAAAGTCACGTGTTGCCAAACCACCACCACCTCTCTCCCCCCCGCCCCCCACACACACAGACCCCTAGAGGGCCCTCTCGCGACACATCAATCACGCCCGCTCCAAACACACACACGCACCGAGAGAGAGAGCCTATGTGTCTTGTCGTCACCGTGTAATGGCGCCAGGGCCGGCGAGCATCGCCTCGTACTGGAACGGCACGAGCATGCCGTCGAGGACCTCGAAGAAGTCGCGCTGCAGCTCGATCGTCCTGCCCGTGTCGTCCACCCCCACTATCCTGCCCTCCTCGCGTACCAGATTTATGGGGAAGACGTTATCGAACGGATACCTCTGCACCAAGCAAAGCACCCAGTGTGTAAGAGTCAGTCTCTGTCTCTCTCTCTTGTGTGTGTGTGTGTGTGTGTGGTTTCTGGTGCGGGTGCACGTGACCTGTCGGCCGAAGGGCGAGACTTGGTCAAGGCAGTCCTCTGTCTTGGAGATGCCGAAGTCATAGACATACGAGAGCTGGTCGTCCAGCCGCACCTTGGGGTCAGCCAGCCGCCCTACTCCAGCCTTGGCGGGCATAGCCACTACCTGCCCCACACCCAGCTGCAGCCCAACACAACACACACACACACAGATGGAGATGGACAGATGGTGGGTCCCTCGCTCTCTCTCTCTATCTCTCTCTCTCTCTGTCCCTCTGTGCGTGGCTCAGAGGCGAGCGACCCGACCGACCTTTGCTCCATCGACAAGTGGGTTGAGCAGCGAGAAATAGAAAAAGAAGTCCCTCCCATCGCAGACGGTCTTCTGCAGGAAGGAGCCCTCCCAGACGAGCTCGAACGCCTCTCCGTACAAAAGCTGCGCCACCGGCGGCAGGACGCCGGTGGCCCACACCAGCTCCCCCTTCGTCACGCCCATGGGGAACTGGCCTTGCTCTATGCACCCTGATCGACGAACGGCCCGCAGCAGACAGACAGACAGACAGACAGACGTGTCACTGTCTCTCTCTCTCTCTCTCTCTCTGTGTGTGTGTGTTTGTGTGTGTGTGGCTGGTTGGCTGGCACTTGCCTCTGGTGAAGATGGCGTCCAGCTCTTTTTTGGACCTCTTGAACAGCTGCGAGATGTCACTGATCAACGCACACGCACAAACACACGCACACACAGGGCACACCCTCTCTGCGTGCACGTGTGTGTGAGTCACTTCCTCTCAAGTACCTGACAGGCAGGTCGTCCCGGTCGATGCAGCGGCTGCCACCGCTGCTGGCCAGCGGGAGGGACCGTAGCGCTACAAAGGAGGACAGGGCCAGCCACGCACGCGTCATCCGGGAACGGTATGTTTACATGAGGAGTGGGGTTCCAAACCCTTCACCCAAACCCTGTCATGCCGCTGAGGGCACTCTGGCGATGAGAGTCCTCATATCCCGCATATCCCGCTGACAATGAAGCACTCTGTCTGTTCTCTCCGGCTCGCCCACCTGCTTGCCTGTGTGGGCTCGGCGGCCGTCATCCTGGGCCTCATGCAGATCTCCTCAACAAGCAGCTGGCACCATGATCTCGACCAGCAGGTGCAGGTGCACGCCAGCAGCAGCGAGGGAAGGAGGCGGTTTCTCCGCCCCGCCGCTGCTGCTGGCGTCGGGAGGTCTGGTGGTGTGCCGCGGCAGCTGCGGGAGCTGCTCGAGAGCCTGGTTGAGCTGCAGGGGACGGCTGCTGAGATAACCAGGAGGGCACAGCTGACACTGCAGGACTACTCGGCCATTCGCAACTATGTGGAGAAGACAGGTGAACCGACAGGCGGACAGACAGACAGACAGACGGACAGGCCTTCTTTCTGCCTGTGTGTGCGCCTGCTGTGTGTGGTTTATCAGTGTTCGGCAGGCTGTCCGCTGCGTCATCAGCCGCAACATCATCCCTAATTAACATTAGCAACAACAACTCTTCTTCGCAGGTTGGCATCAGTGGTGTGGAGGACTGCGAGTCCGTCCCCAGCTCGCGGGATCCCATCAACATGTCCCCTGGAGAGGTGAGCGCCTTCACCGAGCTGCTGCTGCCCAAAGGGACCCTCACCTACTTCGAGTGGGGGTCCGGCTGGAGCACCCTCGCCGCTGCGGCTTCGGCCAGGCACGTCTGGTCGGCCGAGAACAAGGCCGAGATCTGCCAGCTGATGAGGGAGGAGCCACGGTGGTTGTGCTACGAGAGGCAGGGGCGCCTGACGCTGATCTGCACCAACACCGGCAAAACCGATCCCTATGGTGGGTGGGCTGGTGGGTGGGCCACAGAGAGGGAGAGGGAGAGAGGGAGGGAGGGAGAGTGCAGTGGTTGTGGTTGTGTGTGTCTGCTTTCTGTCTGTCAGGTTATCCGACGTCAAGCGGGGTTGACATGTCGCCCTATATCCAGGCCATCGAGCAGCCCGGCCTCCCTCGCTTCGATGTGATCTTTGTCGACGGCCGCTTCCGGGTGGCAACCGCGCTGTACGCCCTCAAGTTCGTCGATGACCGCTCTCGGGTGGTGCTGCGTGACGCTGACAGAGAGGCTTACGCTCCCATATTCGAGGTGGGGTTTAGGGGCTGGGAAGCCATCACACAGACACAGACACACACACACACACACGAGCGTCTGTGTGTCGCTTGCCTTTGCATGGACGGTCAGTTCTACGAGACGGTCAGCCGAGTGGGGGGCATGGTGGTCATGAAGCCGCGCACACTGGCGCGCGAGTGGGACCAGACGGCCTTTATGCGCTTCCTGGACGATGGCACATGACAGAGGGAGGGAGGGCCGCGAGGCGAATATGAGTGTGCAGAGGTAGTAGATGGACGGATATATGGCTTTTTCGGTGTGTGGCCTAATCGGTCGGTCAGTGAGTGTGTATACGGATGGGGGGGTATCTTTGTCGACACACCCAGGCAGGCAGACAAACGGATGAAGGGGTGGATGTTTCGTGCGTGTGTGGTTGTTGTCTCATTGGACCGCTGGGTGGCGTGTTCAGTCCTGCGATTGTGCTGCATGGCTCCATCCTCAGTCGTCGGGATTGAGCCAGACAGCACGATTGGCCGAGTGAAGACGCCACACACTGATTCTGATTACCGGGAAGAGAGCTGGCGTCGCTGCAGGTGGTTGCGTCTTGCGAGTTGCCGCCATTCTTCGTAGCAACTCTTGCTTAGTGGTAGGGTAGCTGGCCTGAGGCATTGGTCTGTTGCTCGACCAAGTAGGCCAGCTGCTCGACCAAGGGGCTGGAGGGGCGATGAGGGATGGGTGGGGGACACCATGACAGAGACAGACGGACAGACAGACACGAGCTTCATGTATGTCGCTGGCTGTGATGTGTGTATATGTGTGTGTGTGTATGTGTGTGTATTTGTGGGTCTCACAGAACAGACGTCACGTCTTCTGGGTCAATAGTGAATACCAGAAGACATACAAATGACTATGATGATACCATGAGTCCTCTATTATGATACCCACCATCATCACACGCACGACAAGCATCGCATCACACACGCAGCAGAAATCACACTCATAGTCCGTCCGTCCCTTTCTGTACAAGTCACATGCGACCGACGGACCGCATCCAGCCGTCGAGCTGCCTACGTTAATCAAACAGACTGTCGGGCACCACACAGCACTCACACACTCGTTATTATCTGCCACGGCTCGTCCATGTCGTCCGGATGAGCCGCAGTGAGCCGTGGAAGTCTATCGTGAAGTCGCCGATGGTCTTGTTGGGGCACCTGGTGCGCAGCACTCGGCGGCTGGTGCCCACCGGCTCCATTATCTCCACCCTGATAGGCCGAGGCGATGCACAGACACACACACACATATGGATGGATGGATGGGCACACAAATGAGGGAGTGGCACACAGCGCTGCTGTCTCTCTCACCTGTCGAGGCCCCGCAGCTTGATGAGCTGCTGGATGAAGGCATAGAAGTAGTCGTCCTCCTCGGCCAGGGAATGAGCCACATTGCCAGGCACTGCACCACACACACACACACACACACACAGAGAGAGAGAGAGAGAGAGAGATGGGGTGCGGTGCAGTGCGTCCCTCTGTGGCTGACCTACAAGTGTACCTGTCAGGTAGAGTTCGATGCCTTTGACAGTGGGCATCTTGTGGGCCCTGTCGCCCCAGTCGATGGGCTCTCCCCAGCCCTCGACCCGCATCTTAAGGGTGCCTGAGAGGGTGGTGTGGGGTCCCATGCCAGCCAGGTACACGCCCCAGGCCTCCGCCGGCAACGGCATCTCCCCCGTCGAGAGCATCTCCACCCTCTCCACAGTGCTGCGCATCGCCCGCATGAGAGGCCCCACGGCGTGGCAGCCGAAGGGCGTGTCGATCAACAGGGCCTTGGCCTTTGGGAAGGCATGGCTGCCGTCCAGGTGCTCGAGTGCATTGGGCCGGGGGGAAACAATCTGCTGCTGCTGCTGCTGCTGGTTGTTGTTAAAATGGCTGTTTGACTGGATGGAGACGGTTTCGGTATTGGCGAAGGATATGGCGGCGGCGACCTCTTTGACAGCCTCGTTCGGCGACTCGAGGGGCTGCTGGTCGGTCAGATCGGCATTGCTGACGCGCCACTCGACTGTGAGGGCGACTTTGGCGAGGCGGGTGATGGTCTGCTTGATGAATGGGGTCGCATTTGGGGGCAGACGGAGGAGGGCCGTGAGGTCGAAGGCGCTGATGTGGGGCTGGGGGATGGCGCCTGGGGTGATCTGGACGGTGCGAGACCGCCAGACCATCTCAACGAATCTCTCCAACGCGACGAGCATCTGCACCATCACAGACAGCGTCAGGAGAGGTGTGTCTGTGTCTGAGTGTGTGTCTCTGTGGGGTGTTGCTCACCTCTACTGTGGTCGAAGCGGCTCTCGTGTGCCGCCCAGTGATGTCCACCTTGACGCTTGTCAGTCCACGGCCCTGCACGCCGTCGCAGCCGCGCGAAACTAGGACGCTCTGAAGGGCGGCACACACAGACAGACAGACAGACAGAAAGGTGATTGTGGCAGAGTGGGGCGTGTTGCATTTCATTCTGCGGCTTGCCTCCAGTCTACTGAGGCCGTGTGCCACAGGTGTGTGAGGGCTAAACTGCACCAACACACACACACACACACACACAAGTAGAGGAACCCGTGATGAAGTGACTGTGTGTGCGCCGATGACTCACCTCTATGGTCCCAATATCCTCCAAGTTGGCCAGCAGCCGGGCCTTATCACCACCGGCACCACCACCACCACCACTGTAACGGCCGCCCACATTGTCCAACACCATGGCCTTGTGCCGCGGCGACGAGCAGACGTCCAGTCGCCGCAGTGAGGTCGATGTCGACACCCAAAACCGGAGCCGCAGGGGGTCCGACAGCGGCGGCGCACTCCTCTCCGGCTCCGCTCTCGCGTCCAACACGTCCTGCAACGCCGGCATCTTCCACCTTGCCGCCACCACACTGTGGCCGGGGCGGAGACCCCTGATGGTCTGGAGGGACGGGAGGGCCAGCCGAGGGGGCATGGTGGTGTTCTCGGCGGCCCCCGGTTCACCTCCAGCCGATGGCGGGATGGTCGGCTCTTGTGCGCGGAGGGTGGGCAGCAGGATGATCTCTGCGCGCTTCATGTCGGTTCTGTCAGCCTGCTCGAACGTGATGGTCCTCAGCGTGCCGGCCGGGATGTTCGGGGGCTGCTGGTTCGCCGCCTCGGCGGCGGCCCGTGCTTTGTCCAGCATCTCGGCTCGCCCCTCTGCGTGCCCGTCGACCACCCCGGCGAATGCGACCATGGCATAGTTCCTGAACCAGACACACACACACACACACGAACACACACACACACATATCTCAGAGCATCCCCGTGTGTGTCTGAAGGTAAGGCTCACGAGAGTGTCAGAGTGTATCTCAGTGTGATTGACGTCAGGTGGGTGAGCCTCCTGCCCCATGACCGTGCCGCTTCAAAGGGCATTCTCCTCCAGAATGCCCTGTCCGGCTCGAACCGACCGTCGATGATCAGATGCGTCACGTTGGGCGCCAGTGCGCTCCACACGCGACGGGGGAGGCCGACGAGCTGCCGCAGCGGCATGTACGCGAAGAGGGAAGTGAGAAGGATGGGCTGAACCAACACACACGCACCATCGCACACACGACAAAACGCGTCAGTCAGATCTATGCAGCGGGCGTGTGTTGTGTGTGCAGGGGGAGAGGGGAGCGCTCTTTGGCACTTACCAGAGGGATCCGTGTGAAGAGAGCAACGAGATCAATGTCGTAGTGATCTGCCTCGCCAGAGATGGTGCCATTTTCCATCTCAGCATCGTCATGTGCAGCAGCGGCAGCTGCCTCGGCTAATTGCACAGCGGCGGCATCATCCTCTGCTCCTTCGTCGATATCCATCCCTCTGCTTCTTCCAAAAACAGAAGACGCGATAACTCATCCATCTGAAGGGTTTGGGTGACGGGTTTGAGACCCAGAAATAACCCCCTCGCCTGGCTCGTTCCTTCCTGTCTGTCTGTCTGTCTGTCTGTCTGTCTGTCCGTCTGGCCTGGTGCCTGTTGGTCTTTCTCGCGTCCGTGTGTGCTGCTGGCGGTGTGTGCGGCCCTGCTGGCGTGGTTTGGCGAAGCCGCCCCGGCCCTCAGAGGCGGCACAGAGGGAGGGATGTGGGTGGACTGGCTTGAGTGACCGGCTGTGCACCACAGCCGATGGTTCTGGACAGACGACCTCATATGCGATGATGAGTGAATTCCTTTTGGCCAACATGGGGTCAAAGTTGTCGTATGTCGGATGGTCGTGTCCTTCCAACCAATCTTTCAGCCATCCATGCATCCATCCATCCATCCATCCATCCATCCATCCATCCATCCAGTTGTCTGTGTCTCCCTCTCTCCCTCCCGCCGGCCTCAGAAGGCAGGGATGCAATGCCATCCTTTTGTGTCTCGTTCGGCTCTTCCTCCAAATCGAATCTCGGCATCGTCAACCGGTAATGCTAAGCAGTCGCATATGTTGAGCGTCCATCGACAGACACGCACCCTGTCGGGCGCCCCCGGTATGTGTCGCGTCTAGACATCAACACACACCCATTTCTCCTCGGGCCGCCCCTCACGGCTCCCGTGTGCGGCACGGCAAGGGCGGCCAGACAGGCAGGCCGGCTGGGGGCCGCATCACTACGTAAGGCGTCACCTGAGGGAGCGACAGAGGAGACACGAAGACACAGACAGACACACACACATTCATATCAAGGAAGGAATGTATGTCTTTCTTCCTCACCCAGTTGGTGTTGTTTCCCACGGCGGCCAGTGTCCCCCTGTGCGGCACGAGCCTTGCTGTGGCTGTGGCTGGGGCATGTCGTTGCTGCTGCATGCCCATGTGCACCATCGGGTGGTGGACATGCACCGCAACAAAGCCACCAGGGTGGCGGACGGCACTGCCCGTCGCCACCTTGGTGGCCTCGGCGGGTCTGTCGGCGTCTTCACGGGACATGCCGACTCGGCGGTGAGCCGACCCGCCCCCACCGGCACCCCCACTCCCCGCCCCAGCCAATCCCACAAGCTTTGTGCCTCCGCGCTGGCCCTGGTCGCTGAGGCTCTCAGGCCCTTCTTGGCCGATGAGTGCCTCGATGGCCTTGTCGATGGAGGCCTCCCTGTGACGCCATTGTTGGTCGTCCTCATGGGCCATGCCGACCCGCCTCTTGACATCCTGTGGGTGTGGGTGGCGAGGGCTCTCTTGACGAGTTTCCCGCATGTGGGCGGCTTGTGGGGGTCGGTGGGGGGGAGGGGGTGATGGTCTGGCGGCGCGTTGAGGTCCATGTACTCGTCGAGACACTGCACACACACACACACACAGAGCACACAGTGCACAGAGGGGTAAAGGCCCTAAGTGCCGGTCTGTCTTGGGTTTGGTTGTGAGTGACCTAGAAGTACGGTACTCACCGTGTAGTCCAGTCTGTTTGGTCGGTGCTTTCGTAGGCAAGCAACATACTCCTGGTGCCCTGGTGCGACCCCATCGACCTCTCGGTGGGCCTCAAACTCACCACCCGAGCCAGGACCCACCGGCCTCTGCAGAGCGAGACGTACCCAAGCCAACAGAAAGAAAAACCCGTTCCTTTGCTCTCTCTCACTCTCTCTCTCTCTGTGAGAGAGGGATGCGTTGCGTACCAGGACATAATTGTGGTCTGTGGGGGTGCGTCCCTCCTCTGTGGCTGATAAGATGGCTGGAAGGGCTTCGTTGAGGCAGCGCAATTGCTGCACAGCACGGAGGAGTCAATGAAAACAATGGTGGGGAAACGGGGTGGAGGGTAAGGGGGTGCTCACGTTGATGAAAGGTGTCGGTCCTAGTCGGTGCGCCATGCGTATCTTGCATGCCGAAACGTCAGGGCGCCGTCTGCAAAAAGAAAAGGCGACAGAGAGACATGCAGAGACAGGTGTGTTTGTTTGGTCATCATCTTGTCACCTCTTGATCTCATCCACCGGCATGAGATCCCACACATTGTCCCCCACAGTGGCCACGTGGGTGATGCCGGGCCTCTTGCCCACCTCCTCCAGTAAAGCGATCGTCTGCAGACATCCATCCATCCATCCATCTCGACTGACGCTCACTACGGTGCCGGCCCGTTTGTTTACCTTCGAAACCTCCTGGTGGCCCTCCTTGTCGTGTTTTGTCTGGGTGGGGGCGTCCATATGGGGGCGGATGAGCCTGTCCCTCGCCCGTTGGCGGGCGCTGACCACCGGCACGTTATTATCCGCGAGAGCGCGGCTTAGCCGCTCGAATGCCCCGGGCTGCAGAGTGGCGTCCAGCCTGCACACATACACACACAGAGGCAGGACAGAATGAGACATGAACAGGGAGGAAGGTGGACCAGTCAGCTGACCATCGTTGGCTGCCGTTAATGATGAGGATGGGATCCCAGCCTGCCTCCTTGCAGGTCTGGACAACCTTCGCCGCCTCCCTACCAGTCTCCTCGAACACCCTGATGATCTCATCCACCCTCCCCCTCTCTCCCTGCCCCCCACCGAACGTGGCCCGGCCGCCGCTGGCCCCGCCATTGTCCACGTACTCACAGAGAAGCCGATGGACGCCTAGCGACTCCACATAGTGGCTGGGGATGAGTGTGTCGTCCAAGTCGAGGAAGATGACCTTATCCTTGGCAGTGGTGGTGGTGATAGTGGTGGTGGGATCGATGGGCGGTGGGGCGGTGGGGGGATGCTGCGATTGCGTCGCACGGCTGGCGAGACGGCTCATGCTTTGGACGACAGGGTGGACCAGGCAGGATGCGATCTCAGTGCTGACACGTTGGTCAACCTGTCAAAGAGAAACCCCACCCACGCACACAGCCACAGCCATGGGTGCGTACCAGCCTCTCTGTCTGTCTGTCTGTCTGTCTAACCATCTGTGTGGTGGTGATGATAGTATTGTCTGCAGGGGCCTTCTCCTCGGCACACAGCCGGGGCATGCGAGACCCCGGAGCTGGAGCAGGGTCCAGATGCCTGATGCGGGGGGGCACCATTGGCGGTGACGCACTGCAAACCTGCATGCATCATGACCCACACAATACCGTACATTCCCTGATGCTGCGTCTTCATCCATCCACTGACTGGCTGACCTGTTGGCTCTGTTTGTGTGCGCAGTGGCTGCCCTTTACGATGCCCAGTCGTCCCCGCGCCAGGCCATCTTTCTCACAACCCCCCAGCGGCACAAGTGTCGGTGTGGGAATGATCCTGCTGCCGTTACGAACGATGCTACCATGCATGGCCGACATGTCCGTGAGCTTGGGAGTGGTCACATGGTCCTGCTGCCCATTACTGCTGGCCCTGGTGCCCTCAGGATGCGAGTTGGGGGCGATGTGATGCCACGGCATGTGGAAGCCAAGGGCATATTTCTTGTGATGACCGGTGAAATGGACGTATGGCAGTCCTCTGATGGGGAGGTGGGGGTGGAACGGTCCTGCGTGGGGCGCAGGCAGGCCGAACCTGACGGGTGGGGCTGACGGTGCAAATGGGCCCTCACGGTGGTTACTGACGCTGATGAGGCGGCAGTGGGCAGCCGCTGACCCGGCCGCG
>CDMY01000344.1:94077-111654 GCA_001179505.1 Vitrella brassicaformis | reverse complement strand
CGGCCAAGTCCCCTGTCGGTCTGTCCAACATGAAAACACGCACCCTAACATGCAACCCGGACACGCAACACGCAACACGCAGCACGCAGAGGGCAGATGCAGCAAACAGGAGGATATTCATCGCTGCTTTCATTTGCGAGCTTGAATCTGACGTGGGCCAACAGGGAAGGTGTGATATTCTTGCTTTGTGCTGCGGAGCGTGAGCTATTGATGAGCACTGCTGTATGACCGATAGAAACGTCTTCAAGCAGAGGATGGCGAACAGGTAACAGAGAGGGAGGGAGGGACAACCACTCCCACACGGCGCCTGTCGGTTTCTTCTGAACGCTGCTTTGGTGTGTGGTTGTGTGCAGGTTCGAGGTCGACCAGCGCGCCGCTCTGTTTTCGAATTACTCGAAGCGGCGCGACCAGGAGCAGGAGAGGTATGCGCACCACTCCGAGGCCATGATGGAGCAGGAGAATGACAGATACATCGAAGACCTGGAGGGCAAAGTCTCCACACTCAAAGAGGTGCCCAAACACACGCGCGCACACACACATACACGCAAGCAAACAGCCTTGGACTCTGTTCTGTTGGTTTCTCTCTCTCTCTTGCTGCTGCTGCTGCTGCTGCTGCTTCAGTTGGGTCATGCTATCAAGGATCAAGTGAGAGAGTCAAACACCATCCTCGATGGCCTGGTAAGGAAACACCTGGATGCAGGCGTCAGCCAGGGGAGCAGCATTCAATAGTGTTGTGCTTGCGACCTGTGTGTGTCTGTCGACTGCAGTCCGGTAGTTTCGACAAGGTCGGTGCCATGATGGGCACCACAATGAAGAAGCTGGGCGAAATGGTCAAGAGTAAGGTGAGCACGCCTGACGCGCACACACACGGGCACACGAGAGCCAAGAGGGCATCCAAGCAACGAGCGAGTGTCTTTCTCTGTCTGGATCCTCCGTGTGCAGAGTGGTCGTCACATGTGGTACATGGCGGGGTTCGTCGTCTTCATGTTCTTCCTCATGTGGATGCTCTACGGACGAAGCGGACGAGTCGCACACAGTGAGCAGGGGAGCGAGGGAGCGCCGGACACAAGCAATACCATACCCGGCTGGCTGTGTATGTGGTGTGTTTGTTGGTCAGGTGTCGCTCCTGGGCAGATGAGCGTTCCCGATGTCGATGGCATCAATAATCAGGTCCCGCAGACGTAGTAAGTAGCTTCTCGTGTGGTGCGCACCTGTGATGCGATGCGATGCGGCATGTCATGGCGAGAGAGGCCTATTTGTACAGTGAGTGGTGATGGGATGGGAGGCAATCAATCGATGAGTGAGGACATCCGTTCGTTGTACATGAGTGACTGACGGGACGGGATTGAATTGGACTGCCTGCCTGACTGCCTGCCTCAGTTTTGGGCTGGCCGGCAGTGAGGTTGCGGTGAATGCATTAATGACTTACTCGTACGTGTCAGCCAATGACATTGTTGATTGACTGATAAATCACCATTGCTTTGGTTCCTTCTGTGTCCCAGCTGGTAGATCACACACATCGTACTATGCCCCACACACAAGCACAACGCACACGCGTCAATCATATCATACCATACACACACACACACACACATGCGTCTAATGCACTGCAGCGCACACATGTCATGTCATGTCCAGTCAAAAACTCCCCATCTGTCTTGTCTGTCCAGACAAATACAGATCAACAAATATACAAATCACTGTACAGATCATGAGATATGAACAGGCAGACGGATCCACGAATTCAGAGCCACGGCATGTCACAGTACAGCACTCCATCTGCCCTGCGCCATTGGCAAAGGTCTCTCTGCTCAACGTGTCCCTGCCCTCAGCACCGTCATCCACACTACGGCACGTCAATCGTGCCAGCGAATTGAAACCACGGACCACTGAACTGCTGCAGCAGCCACACCCTCACTTCCACCTCTCCCTGGGTCAGGCCCTCCAGCGTCAGCACGTGGCCCGTCTTGTCGGTTCGCGAGTTGTGGCCGACGGAGTTCGTCGCCTCGGTCGATGGGGAGGGCTGCTCGTCACTGTCGAACCCGGGTGGGCATGTGAGGCGCTGCAGATCGTCGGTGAGGCCAGCGAAGACACCGTCGTCGGCACGCACGAGGATGCCGCGGTACGTGGCGTCGTTGACCGTCTGGATCTGCACACCCACACCACACACACACGTACACAAACAGACAACCTTTTCTCCCCGTTGGCTTGCCTTGACTGTCGGCGTGCCCGTGTTTGGGTCCAGGCCGATGTCAACTCGGTAATCGCTGTCGTCCAATGTATCTCTGCCGCCGAGTGTGGTGCCCTCGAAGTCTGGGTGAGGTGCTCGGGGTGATCCTGGGCCTCGGCAGCTGCCAGGCTGGAAGGGGAAGCACTTCACCGACTGCGCGCACAGGAGAAGCAAAGCCACCGACAAGCGCGGAGCCGTCATCGTTCGTCTCTGACGGATCTGATTTGCCCTTATTTGCTTGATCTGCCCTTGTTTGCTCCCCAACAACTTGGCCGTACGCAATGCCGTTAGCGGCCGCGACATCCTGGGCAGGCCGGCGAGGATCGACCCCGCGCGCAGCTGCGATATTAGTCATGTTGAGCAGGGACACCCATGTACACGAGTGAGTCGGACAAAACGGCACACATGTGCAGGCATGCCATTGCACACGCATGAATTGCTCCTGGACTGTGCTGCATTGCAATGCACCTCCCAAATTTGGAGGCCATCATGATGCACGCACGCACATTGTGTACATGTAGGCAAGCGCGAGGCTGATTGTCGGATCTGCCCTCCTTTCCTCCTCCGCAACTTGGCCGGACGCAACGCCGTTAGCGGCCGACATCCTGGGCAGGCCGGCGAGGATCGACCTCCTGCGATATTCATATGTTGAGGCAGACACCCAGACGTACTTACACGAGTGAGTGAGTCGGACAAAACGGCACACATGTGCAGGCATGGCATTGCACACGCATGAATTGCTCCTGGACTGTGCTGGCATGAAATGCAATGCACCTCCCAAATTTGGAGGCCATGCACACACACATTTTGAGGCATGCAGGTGGGCATATACTACGCGTACTACACATACAGACAGACATACGACTGGTATTAATGGTATTAATGGTATTATATAGACGATAGCTTTACACACACACACACACACACATCGGTCCCATCGCCTTCACACAAAAGACACACACAGACACACGCGGCTCAGATAGACTCTACAGGGCACCCCGCAGCTAGTGCCGTCCATCCATCCATCGATCCATCACTTGAGCCCCAGTATGCCCGACATAGTGGAACCGGCCTTGCTCGCGCCCCTCTTCATTATCCTGGGGATCTCCTTGTCGCCGTCGCCCCGCTGCTCATCGCCCCCAGACAACAAGTCCCCCGATACCCGGAAGCCCAGCCGGTCCGGCTCGATGCCGAACTTATTGTACTTGAGCTCCACGAAGGCCTCCCCGCCCCTCTCCCGTGGCAGCGAGCCGCCAGGCACCGCCGCGAGCAGCTGCATGGAGGTGACGGCCCAGATGGAGAGGGCGCCCTTGGCCGTCGACGTGACCTTGCCGCCGCCTGATGTGTGGAGGTCTGCGAGTTTCCTGGGCGGCACGGGCGAGGGTGCGGTCCACTTGCGTGGGATGCAGCGGATGGCGGTGAGGGGGGGAGGGGTGGAGTCGCCCGTGGTGGCGATGAGGCCGAGGGCGACGTAGTCATTGGTGGGCGGCACGGGCGACCACAGGTGCAGGGGGGCGCGCCCAGACGCATCCGTGCCAACCTGACAGACATTGATGGACACAAGGCAGGCAGGAGAGGCAGAGGAGGGCATGGCATGATTGCATTGCTTGACAGGATTGGTGTGGTGGCCCTGCCCTGCCCTGCCCTGCAGCGCAGCATGTGTGTGAGGATGGATACCGACATACCTGTCTGAACCTGACGGGCAGGGGCAGGAGTGTGTCGACTAGTGGCTTGAGGATGGGGCTCTCGGCCAGCCCAGACACACCCGTGTCCGTGAACTCAAACACCATCGGACCCACAGGATCCTGGGGAGTGGGTGGACAACAAACACACACACACACACACACACATACACACACACAATTATACAGACATATACACAAACAATCACACACGAGAGGAGTGTCAGCCATCCATCTGTATCCGCCTCTCTCCCTCCCTCTCTCCCTCCCTCCCTCACCCGCGCCACTCCTTGGCTCCCAGCCCCTGCAGCCGCATTGGCGACGGTCTGCATGTCATACCCCTCGATGACATAGTGCCCCAAACAGATCCGCACCCTGTTCCTCCGCAGCGTAGACCGCTTCCCCTCCAGCCCGTCGGGCGCCCAGATGGACACCGGCATCTGGTGGACGGCCTGGGATGGCTCCGTCGCCCAGATCAGTTGGAACTGCGTGTGGGGCTGCAGCTTGACCTTGAGGCGGCGGAGGAGGGCGGGCGCCATCAGGTTGGGCCCCGACCCGCCAGCACGGTTCCACTCGGACGTGTAGCGGCTCAGGTCACTCTCTGCACACCAGGCGAACAGACAGACAAGGATGGTAATGATGGGTGGTCCGTCTGTGATGGTGCTTGTGTGTGGTTGACCTGATGGTATGGAGGGCAGCCCCTCTGTGGGGAATGCGCCAAACCCTTCGTCCTCGTCACTGTCCTCGGCACCCGACAGCTTGTCCCGCCCGCTGACGGCCGCGGCACGGCCAGCGGCGCCCTGCTGGGTCTGCTTGAATGGGTCTGCGAGGGCTACCGTGAAGTCGTGCTCCGTCACGATGCCGTTGCCGTCCATGTCGATGTGACGGAGGATGTCCTGACACCGAGACAGACACGCCAGGGAGAGGGGATAGATGGTCATGGTGTGTGTGGGTCAAGGAGGGAGGGAGGGAGGGAGAGGCAGCTGAAGGGACAGACCTACCTGCATTTCGTTAGGTGCGATGTCCACACCGAGCCACTTAAGGCCGGCGTAGACCTCTGCCGGCTTGAGGATGCCGTCACGGTCCCGGTCGAATGCACGGAAGGCATCTACCAGCGACAACCCACTGCAGTGGAGGCGACCGATCACATCACAACACACAGACCGAATGAATCAATGTCCATGCACCTCACCTGGTGTGTTGTGTTGTGTTGTGTGTATTGTGACGACTGACTGACCGTTTGACGCATGCCGATCGCACTTTGGTGGCGACTGCCCTGAACTGCAGGAGGGCGTAGTCGTCGGGCGTGGTGAAGAGCCTCGCTATAGGGGTGCCCTGCCAGGGTATCTGACGTCGTCGACGGCACTTTCGCACGTCAAAGAAATACTCCTGTGTAAGGAAAAGACGCACGGCATAGACACATAGATGACACACGAGCGAACCAACGCCCACCGATCCCACGGACCGACCTGTCTCTCGTCACACGAATTGGGCTGCAGGGCCCGCACTAACAGCGCCACCTGCCGGTCAGAGTAGTGCAGCTCGCTGTTGAGGAAGCGACAGCAGCTGTGGGCGCTCTCCTGCTGGTAGGATGCCGCCCTCAGCCCCCTGGACAGCGATGGCGCCCCGAGGGCTCCGTTGCCATCGGCAGTGTCGAAGAAGGGTGGTGAGGCGTCGAGGGGAGCGAAGCGGGAGGACAGGTTGCGGAGAGCAATCGCTGAGTGGGCACCGGGAACAACCGACGGGCCGCGCTGAGCCTGACACAACAGGGCGGAGGGAGACATGCCCTTGATCCCACCGTTCTTTCTGAGTGTCGTGTCACCCACCTGTCTGACGTGCATGGCGGCCCTGACGGTCTCGGCCTCGTCGAGTGCGAGGACGACGAAGAACCTGCCCCTCTGGATGGCGTACAGCGACTCCTCGCCCAGCGCCTCCCGCACCTCCTCAAACGACAGCTCGATCCGCAGGTCAGCCTCGGTCAAAACGCCCTCCCTCTCCCTCTCCCTCTCCCTCTCCCGAGAATCCCTGTCTTTGTCTTTGTCCTTGGCCGAGTGGCCGACGTCCACTGCCCCCAGGTTGCTGAGAGCATCAAAGCGGGACGCCATGGCCGGGCCGTTGGTCAGGGGGGCGGGAGTGGGGGCGGGGACAGGGGCGGCGGATGGCGGTGATGACACCAGAGGGGGAGGGGAGGTGGGGGATGGCGCCATCGGCCCGTTGGTCGTGGGGCTGGGCCCGCCCAGGAGGTCATCCAGTGCATCCAGCCCCCACCCATCGCCAGGCGGGGAGGGCGACCGCGACACCGGCCGATTCTCACCACCCCCACCAGCAGCAGGAGGTGGCGACGTCGCCATGGCTGCCGTAGGTGGGAGTGCAGATACGGGTGGGGGTGCCGTGAAGCCGCCCAGCAGGTCCATGGGGTCATGTGCGGGGGTGGTGGTGGGGAGACCCTGGCCTGGCTGCGGTGATCCGATCAGCCGCGGTGACGGCACTGCTGGGGCGGGGTTGAGGATGCCCTTGAGCTTCATCGCACCACTGGATGGGCCCGGCGGCCGCGGCCCCTTGTGCCTCTCCACCAGTTTGTGCAGCATGTGGGTGGCGGTGGGGTCGTCCGTGTCGGTCGCGTCGGCGTCAATGGCGCGGAGCAGCTCGCGGAAGGCTGCGAGGGAGATGGTGCCCCGCTTGTTGGTGTCGAAAAGGTCGAACGCCTTCTTGAGACGCTGCGTCTGCTCGGGCGACAGGCCGGGAGGGGGGGCGCTCTGCCATGCCATCACGAGGCGACACCATCCATCATGTGATCATGTGACAGACCTTCCATCCATCCATGTGTATGGTTGTTGGGTGTGCTGTGCTGTGCTGTGGTGTGGTGTGGTGTGCTGCCGACTCACTTACAGTGTTTTTGGCCTTTCCGCGTAGGTTGAGGTCTGACCAGTCGGGTATCCACTCCATGACGACAATGACGTTCTTGAGGCGCCTGAAGGTGTTCCATGACCAGCCCGCCTTGTAGTGGTTGTTGCTCAGGTACAGGTACTCGGGGAAGGCTATCGGCCGCGGACGCGCTATCATCTTCTGCAATCATGCGCAGCACACCACAGCAAGGAGGGAGGGAGGGAAAGTGTGTGAGCGTGAGTGAGGGATTGTGGTGCGATGTGGCGGTGTGTTGTGACCTTGAGCACGGCGAATTCAGAGAGAGGGTAGAATGCCTGCTGCTGCTTGGATGGTGCGTCCTTGAGGGACTCAATCGGCCACGGCAAAGGCGCCTCGTCCTGTATGTGTGGTGTGGTGTGTGAAGGGAGAAGACAACATCACATCACACACAGAGGTGTGGCTGCGTGGCGTATGTGTGTAACGGTCTGTCTAGCTGACCTGTCTGGAGTATTTGAGTTTGGCTGCCTCTTCTGGCTCGGGCATCTTCTCCTCTTCCTTCTCCTGCTCCTGAATCGAACCAGGCACACAGACAGCACGGAGACAGCGATACAGACTGGTCACATCACACGGGGTAGGGTGATGTGTAGGTGATGTGACTGATCCATCCATCATGTCTTACCCACCTGCTCACGCTCCTGGTCTTGCTCCATCTCCTGAACGCCACACCACACAAAGACAGACACAGACATGCACCAGACAGAGAAAGAGTTGACACAATTAAGACACCAACACAAGCCAGCCAAGAATAGACGGCTTATGTCATCCTGACTTGACTGACCTGCTCCTCCTCCTGTTCTTGCTCCTGCTCCTGCTCAATCTCCGCCTCCAGGAACTCCCGCTCCTCACTGCCAGTCAGACCAATCAGCCCCCCACCACCCGCCCCCGCCCCGCCCTTGACAGCCTGCCGCTCCCGCGCCTCACGGTCAGCCGCACTCTGCAGAATCCGATGCACCAGCTCCTGGTCCTTCTGCTCTGACAAGAGGGCCTGGTGCTCGTTGGCGCTCTCGCGAAGCTTCTGCGACTGCGTCTGGATGACGGGGACCATGTTGGGCACGGCGTAGTGGAGCTGGTCACGCCAGAGCTCCACCGACTGCCGCACGATGGGCGGGCACTCGTTGGAGCCGACCTGCGAGTGCGCGTAGATCAGGTGGCTGAAGGCGCGCTTCCTCCAGACGTTGGAGAGGTTCTGTGCGCTCAGCAGCCGATACTGCAGCTGCTCGGACTCGATGCCCCGCACCACCAGCCAGCCACACACCTCTCGCAAGGCGGTGCCCAGCTCGCCGCTGCCCCCGAGTGTGTCGGAGGACAGGAGCGAGGGCATGGCTGTGGCTGGTGGTGCTGCAGAGGCGTCCGCACGGCTGAGGAGCCGCTCGAAGACGGAGGAGGGGGCGCCGGCCTTCTTGGTTGTGTATCGGATGAGGTCGGCCACCTCTGGCGGGATGAAAAGGCGGATGGTTTGCCCGTTGCCGATGCCGCGCATTCGGAAGGCGCCCTGGGCGTAGTCGCGGAAGACCATGTCTTTACCGACGGTGAGCACCGCACAGGCAGAGATGGCCTGCTTGATGTCCTGCCCTGTCGTGTGACTGACAACAGGCGAGGCCGCCACATCACATACACTCAAAAGGAGTCTTGTCTCTGACTGAGTGTGTGCTGTGCAGGTGTGCTTACACTTGGTCGTAGAAGGTGAATCTCCTGGCTGCGCTGATGCCGCACTGCGCCAGGCGCATGACGCGCCACCCCTCCCGCACGAGCACCATCTGTCGATCCTCCCGGTCCAAGAAGACCACCCCCTCAAACCCCCGCAGCCCCTTGTCCAGCAAGTAATGCGCCACCTCGAGATTGGTCAGCCCCGTGATGTGGGCCCCCGTGTCGATGAGGGCGTGGAAGGGCGGGTCAGCGAGGGCGATGCGGTCGAGGATTGAGGTGACTGTCCACCCCTGGTCGAGCAGCTCCATGGACATGACCTCCATGGATGTGAGGAAGTAGAGCATCTTGCCGTCGGTGCCGGCCTCGTAGTGGCACTGGCCCAGCTCCAGAGGCAGCAGCTCCGACGGTGTGCCACTGAAGCCCAGCCGAATGGGGAAGAGCAGCTGGCCGCCGAGCTCCTGCCCTGACGCGGACAGCTGGACGGCCGTGTGCTCGAGTGTGATGGGGAAGACCCACCGAAAGAGGTGCACCTGAATGACTAATGGCTGCCGCCACAGCAGCTTGAAGAGCACCCTCTCCTGGTCGTGGTCGTACAGGTCCACCAGCTCCAGTGGCCATATCCTCAGAAAGAGGTAGGCGTCTTCCTCCTCCTCTTCGTCCATGGTGTTAACGTCGGCAGAACCACCCACTCCCACACCCCCAGCCGTCCCCATGACGGCAGGAAGGGGAGAGGGCGATCGGATCTCCTCGACTAGCGACATCTGGGAGCCCTTGGTGCGCTCCCAGTCGCCCCAGTAGTCACGGTGAATCCGCCGCCGCTTCACGCCACGCACCCTGCCGCCCGAGGCCTCCACCCATGTGACGAACTCCTGACACGCAGACCGCTGCGCGAATGGGCCGTACTCGGCGTCCATGCGGTCCATCTGCTCCATCATCACCTGAACGACACACACTCAGACGCGCAGATGGATTTCCCAGGGCGGTTTGCCTGTCCGTCCGTCTGTGTGTGGTGTACCCACCTACCCACCTGTTTGAAGTCGGCAACGCGCATGCCCTGGTATCGGTATGCCAGGATGGTGAGCCCGATGACCACGTCTGGGTGTGAGAACTCACTCGCCAGCGAGGGGGCGTCCTTGCCGACGAAGGGCACGGCCAGCAGGTGCCGCGTTCGGGGCATCACGGGGTTGAGCCGCATCTGCTTGGCCAGCTCCTCTGGGGTCATCACACCGAAGCTGCATGCATGAATGCACGCCACGCCCAGCCCACAAGGGAGAGTCCTGGCTGGCTGACCGACTCACTCGGTGGATGGCTCACCTGACACGATTGACCTTCTGCATGACGTGTGGTGCGAAGGCGTTGAGCCACTCCCTGGCCAGGTTGAGCATCTTGATGTTGACGTCGGTGAGCCGGTCCACCCCGTCAAAGATCTCGTTGTAGAGCATGTTGCCCCCGACCCCGCCCCCGCCAGCATTCCCGCCGCCCACCGTCACCGGCCCCACATCGCTCGGCAAAGTGATGTATGTGAGGGCCTTGTCGTCGCTCATCCCGTGGAAGCGACGCGCACGCAGGAAAAGGAAAACCCACCGGGCGAGCAGCGGCTTCAGGTTGGCATGGTAGAAGGCGAGATTGAGCAGCACCAGGTGCGGGGTGGACTGGAAGGCGTTGGTCCTGACCCCTTCCCTCAGCACCTCCCTGATCTTGTCGAGGATGGTCTTGGCCTCTCGCGAGTCGGTGAATGGCACGCTCATGCTGCCCGTCTGGTAGTAGAATACAGCGTCCAGCAGGTGCCACGGCAGCTGCCACCTCAGACCCTCCTCTGTCTCAGGCCCACCAGCACTACCACCGCCCCCTGGGTCTTTGCCCTTCTCAGTCGCTATGGGTCGGGTGAAATCCAGGGGCTGCTTGGCACCGACGGGCCAGTGCAGCTCGCTCCTGAGTGGGTGTAGGATGAGGTCGACCTCGTCGATGAGCAGCACGCCGCTCTGGAAGAGCTGGAGGATCCGCAGGCAGAGGTCCATCTCCTTCCGGACGGTCAGCTGCCCGACGTCGTCGAGGGGCACCACTGTCGCCCCGCCCTGCAGGGCCTCCTCGGCCACCTGTAGACCTGCACACACATACAGCTCGTGGTTCAACTTGCCGCTGATCTGATAGAGGCTGACCTGATTTGCGTCCGAACAACCTTTTGAGCGCCCTGCTGACTCGCTTGCGCCCCGCCGCAGCCGCCAGGGCCGCATGAGCGATCCATCGCGACCTCGCGCGGCTCGTCCCCTTGTCCAGCATGTGCAGCAGCTCTGCACACACACCCCACAACACAACACACCAACCACGAGATAAGCAATGCACACAAACGGCCTTTTGCTCTGCCATCTTGTGTTGGTCCGTAGAGTGCACATACCGACAAATTTGAGCAGGAGCGACTTGATGGACGTAGGGCTGGCCAGCACCACCGACCTGGTCTCCTTGGCCTGCAGCAGCTTCAGGTAGAGATCCGGCGTCGCCTCCATGTAGCGCGTGAACCGGAACGTGTAGACGCTCTTCCGAATCACGGCAGAGAACCGCTCGCGCAGCACCGCCCTCGTGAACTCGAGCAGCTCCTGCGGCACCACCTGCCCGACGAACGTCTGTCCATCGCCCAGGAGGAGGGCGAGCAGCGGCGCGACGACGGTTGTCTTGCCGGCGCCCATGATCATTTGGTGGCAGAGACTGCGGCCCTCCTTGACGGCCGTCATGAACTTCTGGATAAGCACCACCTGGCTCTCCCGCAGCAGGATGTTGTAGGCGAACTCGAACACCAGAAATCGGGGATCGTACACCACACCCCCCTCGCCCTGCTTGGTGTAGTGCCGCTTCGACCCCAGATTCTCAGCAAGGCTCGCCGCCTTCATCTTGAGCGCGTGCACACGCGCAGAGGACACCGGCTTCTCAGCCGATTGCTGGCTGCCGAGCGCCTCGGACGACCCGGTTGTGCGAGCTCCTGGCCGTTGGTCGACGAGCAGATGGATAAGGTCCTTGGCGTCAGTGAGGCACCGGGAGACCTGTGCCCTTCTGTTGACGGCGAGCATGACGCCGGCGACGAGCGAGAAGAGGTCCTGGATGGAGTGGTCCCTGAGGAAGGGGTTGAGTCGCTGCAGGTCGGCGGCGGCGGTGCTGGACATGAGGAGGGTCACCAGGAAATCAAATGACAGCACCGGCTCGCGCTCACACAGCTTGCCCAGGTCGTACGCCCACTGCCGCTGCTTCATCTGCTCACTATACCAACACACACACACACACACACACACAGCAAGCACCACAGCAAGCGCCATGCACACGAGAAGGGATGTCTGGATGGTGTTCCGGTGCTCACGTGGGTGGCGGTGGTGGCGGCGGTGGGGGGGCAAAGGGATTCGACACACTGGCCGGCGCCTGGGCTGGCAGGTCGGTGGAGTTGGCCAGGTTGAGTGCCAGCCGAATGCCGCCCTCGATGAACCGCCCGTCTCGCGCAAAGATCTTGTGCAGGTTCTCGCGCAGAGTGGCCACTTTCTGCGCAAGGGAGCGGGCGTGGGCGACGTCTCGTGTGGCGGTGGTGAGGTCGCTGTCGGCGAAGCCCAACAGCTCCGGCTTGGCGGCGTTGTTCATCTGCTCCGCATACGCCCGCGTCTCGTGCTGAAGTCTCCTGAGTGTGGCCTCGCCCATGACACTCTTGGCCGAGGGGTGCTGCGACACCCGCAAAGGCACCTCACTCGACACACTCGGGAGGCCCCTGGTCAGGCGGCTCGTCGACGTGATGAAGGTGTTCAGCCCGATGGGCTCCAGGGGGATGTTGCCGAAGGCCCACACGTCGGCCGAGCTCAGCTGAATCGGGTGGTCTGGCGGCCGGTTGGTCCCCTGCTGCTGCTGTTGCTGCTGCTGGGTGGCAGTGACGGGCCCGCTAACGGGCATGAGCGTCCTGGCGCCACAGCGGTAGTCGTCGACTCGTGGGCTGAGCCAGCAGCGGCTGTGGGGGTGGTCGAGCGGGGGCACGGTCATCCTGAAGTTGAGCACAAAGGGGATGGCCGTGGTGGGGGGGTGGGGCCAGTCGATGGCGTCGGAGCGGGCGATGTCGTTGAGGGACGCCTGCAGCTGCTTCATCAGACGCTGGAAGGGCTCGGACCCCTTGAACATGATCCCCAGAGGGAGCTTGCCTGCAATAGCACCACACGAACGACACACAGAGATCGACGTGTGCTGTGATGCGCTGTGCTGAGCTGTGCCATGCTCACTTTTGCGGTCGTCTTCGAACCTCGGCAGCTGTGGTCCGACACTCGGATTGATGGCCAGCATCCTGAGAATGGACATGAGTCTGCTGCGCGTCTTGAAGGTCCCCGGCGGGAGCATCCGAATGAGTATGGCCCCCCACGGCCAGGTCTCCTCTCCCGGCACCAGCTTGAGCGGCAGCACCCCGCACAGCAGCTCATAGAGGTACAGCCAGTCGCCCATCCTCACCCCACGCTCCAGCCACCTCTCCACAAAGGCCACAGCCGCCGCGCCCGAGAGCTCCTCGTCGGTCGGCCGCTTGTACTGCAAGGTGCCCACGAGGTTGCTGAAGGACTCCCACAGGCTGCCCGCCACGCCCCCGGCCTCCCTCTCCATGCAAGTGCGATCATCGACCATGTCATAGTCGTCATATCTGGGGTGCGTCGGCGCCACCAGTGCGATAGAGTTGTTGTCCCCACGGCCGCCGGTCGTCGTGACCGCCTTGAGCAGGGCAATGCGATTCGTCAGCTCGGTGGCGTCACCATGAGGGCACAGACGCAGCAGCTCCAGCTCTTCCGCCGCCGCCAGCCGGCAAGCGGCCGACACGTATTGGTAGCGGGACACATACGCCTTGAGCTCCCGAGCGAGCGACCAGGTGAGACCGAAGCCGTCCGCCTTTTGGTGGTCAGGCTGACCTCCGGTGACGTTCACTCCCTGCCGAGCGGCCACGAGCAGGATCTTGAGGCGACACGCGTGTGCGTCTGGGTGTGGGTCCGAGTCTGGCCCGATCATGTTGATCTGCTGCCACAGCTGCTTCTCCTCCTTGGTGGGCGGGGCGTCGGTGAAGCACGCCGACTCGGCCAGCTTGACCACCTCCTCATAGTTGCGATCGAGGAACCGCATCAGCAGCAGGTGCAGCGCGGACGCAACCGTCGGGATAAAAAGGAAGGAGCGGCTCGAGTGGATGGCGTAGAGGTAGTGCCGCGCATCGTCCAGACTCGCCGACCACGTGCGATCAGAGAAGTCGATGAGGAAATCTGACTCCAGCGCCCTCACCTGCCGCCCAGGGCCCTCATTGCCGCCACCCTGGGCCGCCCTGCCGAGCCGGACCGGCCGGCAGCACGCAGACGCGAGAATGAAGAGGTCGTTGTCGTCATTCTCGAGCAGAATGGCGTTTGGCAGGCCCTTGAGGAGCTTAGCGGTCAGGGGGGACCCGTGTATGTTGCGGCCGCTGATGTAGAGCCCCGTGTGCTGCTCGCAGTAGAATGGCCGCTGCTTGGCCTTCTCGGCGGTGCCCTTTAAGGGCGGGGGGCGGAAGGTGAGCCCGACACGTGGCAACTCGATGAGGTCGATGGTGTGGATGTCGTCGGCCTGCCCGTCGATCTCGCCCTCCTTGCTCATGCTCCACACCAGCGTGTGGCTGAGGTTGTCCAGCCGCTTCAGCGTGCTCACCAGCTTCTGCAGCGGGCTGTCACCCGACACATACTGCAGATTCAGCAATGTCCACGTCGGCTCGCTCGGGTCGCGCTGGCCGATGACGGCGTCAGGCGCGCTGAGGTCACCCGACCCTCTGCGAGAGTTGGCGAATGCACTCCTGGCCCAGCCAGAAGTGGCAGTGCTGGCGCTGCCCATCTGGGTGACGTGTGCAATGGACGATGGGCCGGAGGGGCCCAGCTTGACGGCATATCGCTGGATAGTGGCGGTGGCTTCTGAGGGGCCGATGGTGTTGGTGGATGGCTCGGGTGCGCCGCTTGCGTGGATGGTGATCTTGAGCTCGGACGGCGTCTTGGTCTTCTCGCGTTTGTCGATGCGCTGAATGCCCGTGAATGAGTCGTCCTCGTTCTGCCAGAACTCATACTCCTCCAGAAGGGCCGTGGGGATCAAACCCTGACAGACACCACACTCACACAATTAACATGTATGTGCACAACACACCGTTGACGGACCATCGCGGTTTCCCACCTTGAGGTAGACCGGCGGGATGAATGTCTGCACGCCGACCCTCTTGGCGAGGTTCCTCGATATCACCAAAGACGCCCCCATGGCGGCCGCCCCCAAGCCAGGCACCCCGCTGGCCAGCGCCACCTTGCTCCCGACCTCACTGGGGTCCGGGAACTTGTTGGCACAGTCGTGCAGACAGTGCGCCACGTCGGACGTGTAGACCAACACGCGATAGATCCGTCGGCCGTGCTCGCGGAAGTTGAAGACCTGGATGGACGGCGGCTCCCGCACACAGATGATCTCCTTGACCGTGTCGGGCGGTGGCGGGGCGCTCGAGGGAGAGCTCTGCGGCGCGCTGCCCACGGTGGGCACCACACACATGAGGCGGATGCAGTCTGGCGCGGGCGAGTCGGCGACGTAGATGGGCAGGTTGGGGAAGTAGAAGGCGAGGAAGGGGTCCAGCAGTGGCGGCAGCCAGCTCTCGTCGGGCCGAAGTCCCGTGGGGCTGTATCGCCGCTTGAAGCTGAAGGTGAGCAGCCTGGTGTCGGGCTCCCACCGCTGCAGGTCGTGCCGGCGACCGACCAGGCGACACCAATACCTGCAGCACCACACGACACATGGCAACGAATCAACGCCGTGTTTCCATCCCAGTTGACCAGACGCAGACTCGCTGCTTACCGGTTTGTCGTCACTTGCACGACGGCCGACTGGAAGGACACCGTGTCGGAGACCTCCCCAAAGAGGGCCACGAAGTCATCGAAGTCGTTGACCCACTCGCCCAGTAGCTCCATGGGGTTCTTCTTGAGCGAAAACTCCCCCAGCTGCAAATTGATCTCCGTGTCGCCCGCCTGAGTCGTCACCTCACGCAACCACGCCTCGTACGTCGCCACGGCTTTGCTGCTCTTGCCAAGGGTATCGGAGCCCTTGCTCCCACCGCTCTCGCCCAGCTCGCTGTCGGGGATGAACCTCCCCTCCGAGCAGTAGCCGTCGGGCACGTGCCAGTGCCTGGCCAACATGCCTTCACTTGCGGCCCCCCGCTGCACCCCTCGCGAGCCGGTGAAGGTGACTGTCCGCACCACCGCCTCCATCGCCCTGTCTCCCTCCTCGGGGTGCGCCCGCAGCCACCTGAGGAGCTTGACGCGATGGGCCTGAAGGATGGAGAACATCTCTATGTCGGGCACCCCGAGGCTGTCGCCGCCCTGCGCCTCCTTGTCTTCCTTGGCGTCGGCTGCAGTCTTCTCCTGGGGATTGGCGGCCGCCTCGGCGGCCGCTCCGGCGTTGGGCTGCTCCGGGAGGGAGGGGGGCGAGTAGCCCGGCAGCCCGGCGCCCCTCCTCACCTCCGCCTTGAAGTTGTGGTGGGTGAAGACGAACACCTGGCTGACCAGCAGCGCCGACACAGCCGCCGCGTCGAGCTCCTCGGCTGCCGTGTCCTTGTAGATGTAGGCCAGGTGGGCGTACAGCACACACGCCATGTGCAGGTCGGAGTGGTGGGCGGCCTTGGCCGCCCAGTCCTCCAGCAGCCGCACCACTGGGCCGGTCAGCCGTGCCCTCACCCGCCGCTGGGCGGTCGAGAGGAGGCTCAGGATGTCTGTGGATGTGGTGAGCCCCCGAACCCTCGCCGCCCACCCCACCCCGGCCATCTGCCCTGTGTCCGTCTCGGAGGCTGTCGGCGACGGCCCGTCCCTGCCATGGGTGTCCCAGAACTTGTTGTGCCGCAGGATGAACAGCACGTACCCCTCCACCTGCACGGCCAGCCGCACGATGAACAGCAGAATCGACGCAGCGGGGGTCGTGTAGCGCCCGGTGTCCTTGTCCATGGCGATGTCGAGCAGCTCCTCGAGGGCGTAGAGGACGGTGCGCGGCGAGTGGGTGAGTTCGTTGTAGAGCAGGCCGAGCGGGGTGGCGAGGAAGTCGCGTGATGGTGCGGGGACGAGGCCGGGGAGTGGCTTGTGTGACGACTTTTGCCAGATGGATGGCTCGAACAGGGTGGCGCTGAGGACCTGCTGCAGCTCTTTGGAGAAGAGGGCGTCGATCTTGGACTCGTCGGCGAAGAACTGAAGCACCAGGGGGATCCTGACACAACGCGCAGACACACAGAGGAGGCCGTGTTTCCATCCATCAATGTGTGTCAAGATGCACGTGTGTGTAGGTACCTACCTGATGTAGGGTGCCGTGAGATACTGCAGCAAAAGCTCCGCGTCCTGCGCGCCCAGCCTCCCCTCAAAGTCAGGCAGCTGCTTCAGATGCAACACGTCATCTGACCACACACACACGCACGCACGCACGCACGCACACACGCATCCATGCCTCTCTGCCTGTCCTGTCCCTTCACCGACCTTCAGTGTCGATCCTGGTGCCCTGGACGAGGTTGCTTGGGTCAGCCGCACTGGGCGGCGCCCTGGCCCGGCCCTTCATGCCGAACCAAGCCCCCAGTCGGCCGAACATGCCCTTCTTCTTTTTTTTGTCGTAGTAGTCGTCCTTGACGAACTCGGCGCACTCGAGGGCCTTGCCGAACCCCCGCACCACGAAGGTCTTCTTGGCGTGGTTGTAGGCCCAGTTGAGCGACGCGTCGGCCACTGACCATCGCTTGAGCTCGGGGAGGGTCTCGCCGGAGGGATTCATCAGCGCCTGGGGCAGAGAGACACGCAGGGATGCGCGAATGACGTGTGAGTTGCGTGATGTGTGTGTTGTGTTGTGTTGTGTTACTTTGAACATGAAGACGAGGTCGCGGAGGTAGAGCATGTCGGGGTAGAGATCCATCAGCTGCAGGGAGGGAGGGACACACGCACGTGCGTCGACTGATTTGCCGGGGTGTGTGTGTGTTTGCGTCCAAGGTTACCTCTGGTTGTTCGCCCGAGAAGTAGAGGGGCAACAGCTGGGGGTGCCGATTGAACCCCATTTGCAGACATATCTGTGCACCCCCCCCCCCCCCCCCCC
>CDMY01000344.1:49413-93777 GCA_001179505.1 Vitrella brassicaformis | reverse complement strand
ACACACAAAGCAGAAAGAACCACACACTCATCCACACACACCTGCCCGGTGTGGGGCCCCACCCGCCGACCTGACAGACCTGTTCGAGCAGCGTTTGGTCGCCCTGCCCGAGGTCCAGGTTGTTCTCGAACCGATACGCCACATGGTCACCAGACAAACGGTCACATATCGCAGTGAAGTAATCCAACACCTGTACAGACCAGTGCAAGGCAGGCCATCACACACGCCATCGCCCCCCCTCTCTCTAGATCTAGATGACCTACCTGGCACCTCACAAGACTCAGGGCGGGGTCGACAAGCAGGAAGAATTCACTCTCGTCAGCAAAGTAGGTGATATCGAAGCCAAAGGCCTTGACGGGCCCCTCGGCCCGGCCGCTGTAGTGCAGCGAGAAGGCGCTGGGCGTGTCGGAGGCCGGCGTGCGGCAGATGGCGTCGGCCAGGCAGCAGATTGCTGCCATCACCGTGATGCGCGAAGCGTCCAGGCCACGGGTGTTGCGGAGGGAGAACACGGCTGCGAGGAAATGGCGGGAGACCTGGTGCAGTAACCTGGAAAGACGGAGAGAGAGAGAGAGAGAGATGCATTCATCCAGCCAGCCGTGGGTGTGCATGTTTTGTTGCACTACCTCATGAGATCGATCTGTGTTTCTCGTCTGAGTGTCGACGTGGCCCAGATGCACTTGGTGGCGCGATCGGGATGGCCGTGCGGCAGGGGCAGGGGCACAACCTAGCCATGACAGCCACACACACACACACACACACACACACACATGGATCCAAGACTCCTTCCATCTCTCCCTCCCTCCCTCCCTCCCCCCGCCACTCCCGTGGTCCACTCACGTGGACAAAGAAGTGCAGGATGAGCTGGTATCTCCAGCAATAGGTGTGTTTGAGCGACTGGCTCTGGTTCGCCAGCAGGGTGCAGCACTCCACCACCCGCCGCAGACCCACACCCACCTCGCCCACACTCCGCACCCGGTCACTCACACCAGACAGCTCCACAGGCAGCACCAAGGGCACCGAACGCGCCTCACCCGCCAGGCCCTCCACGCTCGCATCCCTCCGAAACCTCCCAAACAGGGGGAACCGGGTGGCCGTGGCGGCAAAGGAGCACTTGGGGTCGGCGATGGCAGGGCTGAGGGCGCAGTTGCCCTCTCCGTATCCGTTCTGGGATGCGGGCAGCCGGCTCCTGACCTTTGTGTGTATGGCGTCGATGAGCTGCCGGACGGAGAGGTAGTGCTGGGGGGTGAGCCATAGGCGGTGCACTTGTGGTGGCGGCCGGCTGGGCTCCTCGCCCTGAGCGAGAGCACGGTCAGACGCCACCTGGGCCAGCCGACTGAACACACACAGAGCAGAACACACACACAGGGATAGATAGGGTCCGTCCGCTCCTTGTGTATGTGTGTTGTTAGCTGTCCCTTACCGACAGGCGAGATCTGTGAGTAGCTTGTCGGACCGGTGGAATTTGGTCTTCATACTGGCATCGACGTCCTGCTCGACGGCCTTGCAGACGGCCCAGTGTAGAAGCACCTCCACGCTGGCCGCCTCGGCCCTCGTCAGCCCCTGGCCCCTCAGCAAGTACAGCACACACCCCATGACGCAATCCACCGGCGACGCCATGCTGTTGAGCGTGCTCGTCCCCTTGAACTCGTTCCGCCACAGCCCCCCCGCGCCGCGCATTCCGGGCCCGCTGTCGGCCGAGTCAAGGCAGCTGCCATCTGGCGGGTCGAACCAGTTGTAGAGCAGCGGCTTGCCATTGAGGTAGGGCAGCAGGACGTTGTAGAGGGTGCGGAAGTTGGTGGCGTGAGGCTTGTAGAGGAGCCTGTAGACCAGCAGCCAGAAGGAGCTGTGCGCCACCCTCTCACCCCTCACGCCCTCCAGCACCAGCAGTGTGTCCCGCTGAATGATCCCCAGTGGCGGCGACGGCAGCAGCCGCACCGCATGGTTCTCCGAACCGAGCCCGCCAGGGTTCACCACCGCAAAGGAGTAGTTGGGCCGGTCACGGGGCCTCGAGACGATGAACAGCAGCCAGTGGGGCTTGGACTGCAGGTCGAGCGCCACGCCGCCCGGGAGGATGACCGACTCGCCAGCGGCGAGGCCCCGCACTCGCGATCCGACATCGATGAGGAAGCTGTGGATGGCGGCGGGGTCGTATTTGCGGGGGATGCCCTTCGCCAGGTTGGCGTCGCACTGGAGGAGGGCGAACTTGACGGCCACAAGGGCCTCCCGCAGCCAGGTGTTCTGCGGGCCCTCCGCGATGAGCTTGTCCACGATGCGAAGACCGAAGGATAGCGCACCTGACAGACAGACAGACGAGATGATTCATGAGAGCGCTGCCGTTGTTCTTTTCTTTTCTCATTTCTGACCGGTGATGGCGGCCGAGGGCGTGACGCCTTCGCCCTCGGCGGACGAGGGAATGCCGAAGAAGTCGACGGCATAGTAGTCGATGAATTCGGGCGTCCGCCAGATGCTCGTAGCCATGTCAGATGCAGATCACGCCCTTGCCGCAGAGGCAATCAATCTGCCGTCATGGCAGCATCCACAATAGCCGTATCGCAGTCAGCAGGAGCGTGAAAAAGCCAACTGATGAAGACGGTGTCACAGAATCACAGATCCGCCGCGGTTTTCGCCCCTTATCAACGCCGCTTGCTACGGTGGGCTCTGATGGCAGGGGAAGGCGCACAGCCCGGGAGATCTACTTCTCTCTTCTAAGCTCGCAAAGCTAGCAAAAAGGGGCGATTTGGCAGACCGGGCTCTCCCTGCATCAATATCAGCGCCTGAAGGTGTGAAATGACAAAAGGAAGTTGAATTCATCGATTCTCATTCATGGGATGGTGTTGTGGACCAGATGGAGGACCTTGCGGACGTGAAGAAGCGTCGAAAGCTGTTTGTCAAGTCTTCACACAAGCCACAGGTAGCACTGCGCGATGCAGTCGCCTGTCGCTTTAGTCATTCATCGATACTGTGTGTGTGTGTGCGTGTGTGTGTGCGTGTGTGTTTGTGTGTTGTTAGATGTCGAGTGCCGCTGACCCATCGAAGCAGCATCGTGTGGCGGGCCAGCCAGCTGCAGGCAAGGGCAGCAGTGCATTGTCTAAGCCTAATGATGAGAAATCGCATCGCTCCGAGCTCTCGGTGATTGAAGCAGGAACGTCCCTGGAATGGGGTGACTGTCGTCATTTGGCTTTTGTGCTTGTGTGATTGTTTGCTTGTCGGCTCGGCAGGTGTACAGTGGTGAGTTTCAGGAGCAGCTTGAGGTCATCCAGTCATTCCAGACACAGGTGCCTGAAGCGATCGAGTGAAGGCAGCACCCGCACCTAGCGATGACGCAGCTTCGTCTCTTTGCTTCGCCTTTAGCTCTCTTGCTTCGATACTCAAATGGCCATCTCAGAGCAGCTTTTCAAGTGCACCACTGCGCCACATGTACGGCGGGACCGAGAGCCGCTCCGCCGCTCACTGATGCATCTCTTGCCTGTGTGTCTTGTCTTCTGGTGTGTCAGCTGCCTTGTGGCTCGAGCATGTGGGCAGCCATGACGACCAAGGTGTCGGAGCTGTCCACCGCCCTCAACGACCTTACCACTGCCGTGTCCAGCCTCCCCTGCTCGACCGGCAAGCGCACCGCCCTCTCTTCCAACGCACCTACCGCCGTTCCCATTGACGTCTACCGGGATGTCTTCCTCCCATTCCTGTCTGTGGAGGACGCCGTATGCCTGGCGCGGCGCACCAGCAAGAACTATGGCACGGGAGTCGTCAACGAGACGTTCCTGGAGCGCCGCATCGACAACAATCTGCAGCAGCATGAGCTGGTGGGCACGGTCGATGTGGACCGGCAGTATGGCACACAGGGGGATGGCGGTGGCGGGAGTCTGACGCGCTTTGAGTATTTCGGCAAGGTGGCGTATGTGGTGGAGCAGGGGGAGGGTGAGTGGGCCAAGATGGGACAGCTGCTTCGCTTGGCGGACAACCACGGCATGATTGATCGCAATGCACAAGGTGCGATACATGAGCCACCAATGGGGAGAGGGCGATGGGGAAAGGGCACAGTGCATCATCCGTATGTTGTCGATCAGATACGGATGATGTGAATGAGGAGGAGCTGATCAGGCGGGCAGGTGTAGCTGTCGATCACCTGGAGTTGCCTCGAGACTTCTTCGATGCCCTCTTCGGTGACCTCAGCCCCAATGAGACCTCAGCCCCCCAGCCAGCTCAGACCCTTCCCGTCATCATCACACCCAATTGGATCAGCTCCAAGCTGCCCACCAAGGCGTCCTTCCTTCGGGTGCAGCTGTCGAGCCGCACCGTCCGCCACCTCCCCCTCACCCTGGCCATCCATCGGACAGTCGGCTACTACATCATCGGCTGCAGCCTGGATCTGAACCCGGACCCTTGGGGCTTGGGGTGGCGTGTGCCGCGGGCATTCCGCAACGAGGTGGTGTACGAGATGGGTCACAGCCGCTTCTGCATCGTGCGCGAGGACCAGCTGCCCCCGAAGCACCGCTTCCGACTGCACTATGAGAAGAGCGACCCTGTGATCCGCCGCTGGGACAGGTACGTGGACTGGGATGAGATGGAGTACAATGGCGAGAGTCTGCCTGATGACGTCATGCACATTGTCTCTTCCTACTCGTCTGCTGCCATTCGCACGATCCTCCCTACCTCCCCTCGCTATGTCTGTGACGTACATGTGGGTGCGCGCGATGACGACTATCGCTCGCTTTTCACGAGCAGCACGGTGGATGGGTGTGTGGTGGGCGAGTGGCGGGACGAGGTGGGGGGAGATGGTGCAGAGCAGCATGTGGTCGTGTTGTGTGGGCACCGGCAGGGTGAGTCCAACGCGGCGCACCTGCACTTGTCTGACGGTCGAGTGGCTCTCTACACGACAGAGGAGGCAGTGCAGGGTGCGTCTGGTTTTGACTCGTGCTACCCTGTGACTGCCCCAAGTGTGCGACGTGTGTTGAGTCGATTTGGGGGGCTGGCAAAGCAAATGGTTGATCGCATTGAGGAGAGTCTGGCCGAGGGAAAGTGACCTTGTACAGAGAAGATCGATAGCTGACTGACAGTGTCGTCACACGCCCCTTTGTATGCCTGTGGGGTCATACAGAAGAGAGGGCTGCCGTCGCGTCAAGTGAGTGCTGTTTTCCTCACTGATATGCGCCATCCCTCACGTATCCGCCTTGACTGCTCCCTTTTCGCAATGACGTGCCCCTTTTCTCACCGCCATTGCCGTACCATTGTGGTGGTGACTCTGGTGTGTGAGAAAATCCTCACTGATCGAAACACAAAACAGACAAAATAGACCAATTGAGACACGCACATGTGGATTCAACGCACAATGCTTATGACAGGCTGAGCGCAGGATCTTATGGTGCCCTCCATCACGCATAAGTAGCTAAATGAAGGTGCTACGTGCGAGCAGATATACCCGGCGAGAAATCGCTGTCTCGGAGACGGCAATGCCGCCCGCAGCGTCTCGTTTTTTCCGCGCGTCTTTCCCCGTATTCTTCTTCTCGAACGAACGTTTTTCTTCCTCTGCGCATGCCGTCCACCCCTCCACCACATGCCTACCCATTTCCTGCCACTCCAGACAGGAGCGGTCGACCAACCCGACTCAGTGGCAGCAGAATCCAACAGCGCAGGTGATGGAAGATGGAAGACGTGTTCGCCCTCTCGCGGGAGTTCTCGACACCCCTCGTCCTGTGAAGGGGAGGAAAGGGGTAAGGCATGAGAAGGCGGAGGGCTGTACAGAAGGTCATCTCCTCTCTTCACTTCTTCTCTCTGTCTTGCCTGTGTTCAATAGACTGCATGAGTCCCCCGTGCGCATCCCGCTCGCGCGATAGCCGAGCCGAGAACAGCACCGACGTACAAACCGGTGAGCGAGGAGCACCGACACCCATCCATCCATCTATCCATTCCTTCTTGTTTTCTCTCTGTGTGTGTGCAACAGGATGCCTGTGTCGACCAATTGGCCGACGTCCCTGGATGCGGCGCCAGCAGATGCCTGTGTGCCACACACTGACGCTGACACACACACCATCTGCTGCGTCGCTGATGCCTGAGATGAGGTGAGAGGAGGGTGATTGTGGGTTGGCCGGGTGGGTGGGTGGTGGTGGGGAAAAGAGAAGACGACGGCCCACGTGAATGGAATGATGTCGATTGGTCTGCCTACCTTGGTGCCTGCGTCTCCCCTACTGTCTGTCCTTGCTTTTAGCGCATCGTGCTGTTGACGGCCAACCGAACCATCAAATGGGATCGGGTCGGCTGTGCGCCAGCAGGCACGAGGCGCATGCGAGAACAGACCCAGGGGATTGCACGTCACGCCGGAATGTCGCGTGGGTCGAAGGTGCCCTTCTTTTGTCACACAGCTGTGGATGGGGTGAGTGGATGGATGTTTTCGCACTCGAAAGAAGGTGCTGGGGCTGTTTGAAGTAACAGGAAGAGAGAGAGATATCAATAGGACGATTGGATTCCGATGTGCTGGTTTGTGTCTGTGCGAGTGACCTTCTCCTACGGCACACAAGCGATCGGTTGCACATTTCACCGGTTGCGCTGCTGATAGCTGCTGACTCCTTTTGTGCCGTGGCAGGAAGGCCGCTCGTGTGAACATTAATGGCATTGCTGCAGATGATGCGTCTGTGCCTAGCAATACACACACACCATCATACACACATGGGCTGAATGAACGTGTGCAGAGACCGTGTGTTCGACATACTGCCTGCACACGGGAGGGAATGTAACACCGGTTCAATGTGATGCCTGACTGCCTGACTGACGAATGGATGAAGGGCAAGCCATCAGACACACACAGTGTCACCACACGATGGGCTGGGGTGTGTAGAGAGGAGAATGCGGAAAGCAGGCGAGACAATGTATATGCCTGCCCCTGTCTGCCTGTCTGAATATTGTTGCCTACATTTTATGTTTGCCGACACGTGAGCTCTCATGTGCTGCATGAGACATGCACTAAGTGCCCAGCACTTTGTATTACATACTTCATTTCTTCGTTATCTGGCACCACATCTGGCACCTCATTCTTTGTGTTGTCGAGCCGAGGGCTTGTGCTGGCGCTGCATTGCATCCAGACGGTTGTTAAGGCCTGAAGGAGACTGGTGCCATCGATCGCTCTTCAGGCCTTAATTCGTCGCTCTAAAGATGGGTCAGCAAAAAGCCGCGGGGGGACAATCATACAGCTGCACAGTGTCGCTGGATGTGTCTTGGATGTGTGTGGGCGCAGGCTTCTATTCAGACTGGGCGTTGAGTGCGCCGCGCAGTTGCTCGTGGGTAATGGAAGAAGGCGCTTCTTGCCTTGCCAGGATACTGGGCGTGAGTAGATTCGACTTCAAAAGTCCAAGACAGACATGTACATGTCATCCCTAACTCACCGCGCACACTTCTGCCCTTTCCCCTCTCCCTGTCTCTGTGCGCTTTTCTGCGTCCCCCTCGCCCACTTCAAAAACCCCGTCGGTGAGATGTGTCGACAGAGATGTGTGTGTGTGTATGTGTCCACGCGTACAACCAGCCAGCTGATAGTGAGTGCAGCTGCCAGCTCTCGCGATCTCTCTCGGTCTCTCTGTCCCTCTGTGTGTGATGGCAGTCGCGACAAGCGCACCACATCACGAGGCATACCAGCAGCACACAGCGATGAGAAATCGACCTCAGGCACCACAGCACCATAGCAGCAGAAGGCGACACGAGAGACAGAGCGATCTGTGTGTATGTGTGTGCGTAAAGGTGAAAGGCATGGCAGCCACACGTGTGGATGTGCTGTGTCATCAATGCAGGCAGGCAGAGAAAGTGCCCGGCGACATGCGGGCAGGGATGCACCAGGCCATGTCTGCTCAAACATACCATACAATTCACACGCACACCCAGAGAATGCAGCAATAGCCAATACATGTGCACCCACTCATGCGAGGAAAAAACACCCACAATACAGCAGGCCCGGCATACCGTCAATATGATATGTGTGTGTGTGTGTGTGTGTGTGTGAGTCATCAATGCACGCGCAGGCAGGCAGACATAAGGGCAGCAGCAGCAGAGAGGGGGAAGAATATACCCAGTATGGTGGCAGGGATACACCAGGCTCAGACATAACATGCAATTCACACGCACACACGCACACCGGCAGACAGAATGCAGCCGGGACCAGCCAATCCATTTGCACCCACTCATGTGAGGAAAAAAAAACACACACACAAGCAGGTGCGGTGATTCCTTCTTTGCTTCAAAGACCGTATGTCTGTCTGTCTGCCTGTTTGTTTGTTTGTTTGTGTTCCTGGCTCCAGCCCATCCACCCTCAGGTGCCCCGCCTTTCACCGCTGCCGAATAGTACACCATACAACCAGCCAATAGCCACTTCCCTCTCGTATGGCAGTCGCGAGACAGACAGACAGACCGACGGACATTGGGGGAAGGCAAGCCACCAGAGGTACGCAGACCATAATCATGGCCTCATGTGGGCCGTGTCTTCTCCCCCATCCATGCCATGCCATGCCATGCATGCACCCTCCTCCCTCCAAAACATGGAAAACCATACAGCCATCCACCCTCGGGCGCCCGCTGGCGTGTCCACCCTCCCTTCTCTCCACCCTGCACCTGTTCTTGTCCTCTATTTCTTGCCGAAGATCAGATCGATGAAGCCGCAGCAGCATGACTTCTTCGATGCTGCACATCACACCACATCACAGATACCACACCACATAGCACATGTGCCGTCTCTTCGTGTGCGTGTGTATATATGTGATTCTGTGATCGCGTACTCGGTCGCTTGGCGGGCGGTGCTCGTGCCACTGTTGTCAAAGCGGCAGATCGTGGCATGGCTGAAGGCGTTTGTGCAGCATATCCAGACAGAGAAACGAACACTCACAAAGCAAGACGAGATGCAGCACATGTCTTGTCGTCGAATGTACCTACCGCTAGATGTGAAATACGGTTGTGTCTTGACTGCCCACACAGGCGGTGCAGCTGCTCAGTCGAAACAGGGGCAGGCAAGTCGGTGAGCGCTTTGTCCGTCCATCCGTATTTTGTCCTACCTACCGGGTCTGGCGATGTACGTTGGCTTGGTTGGCGAATATGTCGGCACCATGACAGCTGCCGCCATACCATATCCTGACACAACACACACGCACATACAGTTCATGCCACTGCCTGTTTGTATCACCCACGAACCGATTGGATTGAGTGTCGGTGGACCGGCGTATGTGTAGTGCATCTGTGTCTGTTTGGGACCAGCGAGGTGATGAGACGTTGCAGCTGCACGACACAAAACCAGGCACCCACACGAATAAAGCTCACATGAAGCAAGAGGCACAAGATACGCTTACGTGGCACTGCAATTGTGGGCGCCTTGCCGCCTGACGCCTGCCGACTGATGGGGACACACCGATATCCAAACACGTAAACGAATTGTCCATTGGGACCGACAGAGGTTACTTACGTGCCATTTTCGACCGACTGGGTGGAATGCCGAAGCTCTGAAGGGAGAAGGGAGAATGGACACACACATAGGCTCATGGCACTCATGCTAACTCACGAAATA
Source organism: Vitrella brassicaformis (assembly GCA_001179505.1). Lineage (NCBI taxonomy): Eukaryota > Vitrellaceae > Vitrella > Vitrella brassicaformis. The sequence continues at coordinate 84,248 of CDMY01000344.1, read as the reverse complement.
AGTGACGTGGACGCGTGTGTGTGGCCGTGGCGCCTCACCCTTAAGCTCCTTCTGGAGCGCTGCGATATGACGGTCACCTTCCTGCAGCAGCGCCTCCTTGTCGGACAGCTTGGCGTCACGCTCCTGAAGCCACATGCAGGCAAACACGTGTGCCCTGCACCCATCCCTTCGTGGCTCTGCCCACCTCTATCTCCTTCTTGAGTCTGTCGACGGTTCGCTCTAGGTCATTCTTGTCCTGCTGCAGTGCCCGACGCTCCTACACACATGAACAACGCACACACAAATCCATAGAGAGCACAGACGGCCGGCTGGGCGCAGCTGGCTGACCTTTCTGGTTTGATCGGCGTGGCGCTTGAACTTCGTGTTTAACGCCTTGTACTCGGCCTCCATTTCCACGAAAGCGTCCTGCATGCCCTGCGACCTGCGCTTCCAATAGCCGATGTCCAAGCCAATGGGAGGTGGACGGTCGTCCTGTTGCACACACATAGAGAGAAGACAAGAAGGAATGCATGGATGGATGTGTGTCGGTGCCCCTCGCTCACCTGGTCTGTCTGCCCTTGGTGCTGGTAGTCGGCTCCTGCCCGCGAACATAAACTGGCGGCCCATCGAGCGAGGATGGCCACCCTCCCTCAGCTTATTGAACACAGGCAAGACAGAAAGGAGAGATGAAGAGAGAAATGCATGGATAGATGGATGGATGGATGGATGGGTGTTGGTGCCCCTCGCTCACCTGGTCTGTCTGCCCTTGGTGCTGGTCTCGAGTCGGCTCCTGCCCGCCCGCGAACATAAACTGGCGGCCCATCGAGCGAGGATGGCCACCCTCCCTCAGCCTATTGAACACAGGCAAGACAGAAAGGAGAGATGAAGAGAGAAATGCATGGATAGATGGATGGATGGATGGGTGTTGGTGCCCCTCGCTCACCTGGTCTGTCTGCCCTTGGTGCTGGTCTCGAGTCGGCTCCTGCCCGCGAACATAAACTGGCGGCCCATCGAGCGAGGATGGCCACCCTCCCTCAGCCTATTGAACACAGGCAAGACAGAAAGGAGAGATGAAGAGAGAAATGCATGGATAGATGGACGGATGGATGGATGGATGGGTGTTGGTGCCCCTTGCTCACCTGGTCTGTCTGCCCTTGGTGCTGGTCTCGAGTCGGCTCCTGCCCGCGAACATAAACTGGCGGCCCATCGAGCGAGGATGGCCACCCTCCCTCAGCCTATTGAACACAGGCAAGACAGAAAGGAGAGATGAAGAGAGAAATGCATGGATAGATGGATGGATGGATGGATGGGTGTTGGTGCCCCTCGCTCACCTGGACTGTCTGCCCTTGGTGGTGCACGTCACGGACTTGGTCATGCGTGAAATGGACACGGACTGGAGGGGCATCCAGGGACGTTGACCACCCTCCCTCAACAGTGGCAGATGCAGCAGCAGCAGCAGCAGGGGCGGCATCCGGGGCTGGTGCGGGGAGGGGTGGGGGTGCGTCGTCCTTGTCGTATGGCTCGAGCTCAGGCGAGTGTCGCCCGTCGTAGTTGGGGTTGACGCCCGTGCCGATGAAGTCCTCAGGCCGGCGGGTGTCCTTCTGCTGTGGCGTCTTGTCGTCACCTGACGCTCCTCCTGAGCCGGCCTTAGAATCGGGGATGTTCAACAAACCTGACACACACAGAGACGGATCCCAGCAGATCGACAGATGTCACTCACTGGTTGTGGTGTGTGTTTGTACCAGCGAGGTCCATTTTGAGTGCGGTGTCTCTGTGGTGCTGGTCGAGCTGCTGGTCCTTGACCTCCCTGGCCCGTGCGATTGCCTTTGAGTACTGGCGGAGGACGTCCGCCTTGGCCCTGAAGAGGGGCAGCTGCGTCTGGATGGCCTCCCAGTAGGCAGAGTCCACCGCCTCGCCGCCGTGATCCAACTTGCGATTCACCTGACATGCATAAGTGGCCACACACACACACCCATGTGTGTGTTGGCCGTGGATGGGTGAGGGGTCATCAGATTCACCTCTTTCTCCATTTCGTCGACTTGTTCAGCCGACTGGCCCGCCAGAAAGGCGTCGATCTCGGCCTTGACGCTCTGGGGAATGCCCGACGTGGCGTCCCGCCTCACCACACCCACACCCATGCCTTCGTTGCTCTTGCGCCTGGCCTGGTCGAGTGCGTCCTTGGCGACGATGAGCAGGTTCTTCCAGAAGGACCTGTGCTGTGTGTCGCTGAGGACGTGTGTGTGGATGTCGTCGAGCATCTCGTCGAGCTCGTCAACGGACATGCCCTCGAACATCTGGGGCGGCGTCAGCTCCAGCAACGACATGTCGTCAAACATCTGACCTGCACACACACACACACATCGACCAGGGGCAAGAGAGCGAAAGCAATGATGTGTGATGGGGAGAGAGAGAGGAGGGTCTGTTTTGCGATTGTGGGGGTGTGTCATGTACCTACCTTCCATGATTCTGAGTGCCTTTGCGATCATGTCGATGGGTTTCTCCCTCCCCTGGTGTATGCGGATGTCTGACCGCATCCTGCTCGAGGTGGAACTGCTCCTCCTTCTTGGCCCACTCGGCGTAGTTCTCCTGCTCCTTCTCCCTGGCCTCCTCCTTATCACGCTCCTCACGACGCTTCTTGACAGCAGCCTATTGAACACAGGCAAGACAGAAAGGAGAGATGAAGAGAGAAATGCATGGATAGATGGATGGATGGATGGGTGTTGGTGCCCCTCGCTCACCTGGTCTGTCTGCCCTTGGTGCTGGTCTCGAGTCGGCTCCTGCCCGCGAACATAAACTGGCGGCCCATCGAGCGAGGATGGCCACCCTCCCTCAGCCTATTGAACACAGGCAAGACAGAAAGGAGAGATGAAGAGAGGAATGCATGGATAGATGGATGGGTGTTGGTGCCCCTCGCTCACCTGGTCTGTCTGCCCTTGGTGCTGGTCTCGAGTCGGCTCCTGCCCGCGAACATAAACTGGCGGCCCATCGAGCGAGGATGGCCACCCTCCCTCAGCCTATTGAACACAGGCAAGACAGAAAGGAGAGATGAAGAGAGAAATGCCCACCCCACGTGCCTTGCCCCTTTCCTCACCTCAGGCGAAGCCTGCCCACCCCGCGCGCCCTCTGGCTTCTCATGCCTTACCCCTCTCCTCCCCCGCTCGTGCTCCCTATCCATGACTATGGGTATCTAGAGCTCCCAATAGGACGGAATGCGATGCAATTCTATGGAAACGCAAACCTCAACACTCCTGTGGTAGGGCAGGGGTCAGTTACACGGCGCCTCGACCGTCGAGAAAGGAGAGACGGGACCATTTGAGCGATTTCTGCAGCTCTATTTGGCTATCCGTCTTTTTTGTTGTCACTGTTATTGTTGGTTGTTGCTGTTACTGCTGCTGCTGCTGCTGTTGTTCTGGGGAGGACAGCTGGAGCGGCAGCAATGAGGGGTCCTTACCACACTGACCAGGTGAACGACCCAACACTCACGTGGACGTACTGAATTGCTGAGAGGGGTCCCCCCGGCTACTGAATTGCTGAGCCGAGCCGAGCCCACCGTGAGGTGCACCATGAGCGGACCGATCAGGTGAGCGAGGGGCACCGACACACATTCATTGATTCATTCCTTCGCCTCTTCTCTTCTCTGTGTGTGTGTGCAACAGGACGACCGTCGTGAGTTGACGCCTGACAAGGAGTGGCCGATCACCCTGGATGCGGCGCCTTTGTGTGTATGTGTGTTTATCTGTATAGGAGCGTCGAGACACTCCTAAAGCAAAAAGAGGTGAGATGCCATGCAGGAGGCCTACCTGGAAATGGAGGAGAATTACAAGGTGCTTCTTGCTGTATAGGACTATCGAGCCCTGAGACGGCAGAAGGAGGACCTAGAGCGCACCGTTGAGGCCCTGCAGAAGACGATCGACGTGAGCAGAGCAAGAGTGGGATGGATGCAGGACACTTTAATCAGACAAAAAGAGGTCTGCGTGCTTGTCGCTTGTGGCTTCAGGACCGCGATGCCAAGCTTCGTGACAAGGAGGCGCTGCTGCAGGAGCGGGACAACCGTATCGCAGCACTCGAGGCAGAGCTCAAGGGTGAGGGGCCACGGCCACACACACACACTACTTGTTTGGTGACTCAGTATGAGTGCCATGAGTGTATGTGTGTGTGCATTCTTCTTTCTTCTTTCTCTCATGTGTATCAGAAGCCCGCAACCAGACCCAAACGTACGCCGCTACACTGCAGAAAACACACACACACATTTCCCTATCTCTCTGTGTGTGTGTGTGTGTTTGCGTATGCGAATGGATGCAGATCGTGTGCGTTCATGCCCGAGCACCCGCTGCCAGCGAATACACAGCCAGCAGCAGCGGGCCAGGCAGCGAGGTGGGAGCCCGCCATCCGTCGTCTCGTCAACAAGAACCACACGCAGGCCTACCCCCACTTCATGATCCACGCGCCCGTCTATGGCTATCGGCAGCCGACGGTCTATCGATATTGTGGTAAGTGGGTGTAGGAAGGCACCACTGGGATGCACCTGTGTTGTGTTGGGCTGTACAGCTGCACCCGCTGTGTGGCCGACCAAGACACACACTCCCACGCTCGTCGCCAGTAGCGGTGCGTTCGACATACACGTGGACGCACTTCCTGATTGCTCGTCTCTCTCTCTGTACTCTACAGCCCTCCACGCAGCCATGCCACGGCCCGCCCACAGGACCCCGCCACAACAACCATCCCTGGCCAAGCCACGCACACGTATGCTATCACACAACCACACACACACACAAAGCGACGGCACGTGTGCTATGTGGTGTGGTGTCGCACGATGCGCAGCCACCAACAAGTCGTGCGGCTGCGGGTGCGTCGAGGCCATCTCGAGCTTTATCTTCGGCAAGACATGAGAAGGGGGGGCTGGACACACAAGTGGGGGGGGAGGAGGGATGGATGCATGGATGGGGGGAGGGGGAAAAGGGAAGAGGGAAGAGAGAAGACACGGCCCACATGAGGCCATGATTGTTGGTGTGGATATCGATCGGCCTGCGTACCTGTGTGCCTTTCCTAGATGTCTGTCGGTCTGTGTGCTTGCCTGCATGTGCCTTCAGGAACGTGATGCGGAACTGCGAGACAAGGAGGCGCTTCTGCAAGACCGCGACAGTCGCATTGTAGCGCTAGAGCAAGAGCTGAAGGGTGAGAGGCTACGGCTACTTGTCTGGTGACTGAGCATTCTACCTTCTGTCAGTCTTCGTTCACCCCCGACGAGTGGCGGGCTCTCGCAGCAGCCTGCCGCTCAGCCTGTCATCAAGCGAGGTGCCGTTGGAAGCTCGGCACCAGGTAGATGAGCTGTGTCCTCTCTTTCCATCCATCTCGTGCTGTTACTGCGTGTGTGCAGTGGTTGGTCAGTACATGTACCAGCAGCAGGATTCCCATCGCATGTCAGTGAGCCTGGAACACATGTGCAGGCCATTTCCCTGTATTTGGGTATGTGTGTGTGGCCTTGCAGGACGGTGCACTGCACGCCGGCGATTTACTCCAGGATTGGTGGGTGGGTGGGTGAGTGATACAAACAGGCAGTGGACAGCAAAGACAGGAAGGTATTGATGGGATGAGCTGCATGTGTGTGTCGCGTCAGCGTATGTTGCAGCGCCTCACCCATCATGCCGAGTAGCGGTAGGTAGGACAAACATACGGCTGGACAGACAACGCACTTACTGGTTGTCTCTCTCTCAGTGCGTGGAGCCGTGCCACGCCCTCCTGCCCACAACTACCACCCGCCACCACAACTACCACACCACAACTACCGCCCGCCAAGCGGCGCACTATGAGTACGAGATCACACAACACATCACTGCATATGCACCACAACCCTACGATAGGTGCGTGGGCGATACAGACAGGCAGTGGCATGAGTGAGCTATGTGAGTGTGTGTGTGTGTGTGTGGTGTCAGCATTCGGTATGGGGGCGACCATGTATCCGACCAAGCCGACGTTCACATATCCGACATACCTCGCCAGTATTGGTAGAACAAACACACGGATGGATGGACAACGCGCTCACCGATTGCCTGCCTCTTTGTTCGACTGTGCAGCTACACGGCCTGTGTGGGCGGTCAGAACACCGTTGCCGCCCAACCTTATCCACACAAATACCGGTGCGTTCGACAAAACATGTGCTGCGTCTTGCTTTGTGAGGGTACGTCTCTCCCCGTGTCTGTCTTGCACAATTTCTTTCAGCCATACCACGCCCTGTTGTGTTCGCAAGAGCAGCACCAGCACCGTCCACCGAACAGCCCGGTACGCTGGGCGCCCACACAACCACACATATACAGACGCGGAGAGATAGGTGGTACATACGTAGATGGTGCAATGTGATGTGATGTGATGTGCAGCATCGAAGAAGTCGTGTGGCTGTGGCTTCGCCGATGTGGTCTACGGTTTTCATTTGTGCAAGAGGAGAATGCGGTGAGCAGAGCGAAAGTAGGCCCTGCACAGGCGAGACAAAGTGGCTGTGTGCCTGTCTGCTGCCTCAGGACATTGCTGCCTACAATTTATATTTGCGGAACCTTCACCACCTACGCTGCTGCCCCTACCCACGAGAAGCCCAGCCACTCCACATCCATCCATTCCTTCTTGTCTTATCTGTGTGTTTGCAGCAGGAGCGTGTGTCGCCCATCGAAGGCTAGCCGACAACCCTCGATGGGCCTCAGGTGCGCATCCCCTTCTCCGACTCGAGCCAAGACCACCACAAACGTACCGATACTGACCAGGTGACGCGACGAGCACCGACACACACACACCCGTCCATCCATCCATGACGGCATTCATTCTTCTCTTCTCTTCTCTCGGTGTCTTGCCTCTGTGCGACAGGATGACTCTGAGCTGGCCTACTTCAAGCGAATGGCGAGACACATTGAAATCGTTGCCTACATTTTATATTCGACAGAGACATGATTTACGCTTCGTGTATGATGGCCTCGACAGACAATGTGTGTGCTGCACATGTGTTGGCAAGTGACTCTCCTCCTGGTCAAAGATACTAGTCGTGCGTCTGTTAAACGGCTGCATGCACGCATGACACTTTGTTTGACTGTTCGCTGCGTAGCTAGAATGAATGTTCCTTTCAGTGGAAGGCTCGAGGCATGCATACTTGCACACAACATGCGGTGGCATACATCTCGCGTGGACAGACAACGAGCAAAAGCACCCATACGTCTGCGGCTCATGAACGTGTTAACATGCAGTCGTCTTTGTGTTTGTCTATGTCTTTACCCCTCCTTTTCCTCTTTCTTGACGACAATATTGCCCTCCTCTCTCTTGGCCTTCCTCCTCGCCTGGCTTGGCCGCAGCACCACAGTGCCATCTGTCCTCTCTGTCACCCGCACCCTCTTCTTGCCTGCCTTCCTCAGCACATCCACCAGGGCAAAGGTGCGCGCGTAGAGGGGCTTTCTCTCAGCAGACAGCACCACACACTTGATGACAGGGAAGCTGGAAAAGGCCTCCACCACACACTCAGCAAACGACGTGTACATTCGTCGGGCGTCGGATGCAATGAGCCCGCCAGCGATGTGCACATCAAGACACGACACACGCCCGCTCTCCATCAGAGCCTTGCCTGCCTCGCTGTCCCCACACAAATCCCACTCGAAGGAATGACCTGGCGAGTTCGGGCAAAACTCCCACCTCAGCTGCACGGCCAGCTCCTTGCCTTCGCTCGACATGAAGCCCAGGCCATCAGGCACCAGGGTGCACGTGGCCGCAGGCTCATGACGGGCGGTCAGCTCGAAGCGCACCTCATGCAAAGAGGGAGAGAGAGCACGCAGCACATTCCCCCGCCCCACACTCATAGAAGTCCTCGCCCCGCCCCTGCTGCGACACGACCACAGACGAGACGATCGGGAAGACCGACGAGGGCTCGTCGAGCACGTAGGAGGGGAGCTGCTCGCCAACGCCGCCCGCCGTGATGGTGAGCTCGGTTGCCGACTCGCACCTGAGGAGTGAGTCGAGGCCGGGGATGGGGTCGACGTGGCCTGGGCCGCTGCGTGCGTCGAGGGTGACCTGGTTGGCCTGTCGACAGCACACTTGCACCGTGTCGAGGCAGTCGGCCAGGACCTCCCCATTGCCGGTGAAGGGCATGTGGAGGTGGAGGTCCGTGGAGGTCTTGTTGGCCTCGCGGCGTCGGTTGTGCCGCCAAGCGGGGCTTCGGGGTGTTGGGGGCAGGTTGTGATAGTACGTCTCGACCGCGTCAGCACTCAGGAGCTAGGAGCGGAAACGATGCAGCTTCTGATTGAACGGAAGATGCATGGAGACACGAGTGAGTCAGTGGTGGGTAAGTTCCTCCATCAGCGGGTCCAACAGCCACGCACGCACCCACCCACCCACCAAGCTTGTCAGCAGCCACCCACCTGGATGTATTGCGATGTCTGCACTTCGGCGAGTCCCATCTCGATCTCATCCAGCGGTCCCATCATCGTCGCGATGTGGTCCATGAACGCGTCATCGGGCACCTTGCTGTCCTCGTCGGTGTACACGAACAGTCCGTGCAGTTCGGCCACCAACTCGGACTGGCTCTGCTTGTGGAACGACACGCGACCGGTCAACGACGTCAGGCTCTTGGCTACATCCATCACACACATACAAACACAGAGAGATGGATGGGGTGGGCCATCAGCATCGGTCCTCTGCTTGCTTATATACCTGAGGGTGTGTCCTTGAGGAAATCCGCCACTTGGTCGAGCCGCACCTCAAGGGAGCAGCTGGGATCGTCCTGCAATACACACAGGACATGGATCTGCGACCACATGAATGGGTCCCCCCTCCCTCCCTTTCTCCCTCCCTCCCTCCCTCCCTCCCTCCCTCAGTCGCCCACCTCGTCAGATATGAGATGCAGCGACTTGATGCCTCCTTCTCGGATCCACTGGCGGGGCGCACGCGTGTCGAGGTTGACCAAACCGAGGTTCTTGAGGGCCGGCAGCTGGTACTCACGGTCCTCTGCGATCTTGACCCACACACTGCGAATGCTCGCCGACTCCAAATGCTCAAACACGATCGGCCCCTGATTGATCAATAGATGGAATATACAGCGTGTGTGGGGGACGTCTTTGTCCGTGCTTTGTCCACCTCTCCCCTTCCCTCGTCACCTTCTTGTGTGGCAGCCTGATGCGGCTGAAGTTGCCCTTCCTCTTGCGATTGTCGCGCTCGAAGGCCGCCAGTGCGCGGTAGTCGGGAAGGTCGTTGCCCTTTTTGTCGGTGGGTGGCTCCTAGGGGCACTGCAGATCCACACTCTCAACCTTGGCCGAGAGGCTCTCCAGCAGATACACCAACGAAGGGGTGGGCCGGTGGTTGATGACGATGCTCACACACTCAGACAAACGACGACCTGCATCAGGACACCACACACACATGAACATGACAAAGGTATCCATCCAGCCATTCCCTCCTCTCCCTCCTTCCTTGCTGACCTGTCCACTTCTTAGCGATGTTCATGGTGGGCGATGCGTCGAGGTCGAGTATGGGGTGCATGATGGCCTGCTGGGTGAGGGAGCGGAAGTAGCTGTTGACGCTCGACAGCGACTCCATGCACGACACGAAACCGACCAAGGCGCCCAAACCCTCGCCCATCCACAGGGCCTCAGGCAACTCCTCCAGAGGAGACTTGACCTGACATTCAATCAGTCACATCACATCACCCCTTCCCATCGCATGATCTGAGCGTACCTCCATCTGACGGTCCTCCTCTGTCGCTTGAGCCTTAGATCTGCCGCCCTCCTTCTTGGGTTTGGCCTTGCCGGCAGCCGCCTTGCCTTTCTTGTCCACCTGCTGGCTCTTTCTGTCGGCTTTGGCTTTGCGGCGGCCCCTCTCCAGGAGGTCCTCACCGTCACTGCTCACGTCCACATCCATCGCTGGCTTGCGCTTCTCACCCGCACCTGCAGCTGCGAGGGCGGCCTGACGGGCCGTCATGCGATGCTCAACCTCCCCTGAATCCATCGATGATGACGACAAATGCGAAGATGATGTGGGTGGTGGTGTGATGGGCGACAAATGATGACGCCGCCGCGAGGATGAACGCGAAGATGATCCTGGCCAAATCGCGGCAAATTGTAAATGAAACGAAGGACGAGGACCAAACAACGAGCATCTCCCTCCCTCTTGTCAATCAACCGAATGCTCTAGACAAGGGTACACACTGGTGAACCTCTTCCGAGGCACCAGCTCGCAGGTTTTCCGGCCGCCTAGGGTGCTCCATGAAACTGCTGCCGTTGCGGGAGAGCAGAACCGAAGAAGTGTGCCTACCCCCTGACACATCTCCTGACACATCGGAGAATTGTGCCTGGAAGTGAAGTGAGAAGCAAGAAATTGGGAGGCAAGCGGACAATCATGTCCTTCAGGCGGCGGCAAAACGAGTCAACAGTTCATCGTGCTGTGTCTTCTGCAGGTGTGTGCGACGACGGTGTGTGCGACGACGCCGTGGTCTCTGAGGCCACCTCATCGTCAAAGAGCACATTTGCCGACGCAGGTACGGCCAACATCAAAGCAAGATCATTCCCATGTGGCTGCTGACTCAGTGCTGAGGGCTCATCCGTGCCTGTGTGCCTGCTTGTGTGTGTCGCAGGTATGTCAGCGTGGCTGCAACTAGATGGCGTCGACACCCAGTTCGATGAGGGCACCAGCGATTCCACTCGGGAGCTTGCTACCGGTGTGATCCGCCGCACACTCACCGATGCAGACCAAGTGACGCAGCTCATCCAGCAGGGGGCGAACCCGAGTGTCGAGCCCTCACTGCGGCACCGGGCGGACGACATGGAGGACGGCGGTGATGGTGAAGACAAAGAGGCAATGGCTGGGGTTTATCCGCTGCTATCTCTTGTCATTGACGACATGACCGAGTCCACCATCCCGTCCATCTGGGCAGAGGAACAAGACAATGGGCGGCTTCCCGTCAGGCTGCCCCGCTGGCCATCTCCTCAGCTCCAAGATGCCGTCATGACCGCACTGATCGACGGCGGGGCCGACGTCAATGCCCGATTCGCCAACAGGGAGTCAAGACCCATCCGTGTCGCGGTTGCGGCGGCCAACAGGCCGGCAGTGAGGCTTCTGTTGCAACGGGGCGTCCAGCTTCGCGGATTCCTGGTGATGCGGCTGCCGGAGGACCACAGTATGTGTCGGCCTACCCCCGAGTGTGAGAGATTGCTGATGGCCATCTACCGCCGGCTCATCCAGCTCGACAGCACACTGGCGACTGAACGAGGTCCTGGCGGCTTCGGCTTGGCGCACTGGGCAGCCACCAGAGACAGAGGTCGCTTCTCTCAGTGCTTTATCTACCAGTACATGGACCTACTGCTGGAAAACAACGCCACAATCAATTCAACAAGCGGTTTTGGCGACACGCCGTTGCACGAAGCTGTGATTCACGAATCTCTTCGCGTCACTGAGTGGCTATGTGGCCATCTGCCAGCTGACGACATCAACAGGGGGACGACCAGTGTCCCCACCAGCACCCCTCTCGCCATCGCTGCCGGTCGGCTCGATCATTACAATCGGCGCGTGGATGACGACGGCACGGCAGAAGACATCAAGGAGGACATCCGCACACGGGACATTCCCAATCTTCAGACCATCATCCGCACCATCCTGAGAGTCGGCGCCGGCCCGTCCATAATGCGCATGCGAGCAGCCAGCCACGTGCAGCGACGTGAGCGCCAGCTGGTGCTGGCCGAGTATGCCACGGTGCTGAATGGTCTGTCTGATGTGACCATGTCGGCCATCAACACCGCCCTCGCCCCCCAGCGCGACCACTCGATGCTGCTCGCCCGTCTGCTGCCCCTCGCCCCCCACCACGACGGCAGAGACCCCGCCCCCTCCCCCCTCTCATTCGGACCACACGAGGCAGAGGCCATCGGCTGGAAGATCGGCGCCTTCCTGTACGAGCCGCCCGCTGCAGCAGCGGCCATCGACGAGTACCTCATCAGCGACTCGACGCTGAGGCGCCGCGTCAAGGCGGCCGTGGCGCACTTCGTCAAGTCGGCCGCCACACGGACATCCAGCAACAGGGAGGTCATCGGCGACATGGCCAATGTGGGCGGCGTCATGGTGCGAGTGCCGCTGCAGTGCTTCGCCGTTCGGGGTCAGCAGGGTGGGCAGCATCGGCTGCTGGGTGTGCGTGAGGTCGTCCACAAAGCCCGGCTGGACGAGGCGGCCAGCCATGGTGTGACGGGTGTGGTCAAGGGCTTCAACGCTCACGTCGGCGATGACGACTGCGTGTTCGAATGGCGGCAGCTGGGTTACATCGACGAGACCACACGGCTGTTCGTGGCGCTGGGCATCGACTGAGTGAGTGGTGGGGTGGCGTAAGGGAGACCGGGGGGAGGGGGACGCCATCTGTGTATGTTGCTATGTGATGGCTGGCTGTACGTGTATGACAGCTATGACTGACATTTTGATGAATGCTTGGAATAAGGGCCGGAGGCGCCAGAAGCATTGTATCATCCAGCAACACAACAGAAAGCCCACACGCATCCATTCAGCCGCACCGGTATGAGATTCATGAATGATCTTTGGAGGGCTCAGACCGGCAGATCTTCAGCATTGTGTGATCAGGGCAGTCACAGTGAACAGCCTGCGAGGGAGAAAGACCTCCTGCGATGAATTCAAATCGGTGTCTGCGATCTTTCTCCCTCGGCTGAGCGCGCAGAAGATCTCTGCACAAAACAAAAAATGACGTTTCGTAGCTACAGCGACGGTCATATGACATTCACCTTTGGAGGGAGTGGTGGTGGTGCATTCGATGACCGCGCCACCCTCATTCAGCGTCATGCGGACCGCGAGGTGAATGAGTGGCGCCTCTCGGCCATCCGAGTGACCCCATGGACGCATGCCTTAGCACGGGTACACACACACATACACACGCACCCACGGAAGCCACTGCGACAGGGCAGATCAGGTCTTCTTCTCCTCCTTCTGCCCACTTCTCCTTGTGTTTGCAGATCTCATCAACGTACGTGTCTGTGGTTGATGGCGAGCGTGTGACTCTCACGCACGGCTTCGAAGGGCCCGGCACGCTGCACATGCACCTTCACTCGTCGGAGACCCTCACCCTCCAGCCAGGGGAGTACATCAGTTACGTCCAAGGCAGCAGCAACACCATCCCTCCCGGCCCTGGCGGGGCCGGCAACCGATGCGCCAAGGTCCTGCGGATCACCACCAACCGCCCCAACGGCATCGGGTGGAATGCACTCTGGCCCTATGGAGGCGAGCGGCATGAGTGGAGTTTCGAGTGTGATGGAGGTGAGGGAGTGGTGCCACGACACGTGATAGGTCGAAGCGGCGAATCCATCGAGTAAGGGGGGCACTCAGGTAGAGAGAGGGGCCACGGCTGAGTGTGCATGTGCCTGGATGCGTTGTTGTGCTGTGTGTGGGTGTCAGCTCTATCGGCTTTCACTGCGACAAGCCGGTGCCTGGTAAGACGCCAGACCAAGCATGTGGGCACGGTGGTGTCTGTATCGTCTACCGTTCGTGTGTTGTGTGGTCAGATGTGCTGCCGGAGAACTTCACGCCGGCTCACTTCGCGGCGTTGCCGAAGCGTGTCAGACGACAGGTAGGTGACACACCATACCTGCCTGCCCCCCACGCGCACCACACTCCCTGCGTGCAGATCGCGGCGTTCTTCTCCGTCTGCCACGGGGCCAACGCCTCCCGCCACACCCTTCCCGCCTGCACGCTCCGGGCCGTCACGGCACTCGCATTCCCCGCCTTCACCGGCCTCGCCGACGAGGACGAGGAGGAGGAGGATGGCAACGAGGAGGATGACGCGGGTGATGGCGGCGGCGACGAGTCGGCCGGTGACGATGACGACGAGATGGACGTTGACGATTGTGGGGAGGAAGAGGAAGAGGAGATGGGTGACGGGGGTGGGGCGGACGAGGAGGATGGCGGCAAGGACGGTGGGGCAGCCGCCGCTGGTGGTTCTGGTGATGGCGATCATGACGATGAGGACAAAGATGAGGAGAGTGAGGAGGCCAGCCAGTGAGAGAGAGGGGGAATGCAAAGCTGACTTACTGACGAGGGTTTCGATCGAGAGATAGCCGGAAGAGCTAGATGGATGGATGGATGGATTGACATGTAGAGGATGGTCTGCTCGCCCTTTTCTTTGTTTCTTTGTTTGCGGCACATGCGCACACACACTTGCTTGTGTCGCCCTTCTCGGTGTCGACGCGCTGGCGTGTTTGCGGAAGCACGTCATTTGTGCGGCAGCACCAGGAAGGGTGCCACGAGGGAGTGTGTGAGCAGCGGGGCGAGATGTGTAGGTCAGACAGATCCGATGTGTGCGGTACGCTCCCAGCCATATTGTCGATACTGCTGGCCTTTCAGAGTTCTGTGTGGTTGGGTGGCTGTCCCATCCCCTCCCCCCCTGCGTGTGTGAAGCCTTGGGCACTGTGTGGATGCAGCGGGACTTGGCTGCGTTGGCAACAGTGGCCGGTGCGGTACACACGCTGGGAGGGAGGTAGGACCGAGCCGACTCACCACGCCGTACCATGGCTACTTATCTGCTGAATTGAGCTGCTTGATTTGAGTGTGAGAACTGTACAGTGACGATGGCAAGGGCCGGGTCAAGTGGATTGGATTCGACTCAGCTTGTCAACCCATCCATCCATCCATCCATCAACGGAGCCTTGTCCCGTCATTCAGTCATACATGCGCGCATCGCCCATACTGTCGGTCACATCAGAGCCACCCACAAACAAAGCCACACACACACACACAGACACACACACACAGCCGTGCACACGGGCATGTACGCGTCCGTCCATCTGCTGTACACCAACCACCCCACCCTCCATCCTCCCTCTCTGAGTTAGCTATCCCCTCACTCACTCACTGCTTGAGTGCCTCCCGTCCTCTGTCCGTCACCTCGCGAAAGACCCCCCGCCCCCTCCCCCCCTTCCAATAGGCACCCCTCCCCCGCCGCCCGTGGCCGCCCCCACGGCCATGGTAGTACGAGTGCCCCCCATCAACACCGCCGTATTCGTGCATCATCTGCATCTTGCTCCCGCCGTTAATGTGGTTGTTGGCCATGCCATTGGGGGCATCCTTGCCATTGCTGCCGCCGTTGCTGCTGCTGCCGGCCGGGCCGGTGTGATCTTGCACGTGGTTGTAGTTCTTGGTCCATTTGCGATGGGTGTGGTGGCCATGGCTGTGGTTCTGGTGGTCCTCTGCGGGCCCGACGGGTGTGATGGTGCTGTTGACCAACTTGCGCCGGGGGAGGGTGACGCTCTTGGCCACACGGCGCCCACATGTGTCCATCTCTATCAGAAACTCTACCTGCACGCACACACACACACAGGGCGAATGTGATGAGCCATTCCGTTCCGTTCCTTTGCACGGCTGGATGCGATGCGCACATCCCTCAAGGTCTCACCCTCATGCCGATCTCCACGACGGGCCGAGCTCTAAGTGTGGTTTCGTCGCCATCGTCGGACTGCGCATACGCCGCCGGCTGGAGGAAATGCTCCTCCCTGAAGGAGAGGGGCTCGCTCCCGTCATCGCACTCAATCAGCCCCAGCCCCTTGCCCTCCTGCACAACCACAACAAACCACCCACAGAGCCGATGCAATGCCTGCAGCCGTGTCACGGGCCGTTTGTGAGCCAGAAAGGATGGCGGCCGACCTTGGGATTGTACCTGGATCGCACACACAGAGGACACAGGAGAGCAGAGACCAGTGCAATGGCCATTTGCAGCCATTAAGGGCCGCTTCTGTGTTGATGTCTACGTGCGAATGGTGCCGTAGGAGAGTGGCAGGTAGGCCTCGTCCTCGGGATTCGGTGCATTCAGCATCATGGCGCAGGATGACTGACAGGATGGCCGGCCGATGGATTTTGTGACGAGAACTCGCCGCTTTTCCCGTTTTATGCTGAAGGAAGCCGATGAAAGATGAGAAGGGGCCAGCAGAACCAGGAAAACCGGAGACTCACGAAGAGCGAGCTAATATGGCCGAGCTCGCAGTCTTTCCCGTTCCGTCTCTCTCTCTCCCCCGTGATGCTGACTGCTCTCGTGCTTCAGGGCGCCACCATTGCCCTCACCAGAGCCTCATCTGCAGCCGGCAGCGCGTTCGTGGGTGTGCCTGCCCTGGCAACGAGGCGGCTGGCGACGCCGACTCGGACACAGATGAGGCAGGACATGGACAGCAGCGTCGAAAAGGCGACTCGGCAAGACGTGAGGCGAAGGAAATAAAGGCAGATCTTATCATCTTCTGGTCGCCACGTGTGTTGGCACGCGCATGTGTTCCTTCTGCAGGCTTCTGGTGTGCCACTCCTGCGCACGGACGCCATCCCCAACCCCCTGGAGCTCGTCGATTCCCTCGTGTCATCGTCACTGCCTCCCACGACCAGCGGCAGGAGGAGGGATCCACAGCTCGAGGCATCGTTTGCCCCACTCCCCACACAGCAGCCGCCACAAACGGAGCTGTTCGGCGTGCCAATTGAGGGTCTCCTGTGGAAAGGCGTGCTGGTCGTCATGACGTTCCTCTGGGCGAGCAATTTTCCCGTCATCAAGCTTGCATTGGGAGGGGGAGAGGAGGTGGCGGCGGTAGAGCCAAGTGTGTACGCGGCAGGGCGTTTCTCTATTGCGGTGGGCGGGCGAGGAGCGGGAGCTGAGAACAATGTTACATCCAACAGATGGAGGTGCTTGTGTGTCGCTTCAGGCGCTCGCTTTGTCCCCTTTTCTCCTGGGTGCACCGATTGGCGCATTACTGGGAGGGGCCGAGTGTGGTCTATACATCGCATTGGGCTACATCGGCCAGGCCCTGGCCCTGGCGACCACAACAGCTAACAAGGCTGCATTCATATGCTCATTGCAGGTGAGCGGGGACACATGCGTGGGGCGGGCAAGAGCGGGCGTGACATTAATTGTGCATTGGATCTCTCTCTGTGTTTCGTGTTTGCCTTGCCCGTCAGGTAGTGTTTGTCGTCTTGGTGAGTAGCGTGCTGAAGAGGCATCTGGACAGGTCAGCTCTAGGCGCCGCCCTATTGGCGGTTGCTGGTGTGGGCGTCCTAGAGCTGCGCGGCGCTCGGGCCCCTGTAGAAGGAGACCTCTTCGCACTCGCCCAACCGGTCAACACCACACCCACACCCACACACACACACACACACACTACCGCTCACACGACCCTTGATGCGGATGGATGTGTGTTCTGTGTTTTGTGGGCGTCAGGTGTTTTTCGGTTTGTCGTATATCCGGTTGGGCAAAGTGTCGCGCAACTTCAAGGGCAGCGCTGTAGCCATCTCAGCCGCCCAAGTGGCCGTCGTGGGGCTCTGCTCGCTCATCTGGGCAGCAGTTCAGTCGGGCGGCCTCGACACCATGCTGGCCTCCCTCGCCCCCCTGTGGCAGCAGCCCCCCCTCCTGACGTCCATCGCCTACACCGGCCTCATCACCACCTCCCTGTCGATCATCCTCCAGACACAAGCCTTCTCCAAGGTCAAGCCCACCGACGCGTCAGTCATCATCTCGTCTGAGCCGCTTTTTGCCGCCATGCTCTCGGTGCTCCTGCTGGGCGAGAGCCTGGGGCAGAGCAATTTCCTCGGCGGCGCGCTGATCATTGCTGCGTGCATCCTCAGCGAGCTGGGGGGATCGGCTCCAGCTGAGAATGCCGAGAGCAGCAGCAATCAGGATGTGTCCGCACCATCTGCAGAGAGGAGGGAGGGATCGACTGTGAGTGGTGAGGAGACGGATGCGGCCCTCCGTGAGTACCTCACGTCGTTGGCCCCATTTCTGTGGGTGCCGAGCTATGAGAATGATGACGAGGGTGAGGCTGAGGGTAAGGGTGAAAGCGACCCGACAGATGGGGAGGAAAGGGGTCTGAGGAGCCGGATCATGGAGCTCATGTCGACGTCTAGGGGGCGATAGTGGCTAGCACTATACGAGCGTAGAGCTTGTTTTTCCGTTGGTTTGCTTTGCCTCGGTGCGTATAAATTTGTGTCGCCGAGTGAGATAGCAGTGACGAGCTCCCTGGTCGTCTTTTTCGTAGTCCTGCGGAGGGGGGGCTTACTGCATCGTCGTCTCTATCGTATTCGTGAGTGCGTGTGGTCCTCGCCAACATATGGAAAGCGGCAGGATCCTGCTGTCTGTCAGTGCGTGACTGTCTTGCTGAAGCGGCTGAGTGCATGGCAAATGCTCGGTTCCTCTCGCCCGGAGTCGGCACTTGCCATGCGCTGGGCTGCATAGGCAAGGCAGTTGCACACACACACACACACACACGGACAGATTCTTGTCAGCAAAAGAACACAGAGCCGTGTTACTTACTTGCTGCATATGTGAGACGTCGCCAGTGGACTGTCGTCTCCTTGCTGCTGTGGGGTGAAGGGCGAGCAATTCTCCGTCAGGGCGGAGAGTCGCTCACCCTACACTACCGCCCGGCCAGGAGATGACAGGGCTGTGCGTGCGTCATGGTCATGGTCATGGTCATGTCTCCGGCGGAGGGGGTGAATGGATGGATGGGAATGGTATTTAGCCAGGGTAACGGGAGGGTGTCGGCAGGCCACCAGTACGACGCCATTCATTCACAGACGGGGGGGGGGGTGTCCTCTCTATGCCTGCCTGCCTGCCTGTGTTGCGCCTGTTCTGTCCGTCCGTCTGTCTGTCGGTCTGTCTGTCTGTCTGTTTCCTTGTCTTCATATTTAAGATGCTCGCTCATATACACCTACCTGCCTGCCTGCCTGTCTGCCTGCCGCTCTGTCGGCCGCCTTTCGACTTGTCATCTCGCCTGCCTTTTCCTTCCTGTACAGCACGGCAGACAGGCGAGGGCACTTACCTTCATTCATTCACACATACATCAGGACTAAAACATGTGTGAGACCTGATGATGGATGGGACCGGAATTCACTGGCTTGCCCATCACTGACTGACTTATGTGTGTGCGAGAGACAATGAGAGAGAGGGAGGGTGGGTCGGTGGCCGGGTGGGTCAGGGGGCGGGCAGGGAAGCGTCCTTTCGCTGGTTATGGGCATTCCTGTTTTAACCAAGTGTCTGGTCCGACAGAGAGTGAGTGACAGGTGGCGACGGGTCCCACCATAGCGCTCCTTCCTTGTTCGTGTCTTGATTGTACAGATACCTAGATTGACAGACCTTGTGGGTGGGTGGCTGGCTGCCGTGAGAGGGGATATATGCGATTTTGGCCTGTCTGTCAGTTTTGTTGATTCCGTCTCGTAAGAGAGAGAGGGAGAGGGAGAGGGGTGTGGGCTGCATCCGTCCTCCCAAATGAGATTCTGTCTCATATTCTTGATCCCTGAATGGCTGTCATTCGAGATCGTGAGGGTGTGTGATTTGGCTGGGATGGCTGCACAGCTATGATCCCTGTCGAATTCCATGCCTTCATCTTTTCCTTGATGGTTCCCAAGGGCAGGCACAAAGGGTATGTGGGAAGTGAGAAAGGCACAGATGTGGTCGTGCTGAGTGGGCAAGAGAGAGAGAGAGACAGACAGACAGACAGGCTACGCACTGCGTGAATGCGTTGCATAAGACACGGGCGGTGCTCCTTCATTCATTGTCCTGGTGGTCTCACTCGAATGTCAATGAAGACAGATGGACGAAACGCATAGCTTGCTTACTGAAAGCCGCCAAATGCAACGACCCACATTTACACCGTCGCGCTCCCATCCGACCCATTCATTTGTCACACACAGCACAACACAACACAACACAACACATCTCTCCAGCATCAGAACAACAAAGTCACCCGGTTGGTAGCTCAGGTAACTTCCATCCGTGAGATCGACCTGCTGGGCTGTGTTCTTCTACCCCGTGCGGTTCGGCGGCCACCGGGTGTCTCTGCCGGCTCTTCTCTCTTGACCTTGGCGGCCGTCTCGCCCTCTCCAGCTGACCTTCTTGTGCCTCTCTTCGTGGCTGTCTGTGCCTGCCCCCCCTTCCTGAGTGTCTGTGTCTGTGCTGTCCACTCGGGATGCGCAGAGGGGCGAGGGGGCCAACGTTCCAAACCAGCGCGAAAGGCTTCAACCTGCATGGGCACACAGAGACAGGGACACAGAGACAGACAGCCACGGCGATGCATTTGTGTGCTGGTGTTGGTGGGATGCATGCCTCGTCGGAGCTTTGTAGGACGGTGAAGCCCTGGTTCCTCTGATTTTCGACAAACTGCTGGTGCTCCTTTTGCAGATGTGTCCCCCAGATAAATGAGACAGCCTTTCGCCGGTGTGGCGCGTCAAAAGCCATGTACTTGTCCACAAACTCAAGAACCATGCTCTGAGACACCAAATGAGAGTGGACCAGCTGGATGGCAGGCTGGTTCTTTCTTTCTGTGTCGTGTGCGTGCCTTTGTGATTTTTTGGAGGGCATTCATGGCCTCCTCATCGCGATTGAAGAGGAAGGCACGTGAGATGACCTCAGCAGACATGCTGCACACACGCACTCACACAGATATGTGGACGGAGGGAGGGAGAGAGACATCCATTGGCGGGCTGACTTACAGTGTCTCGAGCTGCCGCGCGTTTGTGGTGTATCCCTCAAGGTAGTCCTTGAAGGCCTGCGGACTCATATCCTTCAGCTCCCTCCTGCACCCACACACACGGACTGTACAAACACACAGTGTGTGTGTGTCTGCACATGCCTGAATCTGCCCAGCCATGTCTCGACGTGCTGCTCGACATCTGCCGGGCCGTGATCGGTCGACTGCAGGTACAGGCTGACGCCCCGCACGCCATAGTTGTCACAAGAACTAGCCAGGATGTGATAGCACAAATTCTGCTCCAACCGCAGCATCTCGAACGCTGACCTGTGGGGCAAGTCGGACGTGGACCTGTGGCGTGGCGGGTGTCGCTTACATGAAGGCCAGCCTGGTTACGAGCTCCGTCAACTGTTGCAGCAGGACGTTTTTCGCCATTGTGGTGTCTGCTTTGCCGGGGAAGTGTCCCACCTGTGTCGCAGGAAAGACAAAGACAGACAAAGACGAGACACACACCGATCGATCAGCCAGCCCGTCCCCCTGGCCTACTTGCAAGAAAATCTCGAAGCCTGATGCCCTGCTGACGCCTTGTCGGGATACCACGACGCCCCTCTGACCGAGCGGAATCTGGATGCTCTGTCTCGTGGGCTTCTCGTCGGCCTCCAGTGCGTCACTTCCCAGGACATCCGAGACAAGCTGCGCCATCCGCTTGGCCTCCTTGTCATTCCAGTTGCCTGATGCGAAGACGGTTATGTCGATCCTGGCGAGAACCGATCCGACGAGGTCAGCTATGGCGGTGGGCGTTGCCTCGGAGAGAAGGAACTCCACATGCCGACTGAAGGAATACCCTGACAAGACCTCGTCCATCGATTTGCTGCACGGACGGAGAGGAAGAAGCAGACAATCGATAGCAGAAATGGCGCTGGAGGCTCACTTACTGTGCAAGTTTCTGCGCCAAGGCGGACCGTTGCTTGTTCAGTTTCTTCTCGAGAGTGTTGAGACGCACATATTCAAACCTCTCCTGCAGCTCGGTGCTCAGCCTGGTGCTGCCGTATTCCTCCCAGATGCGTTTCATCGTCTCGAGGTAAGACTGAAGCAGCCGCTGAATGTTCTGCCCGGCAATCCGCGAGAACTTGATAAGGATGTGGTTCTCGACCATGTCGAACTCTATGGATGAGTCAATGCCTGCACCGCACTCTCGCAAGCAAGCCAATCAGCATGTCTCCACCGATCCATCGATCTGTCGATTCGTACCTGTCTTACTGGCCATGTATGTGGTCTCATCCATTCGGTCCGTGATGAGCTTGATGTACAGGTCGACCATGAACTGCTCTCGGCTGCCGCTTCCCAGCTCAGGCAGCGTGAGGACGACGAGAACAGCCCCACTGACGTCCTGCATCACACATGTGCAGCAATGCGAAAGGGGGCGGCAGGGGCTGGCTTGCTCCGTATGCATACGTAGTAAGACCGCTGAACGATTAGCTCGACGAATCTATGCGTCAGCTTGTACAGCGATCTTTTGGGGGAGGTGTCTCCCTCGCCCTTGCCCTTTATCTTCACCATCTCCCCTGCCGTGAACGGGTTTGGACCGGGCAGCTTCAGCCTCTTGTCGACGGCCGGAGGGCTGCGCCATCTGGCTTTGAGCTCGGAGCTGATATTTGTACCCCTGTAGACGATCTTGTACCACTGCTCGGTCTTCCATTGCTGTGGAAAGACGAACAGCGGCCCAGTCAAAGGAGGCAAGGTCCTTTAAGTGTGATGGCAGACCTTCTGTGTCCTCGATTTCTCGCTGAACAGGGTCTTTGATGCTACGATGGCGATGATGTTGTCTGGCGTGAGAACCCTGTCCAGCATGAAGCTGATGTCTTCAGGGCTCCACTTGTCCAAAAGGGAGGGGCCGCTCATTGTGCGTGGCGGGGGAAAGTGGAAAAGGCTCTCGACAATCTTCTGCTCGCGTCCCACACAGATATGATGTAGACCCATCGACGCCTACA
Organism: Vitrella brassicaformis; assembly: GCA_001179505.1. Taxonomy (NCBI): domain Eukaryota; family Vitrellaceae; genus Vitrella; species Vitrella brassicaformis. Next base: position 61,846 of record CDMY01000344.1, on the reverse strand, counting down.
CATGTCCGTTGTGCCGTGAACTTGCCTCTGCATCGTCTCCCGGGGCTTCATCCCACTGAGCTCTCTTCTCGTTCGCCAGCGTGGTGAAGCGCTCCAGGTCGGACCCCTCTCGGCGCATGAGATGGAGGAAGTGGAAGAACAACTCGAGCTCCGAATCAACGGCCCGCTCCCCTGATGCTTCACAGAAGTTCCTCGTCAAGCGAATCTCAATCCTACATCACACAAGACGCAGAGACGTAAGGTTTTGGTGTCTCTAACTTTGGTGGACAAAGTTAGAGACTGTCTGTCTGTCTGACTTGAATGCGGCGAGGTCGTCCGATGCTTCACACAGGTCGCCTGATTCTTCCGTGAGCTTGGCCTCCAACCGAGTGGCCCACCCCCTCTCAATCAAGACCCTTGACAGCGAGCCGGGACCGCGGTAGTTGATAAGGGACAGTATGTACTGCTCCGGCTTGCTCTCCCTGACATGCATGACCAAACAAAAGGGACACACAGTGATGAAAGTCCCCTTTCTCTCTATCGATTCTCGCCCACTTGAAGTTCCGTGGCGGCGCGCCCGGCACAACAATCCCTTCGGGAGTGTACGGGAAGTACAGCAGCATTCTGTTGACGTCCTTGAGGGCAGGGACCACGTCATAGCGGATGCCCAAAGTGCCGAATTCATAAGGCGTGACTGGATAAGAGTGGGTCAGTGGAATCTGTCGGTTGGGGATCGGCGAAAAGTACTGAATGCAGATAAGTGGAGAAGTCAGTAGGGACACCTGAAGTGTCTCGACAGTCACGTGTTCGATTCGCTTGCTACCTGCACGACCCATTTCTGCAGCTTATCTAGTGGGAAGGGTCCAATTAGAGACAGTTTGATGGCATTAGCGGAGTAGAACTGATTGAAGAAACCTACCAACGCCTTGCGCACCTGTGCCAAACATGCACATGGCAATGAATGCTGAGCTACATATGCCTGCTCGCGCCGTCACCTTGCTAATCCCCTTGTCGAGTGATGCCCTATTGCCAGGGTCGAAACGAGAATGGGGATGTTGGTGGTTAGCGGCTACTTTCGTCATATGTGGGACGCGCCACTTCTCATTCTGTAGAAAGGCATTGAAGTCGTTGTTGACGGCAGTGATCTCCGACTTGATGGTCTCGTCAGTGAAGACGTGTTCCTTCATGATAAACATATCGGCAAATCTACATACACAGAGAAAGTGGTGAGACATTACACACACAGATGGGCCGATGCCTGCCTGCCTGCATGTCTGTATGTACCTCTTGAGCGCGTCCTGCATGTGTTTCTTCGGCACTTGAAACTGAAAGAAAGTGCCCTCTGCACACACGCGCAACAATCTGGCGCGGTGCAATCAGTGGCAATCACCACCTTGATACGAAGGAGCCTCCCTATCTGCCGACCACGCAATGGACTGACCTGCCACTGTGAACGCGTCGTTGTCTCCACCGATGATACTCAAATGCTTGTACACCGAGTAGGGGTGCTTATCGGTCGGGACCGACAGGTGATGCACAAGGTGCCTGTGGCAGCCAATGCACCCACCCATCGACGTCAAGGAGCAACCAAGAGATGTGCATTGTGTGCAGGTTGCGCCGACTCACTCACTCCAGCAGATGGGCCAGGCCGGGCAGCTCATCGGGGTCCTGCCGGCGAGAAGGAAGAGACACGAGCATATTCGAGGAGACAAAGGCCCAGCGCCTACCTGGAAACTGTGCGCACAGATAAAGATAGAAAAAGACAAAGACAGACACGCACAGGCACCACACACATGTATGAGACATCTATGTCTCCCCTCTCTCGCAGGCGCACCTTCCGGCTTTGACGCGCAGTGCCATAGTGCCGAACTCCTCATTCATATCCGACGCAAGCACCGCCTCCAATTGGTTCTTGAGCGTTATAGTGCGATACTCTCTGCTGTCACCTCCCGGCTTATCCATCTCATCCACACGACGAACGATTCCGCCTGAAGGTCGCTCAGCTGAGGTGACATTATCCTTATGCAGGTGGCCATATGCGCTCCTCTGGTGAGAGAGAAACGGCTGGAGGGGTGCCTTCAGATCTGCAATGCCCATATGGCACGTGTAAGCGTGTTTGGTAGTGATTGCTTACCGTGAGCTGCCCCGGCACTCGTGAGGGTGACAGCAGACAGCAGGGCACCGAGGAGGAGGCGGGCACTAGGCTGCATCTTCGTCCTTGCAACGGGATGTCAATAGCGACGCATAGATCTGGCGCTGTTCTCGGGGCGTCTCAAGTCAGGTTTCAGCGACTACTGAGCCTCTGCAAGGTGTGTGGAAGAACCTCAGGGGCCGAAACACATCTCAGATTCTGAGACTCGGGGAACACCGCCCACGGCCCCCGCATGCAGGGTTAGGGTTACTTGCATGCAGGGTTAGGGTTACTCCTGCACAGGACGGGGTGTAGGGTTAGAAACCCTGCTCCTTCCCGCGCTCCTCTCCCTTTTCTTTCTCTCGGCCTTCCCTCCTAGCTCCTTCACAAGCAACAAGAAGATCCAGCTGTTAGATCTTCACCAGCAACACCAGATCTGCCACCTCAACAAGTGCATCTTCCCCACAGCAAGCAACAGCAAAGCCTTCAACGTCGGCTCATCTCGCGTGCGTGACAGCTCGGCCCATCGACCAGCCTCATTCAATCGCCCTCCAGCAGTTCATCCGTCATGACTTCCGGCCAGCCCATCCCAGCAAACCAAGACGACTCTCAGCTGTCCACAGCCTGTGACGCAGCTCCCGGCGGCACCCCATCGCCCGGTGCCGTGTCTGCCGATGCACCGGTCAAGCCGCGGCGCACGTGGGGCGGATGGTTGGCACAGAGCTGGAAGAAGCTGCTGGTGTTTTTGGTGATCATTGCTATCATTGTGTACATTATCATCGACTCGACGACAGGCCAGAGAGTTGCCGAGGGGCTGGACATATTCAAGGAATGGGTAAGTCATCGAGCGACGGGGGCAGGGAAACACACGCTGCAGAAAGGCAAGAGAGACGAGGATCGCGAGTTCATTCTGTCTGTGTGTACTGGTCGGTTGGCTGGCTGCGGCTGCTTCGGCAGGTTCAGGACAATCCTGCAACGGGCATACTGGCCTACATGGCCGTCTACATGGTCTGCACAGTGGCTTTCATTCCCGGATCCATACTCACACTAGGTCGGTCAGCCAGCCAGCCAGCCAGCCAGCCACTCGAAGGCATGCACCACGAGATGAAATCGCCATAAGATGTGGGTACCGGATGTGTGCAGGCGCCGGCTTTACCTTTGTATGTGCGTTCGGGAATGGTCCAGGGATGGCTGCCGGCATCGGCGCTGTGCTTGTGGGTGCGTTTGTGGGGGCGCAGCTGGCCTTCTTCTGCGGCCGATTCCTCTTCAAGAGCTGGGTGCAGGGCCTCACGGACAAATTCAAAGTCATGCGGGCCATCGACAAGGTCTTCGAAACACAGGTGCTTGGCAAGGAGAGGGAGAGGGGGAGGGGGAGGGGGAGGGATACGTGCGCTTGCACATGCTGTCTTGGTGCTGTTTCGTTTGTCCATCGATCGATTCACCAGGGGTTGAAGCTCAATATCCTGCTGCGGCTGTCCCCCGTGGTGCCATTCTCGGCGTTCAACTACATTGTAAGTCAGTGAGTATATGGTGTCGCATCCCCCTGTCGTGACGACAATAAATGCGTGTGTGCGTATCTCACCATCCATCAGATGGGCGGCACACGGACTCGGTACAGAGACTACGCCATCGGTGAGCACACCACGGATCTGCAGAAGGCAACAAAAAGCGTGGAATCCACACATTCCTGTTTCCTACTTCCTGCCCACGTCTGCCAGGCACCCTCGGCATTATACCGGGCACAGCTCTCTATGTGTACATCGGTGCCATCCCCGCCTTCGCAGGCGCGTGCAGCGGCAAGGCGGAGGGCTCTGGCCACTGGTCTCAGTGGGTGTTCCTGGCCGTCGGGCTGGTCGCCACCTTCATTGCCGTATTCATCGTCACATGGTGGGTGCGCCACGTCGAAAAGAGGTCCGTTCTCTCACGTGTCCTTTCCTCTGTTGGTCAATCGGTCAGGTTTGCCCGCAAGGCTCTGCGTGAGATCACGGAGAAGGAGGCGGCTGAGGCGTCCAAGGCCGACGGCAAGGAGGGTGTGGAGACGCCCGGACCCGACTTGGATGGCGCGACTGTGGTGACGGTTACGTCGAGCACACAACAGCAGCAACAGGCCAACGGCCAAGCATATGTGTGAAACCGGGAGGGAGGGAGGGGGGGAGGGGAGGGGTGGGCATTTATCTCGTCTTTTCGTCTCGTGTGGTGTCTCCATCTGGTGTGTTGTGTGTAACTGTGTGTATGTGTGTGTGTGGCATGCGATGCCGCATGCCCGTATTTTCAATGTGTGACTGTGGTTCTTGTTTTGCAAAGGGGTGCTCGGCTTCATGAGGGTGGGATGGGGTCGCCCGTGACAGACGGGCCGGGCGGGCGGGATGCATGTGCTCTTGTCACTTAGTCCAATGGTGGTGTCTTGACTGGTCGGTTCTTCCCTCTACGTGGTGTTTGTCCAAGCCGCGGTCGCGTGCGCCTGCTGAACAACGATTGTTGCCCCGCACCCGGGGAACAATCGATGTGGGGTGCGCACAGCGATGGTGGGTTGGTCGAGCGTCACACGAGGGAAAGTTAGAGAAGGTCCTTACTTCAGATCTGGCGATGGTATCCTCAGGCCTGTCTTCAGTGCTTCGATGTGAATCTGCTTGGATGGCCATCTGCACTTTCAGGCCGTCAAGTTGCAAAATGACCTGGCGGCCCATCGGTGCAGTCGGCTGTCTCAGCAGACGCGTCGGCATTGTAACAGGCTGCAGAGAGAGAAAGAGGAAGCTCTTGATTCAAGGATTTCTGTCTGTCTGTCTGTCTCTTTGGGAGAAGGGCTGCGTGAGCGCCTCTTCTGGCGACTACTCATTCTCGTCGCGCCCAATCGGTGTACACAACCACCAACTTTTGACTCCGTCAATATACCCGTCCGTCCATCCATCCCATCCAGTGTACATAGCCGGTCATTGTTTGCATCCTGTGGCTCTGACTGACTAACGCTCCCACTCACCCCAGTCTCTGTTTCCCATGTACGGCCGTTCACGTGATGAGAGGTGGTGTATGTCTCTGGCGTGTGGCTGGCTGGGTTGACTCCAACTTGCGTTAATGGAATGCAAGGGCAGTCCCTCACTTCATGCCATGCAAACACGTACCTCGATCGAATCTCATACATCAACATGCACCACACACGACCCACCAAAACTGGGCCAGACAGGTCGACTTCCGCCTACTCCCTTCCCCCATCCCACAGTCACTCGATGCCCAGCGCCACGAACAGCCGTGTGGTCTCGTCGATGTAACCCAGCTGCCGCCATTCGAACACGCAGTCGTCAGCCAGGTGGGCGTTGAAGCCCTTGACCACACCCGTCACACCATGGCTGGCCGCCTCGTCCAGCCGGGCCTTGTGGACCACCTCACGCAAACCTAGCAGCCGATGCTGCCCACCCTGCTGACCCCGAACGGCGAAGCACTGCAGCGGCACTCGCACCATGACGCCGCCCATGTTGGCCATGTCGCCGATGACCTCCCTGTTGCTGGATGTCCGTGTGGCGGCCGACTTGACGAAGTGCGCCATGGCCGCCTTGACGCGGCGCCTCAGCGTCGACTCGCCGATGAGGTACTCGTCGATGGCCGCTGCTGCAGCGAATGGCTCGTGCAGGAAGGCGCCGATCTTCCAGCCGATGGCCTCTGCCTCGTGTGGTCCGAATGAGAGGGGGGAGGGGGCGGGGTCTCTGCCGTCGTTGTGGGGTGCGAGGGGCAGTAGACGGGCGAGCAGCATCGAGTGGTCGCGCTGGGGGGCGAGGGCGGCGTTGATGGCCGACATGGTCACATCACACAGACCATTCAGCACCGTGGCATACTCGGCCAGCACGAGACTGCGCTCACGTCGCTCACTGCGCCTTGTGGGCGTGCGGCCGCCGGCTCTCAGAAGGGTGCGGATGACGGTCTTGAGATTGGGAATTTCCGTTGTGCGGATGTCTTCCTTGCGCTCTTCTGCCGTCTCGTTATCGCCCAGCGTCCGAATGGACATACGGAGACGAATGGCAGCGATGACGAGGGGCGTCCAGTTGGTGTCTGTCCCTCTGTTGATGTCGTCAGGTGAGAGCTTGCGACACAGCCCCGCGAAAACGTAAGAGCCCCGATGCGCCGCCCAGTGCAATGCCGTGTAGCCGCCAGTATTGTTGGCCGCCCTGATGTCAGCTCCGTTGTCCACAAGCAGGTCGATGTACTGGCTATTGAAGGCCTGGGAGAAGCGACCTCTGGACATTCTGCTGGCTGCCGAATGCACCAATGTGTTGCCCAGTTCATCGCGTTCGGCTGCCAAGGTGCTGTCGTACTGAATGAGCCGGCGGTAGATGGCCATCAATTGCCGCTCACCCTCGGGGGTAGGCGGACACATACTGTCCTCCGGCAGGCGCATCACCAGGAATCCGTGCAGCTGGACGCCCCGTTGCAGGAGACCGACTGCCGGCAGGTTGGCCGCCGCAACGGCGACACGGATGGGTCTTCCGTCCTCGTCGGCGCCTTCCGCGTTGATGTCAGCCCAGCTGTCGATCAGTGCGGTCATGACGGCATCTTGGAGCTGAGGAGACGGCCAGCGGGGCAGCCTGACGGGAAGTCGCCCGTTGTCTTGGTCCTTTGCCCAGATGGACGGGATGGTGGAGTCGGTCATGTCGTCGATGGACAGACTGAGCAGCGGATAGGCCTTCTTCAACATCAACAGCCGAGGTGTGGCGTCATGGCGGTGCTGCAGTGAGGGCTCGACACTCGGGTTTGCCCCCTGCCGGATGAGCTGCCTCACTTGGCCTGTGTCGGTGAGTGTGCGGTGGATGACACCCATGGCAAGCTCCCGAATGGCATCGCTGGTGCCCTCATCAAACGAGGTGTCGACGCCATCTAGCTGCAGCCAGGCTGACATACCTGCGACACACACGAACGGACGAGACCCTTGGCGGCCACGTGTGGATGACTCTCGGTTGGATGCTTGCAGACCTGCGTCTTTTGATGATCAGCTGGCGTCGCAGATCACTGCTTGGGTGTTTCGGTATTGAGGTGGGGCGGTTGGCGTGCATGAATCATTTCGCCACCTCGTCAGCCACATGAGATGAGAGTGTCCCACTCACCTTCAGGCTGTCGTGATGAATCTGTTGAGCGCTCGGCTTCGATTCGAAACTTCAGACGCAGGGTTTCTCCAGCAGGGTTCGGTCTTAGGGTTCGGTCTCAGCAGGAGAGATGGACAAAATTTCAGACGCCGTTATTCATCGCCGCCCGTTGTCTGTGTGTCACCTGCCTCAGCCTCGAGGCGTGTCCCGCATAGCCCGGCAGAGCAGCGATCAGGGCCGTCTTCCGAGTCGCGTGGTAGTCATAGTGCAGACCTGCGGCAACAGCGCCGTCCGTATACACGAATGTATGTCACTTACACGTAACATGTGTGTGGGTGCGTGTGTGTGTGAGTGGGTCGTCATACCTGGTGCGTCGATGAGTTGGTTGGTGGCGGCGAACTGTTTGGTGACGACTGGTGGCTTGCGTAAGCCAGCTGACTCGAACACCTTGTTAATCACAGCGGGCACGGACTTGCTGCACACACACACACACGGAATGCCACATGTGATGGATGTGACCAAACCTCGGTTTGCGAAGGGAACGCAAAAGCACACTGTTGCCTCTCTTGGTTCACGTCAAATCCGGACCTCTCGATCCTGAGTGTGTCCCACATTTTGGCGTAGTACCCGACCAGCGACCGATAGGCCAGAGCCCCAGAGGCATACAGATGCGGCACGCTGTACCAATGCCGATGATCCCCTCTGACACAATCCGCCACCTGACCCTGGTGCTCCCCATGCCCATCCACACCAGCGTCGCCACTCGTCAGCAACCGATCGTCAGACACCAGTGCAGGAAGGACGGAGGGCGATCCACCGATTTGCAGCATGGGCGTCCTGTCTTGGCTCAGGTTGGGCTGGAAGTCGATCGGTGATGGCGCGAAGAGCCGGTCGAGCAGTGGGGAGGGCAGCAGGAGGGATTCCTTGAGAGAGGAGGGTGCCGGCCGGATGGGCACGTGGGCTCGAAGGAGCGGCGTCAGCGAGTGGCTTTCGAGCTCATTCAGGAGCAGCAGGGCGCGACCGGAATCACCCATTCTGTGTGGTGTGAGCACAGCACAGCAGCGGCACACAGTCACTGAGACATTCATTATATTGACGTTGGTTGCATCGGTGCTGTCCTCACTCACCTGGCTGTTCGTCCAACACGGTTGATATACTGGTCAGCAGTGGGGGGATGCCCAATCTGACGCAGACAAACAGATCACAGGGTGGATCCGTGTCCCTCCACCATGCAATGCACGTGATTCGCACCTCACCTGCACGACGAGCGTGACATTCGGGAGGTCCAGCCCCATGCCCGCCAAATCGCTCGCAAACAGTACGCCCCTACTGGCACCCGCGAACCGATCCCAAGCGGCCCTTCTCCGAGCCACGGTGAGGTGCCTGTGGAGCGCCATCATGCCCACATCCGGCTGCCCCCGGTAGACAAGGTGTTTGAGCAAGACGTAGGCGAACTGGAGAAACCGCACAGTGGGGAAGAACACCACCAGCTTGTATGTTTCGGGGGCTGCTTGCCGCTCCCTCTCGATAAGGTTGTAAAGCACCAGGAAGAAGCGCTCTGAGGGGTAGTGGAGGAAGTGCTGAGAGAGGGACGGATTGGTGGGAGTGGGGATGGTCTCCACAGGCACGTGGGACGACAGGCGCGTGACAGAGGGGGCGAGCTCGGGCACGTCGCCGGCCGCAGTATCATCGATAACATCACCTCTCTGTCTTTGCTCCATCCACATAATATCATGATTCCTGAGTACGGCCGTGCAGTCCAAGTACTCAAAGTTGGTCCTCAGCATCCGCTGTGCCATCCGCCGCACGCCCTCGTCCACAGTGCTGGTGAAGAGCAGAGTCTGCCGGTCCTCGGGCAGCCGGTTGATAATTGCCAGGAGGGCCTTGATGCACGGCAGGTCCAGCAGGTGCGCCGCCTCGTCGACAATCAGCACTCGCAGAGACCGCTTGAGGGCGGGGAGGAAGTGATCGGTCCGCTTCATGTGGTCCACCAGCCTCCCGGGAGTCACTATCTGCATCGCATCAGAAGTCGACGGCAGGGCAATCAATACACAAATGGCTGACACGATGGACTGACTCTCTGTCTGCTCGTGTGCGTAGGCAGCCTACCCTACCAGGACAGTGGGTCGGTCTTCCCGGATTCGCCTGAGGTCGTCGTCGATGGGGCCGCCGGAAACCATCAAGCCGCAGGTCATGGACCTGTGGTACTGCAGCAGCCGCTCACACGTGCTGTGCGTCTGCATGGCCAGCTCGCGAGTGGGAGAGATGATCAGACACGAAATGCCGCTGGTGCTGTTGCTGCCGGAAGCAAGCACCGAGTGCAGCTGACGGAAAAGAAAGCTCACACACCATACAAGGCAGAGAATAAACAATGTCTGTCTACTGACTGATGAGAAAGGCACAGGCACCTACCCTACCTTGTGCAGCACAGGTAACAGAAAGGCCACCGTCTTGCCGCTGCCTGACGGCGCCCGTATCAGCACATCGCTCCATTCGCTCGCTGGCCTGAATGTCATCTGCTGCACTGCGGTCAGCCGAGCGATGCCCATCACGTCGTGCAGCCCCCTCTGCAACTCATCCGACAGCTTCAGATCGACCACAGGCTGATAGGCGGAGGGCTGTGGAGCTGGTGGTGCTGAGAGCGTTGGTGCTGTTGATGTGCGGGCCCTCTGACAGCGAGAAAAGGCTGGCGGCTTCACGATGAGCGACGGGAGAGACCGTCGCGCGACGGCCGCAGAGCGGAGCATTGGGAAGACTTACTGTGGGTCAGATCTGCGCGAGCTCACGCGAGCTTGACATTGCCATGTGTGAGGAACGCGATATTTGTCAGACGTTTGTCAGATCGTGATGGCGAGCGTGCCAGATGAAGCTGCGGAGCAAGATCTGCTCTCGTCACCCTCAGCAAGATCCGCCTGGCAATGGTCGGTCTGTGTACGTCTGATGAAGGAGGCAGGTGCAGATCTGGTGTGCGCGACTCACAGGGCCCTTGCTGAGGTGAGTGTCCGCGATAAGGGAGACGGAGAGGCAGTAAGGCAGTGCGTGCCTCTCCTTATCGCGCACACAGGGCAAGGGTGGGTGTGGGAGAGCAGACTGGCTGGCGGGAGAGGGAGCGAGGCACACACATGTGACTCGAGTGGATAGCCAGACGAAATAATACTGTGACTGACAGATGAGTGAGTATGATGTGGTTGTCTCTTTGGCTTGAATGTTGCAGGGACACTGACTGCGCTGCGGGAAGACCTCAGCTTTCGGGCAGGTGCGCACAGCGACACCGCTGCAATGCAGTGCACACCCAGAGATGTAAAGCCGCATTCCCCTTCCCTCTCCCTTTCTGCAGCTCTTTTTCTGATCCATCCATCCACCCACCCATCCACCGTTGACTGCCTGTCTGTCATGCCCGACAACCACCAGGCTCCCGATATCACCCCGGCCAACGCCAATGCAGCCGCCAGGAGATCATCCTCCCCTCCCCCCTCCTCCCTCCCTACACCCACAGCAGCGGCCACCACAAGTGCCTCGACGCCGACACCAACACACCAGTCAGCCGCGGCCAACAAGGACAGCAATCGCAGGGACAGCAGCAAGGACAGCAAGGATGCGTTCTGCAGGAAGCGGCGTCCGTATCGGTCCCGGACGCCCCCGAAGGTGCATGTACCTGACTGCGACTTCTCGAGGCAGAGATGGACACTGCGGTTCAGAGACCCAGCACTTGGTCAGCAAGTAGACAGAGGAGAGAGAGGAGTGGAAAGTATGTCTGTCTGTGTGCGTTCCTCTCTATGTTTGTGTGTCTGTGCTGTGGGGTGGTGTCACGTCACGTCACGTCTGCAGAGCGCGAGTATTTGAAATACAATGAGAGTCTGATCGCCACCCGGTGTCAGCGGCTGGGCGCCATTGCCCTCTTTGTGTTTGCGGGCGTCGTGGCCGTCGACTACGACCTGCGGGTCATCCTCGAGGGAGCCGACACAGTGCAGGTAACTAAGGTACACACACACAACATATAGCCGCTGATGGATGGATGGATGTCTGTGTGTATGTGTGAGTGTAGGCGCTGCGTCTGATTGGTCCGTTGTTGGGCTTTGGCTTTGGTGTGATAATAATCCTGTTGCCGTGCTCGAGGCGGACGTGGCCCTACCTGGAATACATACTCACTGCACTCCTCGCTATCGAAATCGCCGGTACCTACGACAGACACCCACTCAACCACTGACATGGCACTGCACTGGGGAGGGGAGGCGGGGGCATGAGGGGCATACTGACCATCCATCCATCCATCTCATGTTCGTCTCCCTCTCTCTCTTTCTCTCTGTGCGTGTGTGTGCGTGTGTGTGTGTGTGGACGTATGCATCAGCGTTGATTGTGTGCAATCAGTTCCGCCTGGCGGCCATGCTTGGCCGGCCGCACGAATACAACAAAGGTAGCTAGGTGATGGGTGGATGCCAAAGCATCAATCAATCAATTGGAGGATGTTGCACTGCACGTGTGTGTGTGTGTCCCTTCCTGCATGTCATGTCATGTGTCTGTGTTCTGTCAGGCATCACTGAGGCGCAGCAGCTGCTGGCCCTCAAGGCGCTCTTCAGCGTAGGGCTCTTCTTCGTACCCGTCAGATTCGTAAGAAACACGATGGATGGGATGACACACAACCACATAATGACGGACACAGCCACACGCATGTAAGCTAAGCGACTGACATGTGTGTCTGTTTGTCTGCGTGTGTGTGTGTGGTGTGCGTCCACCAGGTGTGTGCGGTAGTGGTGTTTGTGGTGACGCTCTTTCTGCACGGCCTCATGACCTTTCTATACGGATCGCCAGAAAAGACAGAGAGGGACCCCACGGGGTGGGAAAACGGTACGTGATGGGCCTCCTCCCTCCCACGACTGCCTGCCTGCCTCCTGACCTGCACCCCTGGATGGGATGGGTCAAGCTTCCTTTCTGTCTGTCTGTCTGTCTGTCTGTCTGTCGGTGCACTCACTGCACGATCGGTCGCTTAGGTTGGAAGAATCTGCTGATGTTCTTCGTGACGCTGTTCGTGGCACTCATCGCACAACGAATGATCGAAACTTTCAGGAGGAAGGTGGGTGAAGTGCACCAAAGACAGACACCAGCCCACCCATTCCCTCACAGACGGCCGCGCACCACACACACACGTGTGTGTGTGTGTGTATGTATGTGCAGGAGTTCGTTGAGCTGATTAAGAAGTCGTGGCGCATTCGGCAGCTGGAGGCACAGCTACACGACAAGTAAGCGTATCGGGGGG
>CDMY01000344.1:23580-40112 GCA_001179505.1 Vitrella brassicaformis | reverse complement strand
TATGTATGTAATCCACACACACAGGTTTTGCTCTTACTCGTGTGTGCGTGTCTGTCTGTCTGTCTGTCTGGGGGCGACTTACTCTCTCTCTCACTCTCTCTCTCTCTCTCTATATATATATGTCCGTGTATCCGTGCACGTCTGTCTGTCTGTCAGTTCGAGAGGGGTGTGTGTGCTGTGTGCTACGTATGGGTGTGCCTACTTACTCGTTTTTCGCCGTCTGTTGTCTATGAGGTGTGGGTGTGGGGTGGCGGGGGCGATGCAATGAGATGCGACAATTAAGGGGTGGGTGTTTATATATATCTATACATCGATCTATCGATCTGTGTTTCTGTGTCCCTGCCTTGCCTTGCCTTGCCTGTGTGTATGTGTGATGTCCTGTTGCCCTCGCTGTGGCATTACTTACTGTCCAACCATGAGTGTGTGCCATGCAGGGAGGCCGACACGACACACGCACCACCACCCACACCAACCCAACACACACACGCCCATCACACACACACCACCACCACCAGCAGCAGCAGCAGCATACACACCCAAGCAGGCAGGCAGACAGACCGATTTGCCTGGGCTGTGGTTGGGTGGGGTTGGGTGAGAGAGCGCGTCAGTCGATCGATTGATCGATTCGTACATACCATAGATGCCATCCATGCGTTTCGTTTATGTGTCCATGTGTGCGTGCATTTGCATGCGTAATTCTTCGTGGCCCTCTGTGTGTGTGTGTGTGTGTGGTGTGTGCCAACCAACGTGTGTGCGACTGACAATGCGGCCGGGCCGAGCCAGCCGGCGGTCGAGTCGGGCGGTCGGTCGGTCTGTTGATTGATGCTGTGATTGCAGTGCCATGCCATGCCATGCCATGTGCGTGAGTGAGTGACCTTTGGCCTTTGCGCGCAACCGCAATCACTCACTCCATACATCAGTCAGTCAATCAATGAGTGCACTTATTATCGCATTGATTTGATGCATGTACCGTACCTCTCTCTTCACCATCCATACACTCACTCACGCCCCACCCAGCCCACACAGACGTAGTGATTGATAAAGAAACACATCCCTTGATGTGATCGACAGACAGAAAAGACACCAGCAGACAGACAGACACGTCACCTCACACAGGGGCAGCAAGCAAAAAAGGCAGGCGGACAGGCCCTCCCTGATTGGGCGGGCCGCGCAAACCACATCATACAATCATGCATCACCGCAGGCATCTCATCTCATCTCACGTCATGTCGCACATACACACGAGATGCGCTTACCGTCACATACACAGCCAGCCCTACCCCTACACACCCTGCACCCAAGGCAGGACGGACGGAAGCAAGGAAGGAAATCAGCGCAAAAAAAGCGCAGCCAGCGCCTCAAAAATCTCTGTCTGTCGCCCTCATCGGCCGACCCGTACCCCACCCACTGCCTCACTCCCTCTCTTACCGACCGTACGCACACAACAGGGGCGCACACAATGAAAGAAGCAAACAAAGACAGACAAGTCGGTCTTCTCTCACCTCCCCGCCGGTCAATCAAAGACATACAGTGCACATCGCACCAATGGGCATGGCAGTGCCCGAAAAAAACAGCGCGAGGCGGCCAGTCGAGTCGTGAGTCAGGTCAGTTGTGTGTGTTGTCGTTGTCGTGCGTGAGCACAATGCGGTAGCCCTTGTGGTCGCCGCTCAACACGCGATCAATCGCCTCGTTGACCTGCAACCAACCACACCAAACCAGACCAAACCAAACACACACAAATCTCCACACCGCCGAGAAACGCCCTCCCTTCTGCTGCTTACCTTGGTGAATGGCATGGTCTCAATGGAGGGCGTCACGCCGTGTGCGGCGGCCACCCGCAGCATCTCCATCGCATCTCGCGTGCCGGCGACAATCGACCCACACACACTCTTCTGCCCGAACACCATCGGCATGAGCGGCACCTCGATCGACGGCGTGTCCTTGGGCGGGAGGATGCTCACGAAGGCCAATTTGCCGCCCGCACGAAGGATGTTCATGTACGCCTGCACTCATCGATGATAGATGGATGGACAAATGGATGGATGGATGCATCAATTGCGATGTGTGTGTGTGTGTGTGTGGTGGGGGGTAGGGGTTAAGGGGATACGTGCCTTGATGTCGATGGCCTCGTGGCAGCAGTCGACGAGCAGATCGCATGTGTTGGCCTGGGCCTCCATCTGAGCGGCGTCGGTGCTCAGCTGCGTGCACAGCATAGCATACACACACAAGACACAGACATAGACAGATGGAGAGACGCACTCACGGTCTCTGTCTTTACTCTCTCCGTCTGGCTGACCACGAATCTGTCCGCCCCCCACTGGCGGCAGTCGGGCTCTTTCCAGGGGCTCGTCGAAAAGACGCTCACCTGCACACACAACCATAGCCAAACACACTTCCACACACATGGCTGCCTGTCTGTCTGTCTGTCTGTCTGGGTGAGTGCATACCATACCTGGCAGCCCATAACTCGCGCAAACTGCACTGCCAGATGGCCCAGCGCGCCCACCGAGATGATGCCCACCCTCATGTCGGGCCCCGTGACGTGCTCTCGCAGGGGCGCGTATACCGTCATACCGGCACACATGAAAGGCACTGCGGAGAGGGGGTCCATTCCGGGTGGCAGGATGAAGGCGAACCGTGCGTCCACGATGGTCTCGCGCGTGAAGTTGCCGCGCATGCTGTTCTCACCCAGGAAGATACCGCCGTAGCCTGACACGAGGAATAGGGAGAGAGATTGTCACACACACACACACACGCACACACGTTTATGTCATTTCGTGACATGACGTGTGGTGGTTATATCCCAACCATACCTTGTCTGCACAGATTGTCCATTCCTCTGATGCACATGTCGCATGTGCCGCAGGAGGAAGTCACCCACCCGATGCCCACGGTGTCGCCGATGTTGTGTGTCTTGACGAGAGAGCCGACCTCTATCACCCGCCCCACACCCTCAATGCCGGCAACCAGGGGGAAGGTGCTCGCACCCCAATCTGCACACACACACGCGCGACAGTACCCATCCATGCATCTCTCCTGTCGGTCTGCAGCCGCTGACTGACTGAGTGACTGACTAACTGACTGTCCTTGGCGAAATGGCAATCAGCAGGGGCAACGCCACACGCATCTATCTGCACACACACAGACATACACATGACATGAGGGATGGATGGATCTGGCAATCTGCCATGGTTTTTGGGCTGCCTGCCGGCGTACCTGCACTCGCACTTGGTGTGGCTGCAGCTCCGGCAGCTGAATGGTCTGCTCCACCAACAGAGCCCCTGCCTCGGCGCACACGAAAGCTCTCGTGGTCCGCTGCTTCAACATTCTGCACGGATTGAGATGTGGTGAGGAAGAAGCGCAGCACCACAACCGGGAAGCATACCCGGGACGAACGGTATCCCAATCTCCCTTTTACAAGCTCGCATTTGACGATCGAAATGCGATGATTTTCCACCCTTTGGTGCTTCTGAGCAGCAGAAGCGCTGCGGCAGACGATAGCAGACGGTATCTGAAGCGGAAAGGCGACCTTCATTGAAAAATAGTAGGGATGGGCGGTATGGCATTCAGAGAGAGGCAGACTGGAGAGAGCATTGCTGACTGACTCATCCAATGTGCCTTCCCTGCTGTGTGTTGTCAGGCTGACGCATCAGTCATCGTCCATCTATCGGGTGATGGCGACTGGAGGTGTGTGCAAATGCATCGTGTGTGAGGAGGAATATCATTCGCGCGGCGACAAGGCCCCGAAAGTATTGAGATGTGGTGAGGAAGAAGAGGCGCAGCCCCGCACCCAACACAGAAGCAAACGTGGCCGTGGCCATGGCTGATGGACGGACGGCATCGGTGTTTGTATTGTGTTGTGTTGTGTTGTGCGCTCTCAGGACATTCATTCTGCGCCATGGTGAGTGGGCGATCGAAGTGTGGGCGACACGACCGCAGTACACGGCGCGGCATCAATCAGATTCTTCCGTGCGTGTCTGTGTGTGTTTCGCTTTCAGTGTGTCGATAGCCTCATTCGCCACCATCCCCACGAGCGTCGTGCAGCCGTCTGCCCTGTCTGCAGGTCGGTCGCACACATTCCCTAGACAACTCATGCCTTGCCTTCATCGACCGACTCAGTGGTTGGACTGACCTTTCTCCACACGTGTGTGTGTGTGTCGATCCAACCAGGAAGGAGACCCCTGAGGCTGACGTGTCTGACAACTACGGCCTGCAAGACGCCGTGGCGATGCAGTGGGCGACGAAGGCCACATTGGCGGCCGACCAGGCGGCCGAACAAATCAAGAAGTAAGTACGAGGAGAATGGAGCAGAGGTGCTGTATGGCTGGTCTGCCTTTTGCAGTCTGGAGGGTCGCGTCGGGGAGCTGCGTCGTGGCGCGGCATCGCTACAGTCGATATACAAGCCACTGGTGCGCTAGCACATTTCACACATGAGAAGCGGTTTGTTCGTCCGCCGTCTGGACGGTCTCTGGTGCTGTGTGTTCTGCGTGTGTGTGGCTGTGCAGGTGGGTGTGCCTGTGGGCAGCTCGCTGGGCGCGTTCGAGTACTACAGCCTGGTGGACATGATGGGGGGCGACGACACGCAGCTGCGACTACTCTACCGGTACTGATGCCCGCACACGCGCACGTGTTATGTGCCATCCCAGCAGCACTTACTGTAAGTCTATCTGCTTTGTGTATGTATGTGTCGCAGGGCCTCTGTGGACGGTCCCACGTATGACGATCTGGTCGACAAGGTGGGCAGAAAGCGGCCCTTGGTGTTCATCATCCAGAAGGGCCGCTACAAGTTCGGCGTGCACGTCAGTGACGGCCTCCACCTGTCTGGCCGGACCGACATCGCTGCCTACTGCTGTGATGTGTGGTACTTGTCGCTGGCCGGGCACTTCCCCAGGTCCACCGAGATCGACATGGGGTGTGAGTATGTGGAGGTGGCGGGGGCGGATGCGGCTGCGGATGGCCTCGATGGCTACGCGAATGTGTGCATAGGGGAGCACCTGTATCTGTGCTGGGGTGGGCGCGATGGCCCTGCTGCCGACATCCGCAGCTGCAGTCAGCTCCTCCCTGCCGACGATGTGCCTGTGGGCTACACGGGGAAGATGAGGCATGGCTATGCGGTGCTGGGGGGGACTCGCGACTTCGTAGCTGACGACGTGGAGGTGTTGAGTCTGGCGCGCAGTGAGTGAGCCGAACTCTACCCCTCATGGCCGTCTCTCTGCCTCTCTGCCTGTCTGCCTCTCTGCCTGCCGCCTGTTTGTCTGGGTGTGGTGCATGGGTGTGGAGTTCCCTTGGTGCGCTTCTTTTCAATGCGGCTTCGCATCTGCGTCCAGATCTGCGTGCTCTTTCCTTCCTGTACATATCTATACACGTTGTATATATCCGTCTGTCTATCTGTCGTCTCGAGCTCTGTCGGTGCATGTGCCTGTCTCAGTACGTACGTACATACACATATACCTACAGGTGTGCGTGATGGGATGTGCAGATGAGATGTGGTGGGAAAGGTGGCGATCGTTGACCGTTAAACAGCCGTTATCCGCCTTCTTTGACTTCCACGATGTCGTATCTGATCAACAACGTGACGGTAGGGGTGGTGTCGTCCATCCCCTCATCCATGTGCTCCTCCCTCCCCTCACCACAGCTGCCCGCAGCACCCTTCGCCTCGCCGCCTGATGCGGAACACGAAACTGGGGGTGGGGCGACGCAGGGACAGGAGCAGGAGCAGGAGAATCCAGTTGGGCAACAGACCGGTGAGCACATGACATGCAGCCGGGGAGGGGAGGGCACACAAACACACCTCGTGCGCCATGGATGTTGTGTGTCAGCAGAACTCGGGGGTCTCACGGATGAAGCAGGGCGAGAGGGCGAGGGGGCCGAACAGGAAGGTGACCAACGCCCTTGCAAGAACCAAAAAACACCTGCCCCACAGGCCGGTGTGCATGGCACTTCTCGCAGATAGAGAGGCAGACAACAACAACGAGGCCGAGCCTGAGACGAATACCCAGGGGGGAGATCGTGCACAGGAAGCCGAGCAGCAGAACACTGACGAGCAGCGTGTGGAAGACCAGCAGGGTGAGGGACGGCGCCCTCCTTCCCCGCAGGCACAGACAGGTATGCACTCTCCTCGTCTCTTCTGTGCGGCAGGCGAGAGCAAAGAGGGCGAGACAGACAGAGAGGGAGGCGGTGGACAGGCCAGCCCCGACGACGACAACCAGATAGGAAGCACTGACGAGCACTTGGAGCAGCATGTGACTGGTCAGCAGGGCGGGGCGCTGCACACCCAGCGGCATAGAGATTAATTGATATTACCTTCCGTCCTCTGTCTTGCTGGTGTCTCTCCGTGTTGGCAGGGCCCCTCGGCGGGCAGCAGCCGGCGCCTACAACACGTGTTGCCCCTGCAGTGATCTCACACCAGTACTATGCCCACCCGATTCGCCACGCAGGACCTCACTCAGTCGTGATTCCCGTAGGCTGCTGCATGCACTGCACGGGGACCTATTATCCATTGCCGTGCTGTTGTCTGTCTGGTCTGCATGATGCCATCAGCTCCAGCACGTTGTGGGTTTCCCTCCCCCATATGTGGTCGGCGGCCGTCCTGTGTTTCCTGTGGTCCACAGGCCGCCGTTCCACCACTATCGTCTGGTCGGTCTGTGCAAAAAGAAAGACCCACACACGCAGAGAGAGTGTTGGCTGGCTACGTGTTTTGTTTGTATTTTCCACAGGCTCCACCCGGCCAGACGGGCACCATCCCGACGTACGCGAGCGTCACACAGCCGGCCATTCCCAGACGTACGTACGGGGCCACACATGCACACGCAATCATTGTGCAATCAATGCTTCCCTGTCTGTCTGTCTGTCTGTCTGCTCTCTTCATCCCCCCACCCAGGCAAGTCGACAAAGAAGAGCTGCGGCTGCTCTCTGTGGTGATGTGTGGTGCGGTCGGTGTGCCACACTCGTCCTTCTCGGTGGTCCTTATGTGCTTTGGATTGGGAGCTTGCACTGGCGCGGCGTGTAGTGAGTAAGCTTAAGCTTTTGGACACTGAGGCATAGATAGGATAGCTAGGCTGTGGGCGATATATATTAGGTGGGTGCTGTGGCGTTGTAATTTTTGACGTACACATGATAGATATGCTAAGTTGCCCTGTGTGAATGGGCAACAGAGGCGGACAGACAGCTTAGGCATTCAAAGACGTACGTACGTACGTACGGGGTGAGTGGGTGGGTGGGTGGGTGAGAGGACTGACTGAACAACGTGGACTGAATAACGGTCATTCGATGAACCAACCGCTGTGTAAGGATGGATGGATGGATGTCTCCTACGCGAGACAGACATGTGTTCTCTCGCAGATCGACATGTTGACGCACCCACGCACGCAACTCAGTCCCTCCCTTTAAACACCCACCCCAAAAGGCACTCACTCTCACATGCACACGAGTGGATAGTCTTGGTCTGCCTGTGCTGTCTGTCTGTCTGCACACTAACCCAAGAAAACCGCCCGCAGGTCGACAAAAGCCGCCCACCCCCTCACCACACCGCACCACACGCGCACCCACGCACGTGTGCACGCATGGCATGATGCACACAGAAATAGAACCCAACCGACCAACCAACCGACCGAGGTGTGTTTATTCACGCACTGGCTGCACTGACCATCACCTGATCGCCCCCCTTCCCCTCCCCCCCTCCATCTTCATCCCCATTCCCATCTTCATCTCCATCGTCCTTGTCCTTGTCGTTGTCGTCCTCTTCCTCTCCTGCCTCCTCGCCCTCACTATTCTCTTGGACAGCCGCATCCTCCTCCTGTCTGGCCCTCTTGGCAGCCCTCCTGTCAGTCTTGGCGGCCTTCACAATCGCCTCCAGCACATCACGCTGGGGACCCTCACACCCTCTCGGCGCAAACGATGATGGCCGGCGAGCACCAGTAGCGGCGGCAGCGGCACGAGCTGCCGGCATGTTGGATGGTGCTGCTGATGGTGCTGGGAGGGGTGGGGGCTGCGGGGAGGATCGGGGATGGCCGCTGCATGACATAGACAGACAGCCAGAGGGCACGGGAGGTCAGGCGTGTTGTGTGGGGTGTGTCTTCCTACGTGTGGTGGTGTCTCCTTTGCATGTCTCTGAGTAGGGCAGACGGGGGGGGCAGCAGGTGACTCGCCGTGTCGCCCACACATAGCCACACAGGGGGACCCTGCATAGAATGGAACCACACATGGAATTGATAGATAGGTCTGCCCAAATGTGTGTATGTGTGTGTGTGTGTGTGTGTGTGTAGCGCCCACCCTCTCCAGGTGTTGGCTTCGCGCGGCGAGGCGCTGCTGATGGAACGACGACACAAGAGACATTGACGGCACCGGCGCCTTCGCAGACACACAGACAGGAGAGAGAGATGCAGCACACGGTGAAGCACGCGGCACCCATATGCACAGTTGTCGCATTCTCACCTCGCTGTCTTCGGCTTTATTCTTCTCCCGCCGTCGAAACAGCCGGCCGAACACACTCAGACCTTCAAGTTGCCCCTTCCCCTCATCTGTCGGCTCCTCACCCGCCTCGATGGCAGCCGTGACCCCTGCCGGCCCTCCAAGCACGTCGCAGGACACCCACTCGTATGTGTCCATCAGCACGTGCAGCACGCTCCCGTCAACACACGCGTCAAGACACGCACGCGCGCCGGGCAGGCTGCCTCGCCACACCACCTGTGTGTCCATGGAACACGCCGATGAGAACTGTGGCCGCAGGAGGGCCTGCAGAAGCGCATGTGGCTGCTGCGTGTGCTGGCTCTCCTTGCAGCAGACTGTGTGGGCTTCGAACAGAGAGGGCGCCATGCCGATGAGGAGGAGGGACGAGTGGGAAGAGGGAGAGGGCAGCAGATGGGTGACGGCCGCGGGGAGCTGGATGGTGGTGGCTACCGTCATTGTGAGCAGGTCCCACAGCACCACGGTGCCTACCGCCGTACGATTGCGGTTGTGGTTGTAGGCCACCGCCAGGCATAGCAGCGACGGCCCCTCGACGAAGGCCACGGAATGGATCGCCTGACAGATAGATATCACAGAACGGACACATACATGCAGAAATGAGCATCTTCCCACACCACACAGGAACCAACCAACGGACCTCTTGGCTTGCCCCGCACGTCATGGTCTCACTGACGTCCCACTGGTCACCTGCACCAACACAACACACATGCACACACACACGGGCAAATATTGTGAAGGCCGCAAGGCGAAGGCTGCTTGCTCACCGTCTGTCTGCGCCGCCCAGAGGCTCACACAGCCGCGGCTGTGCCCGAGGGCCAGGAGGGAGCCATCGGAGGAGAAAGCAGCACCTGATCAGGTGCACAGAATAAGTGTGAGTGGAGCATAGTGCAGGTGCAGACCCCCGCCGTGTGCGTTGATCGCGTGCGCACATGTGATAGGTATGTTCCTGAAGGTGTTGACAGATGACGGGGCGAAGAACGGAGTGCTGCTGTTGGCCGAGGGGAAGGGATGCCACACCTGACCACACACACCATGGCCACACACACCATGGCCACACACACACACACACACACGTGTGACATCCGGGGTGCACGTTGGCTACTCCATGCCCACGTGCCTTGAATGTGCCATCCGCTGATGTCGTGAGGAAGCAATCGGGACTCTGAAAGACAAGATCCAACAGCACCCCCACACCCATCCCATGTAGATGTGATGTGCCCTGACCGACGTGTGTGTGTGTGTGTCCCGTGTGAGCGCACCATCGGTCTCGCGAGTGCCATTGTGATGTGTTCCTGGTGGGCCAGGTCCACACGATTGACGAGCCGGTAGCCGTAGTCCGACTGCTGGGACCAAAACTTGACCACTGACACACACCGGGGGTGGGGGCTGCAGAGCATTCAATACGACCACACGCAAACAAGAGACAGAGAGATCGCATCAAATCAATCGGCACTTGTGTAGATAGACGTGTTAGTTTATGAGTGCGTGTGTGTGACCGTTCTTCCCGTCTGGTCTCGACGGTGAGCATGTGTTGACGGTCAGGCGAAAGGCACGCCTGCTCGACCGTCCACTTGATGCCCTCCTGCTCGTCGACCCGACTCACATACATCCGACCTGCACACACACATGACATTACCATTACATGACAGGAGGACTCACACGTGTGTGTGGAGGAAATGTGTCTGTGTCTATCCCACGCACCTCTGGCCATCTCGACGTGCCCCCTGTGCTCGTCGGCCGTGAGGGAATAAAACTGGACACGTGAGGGATCTGCCCACAGCATGACGGTCGTCTCGGTGTCTGCACAAACAGACCACCATCCATACATCCATCCATAAGTGCGACCGCATAAACGTATGACCACAGAGCGACGCACCTGCCGCTTGTGTGCGTGGCAGGGCATCGCAGACCCGCCTCGTCCCTCTGGTCGCAACCAAGTCGGGTGTCCGCCCACCCCCACCCACACCCAGATCGACGCCATAGATGCTTTTGGCGATCTTCCACTGAGGGATGTCCACCACCCGCACACAGTTGTTGGCCAGACACAAGGCCACCTGCGACCCGTCATCGGCCACGGCCATCTGCAGGATGGCGGCGCCCATCCGTGGCAAAGACTTCCTCTCGTGTGTGGTCAGGTTCCACATGCACAGCACCGCCTCCTCGCCCGTCGACAGGATGCTCTCCGTTCCGCTCACGTGCGCCAGCGACGACACGGCATGGGCGTGCCAGTGCTGCATGCGGACCGACGACCCGCCCGCCTTCTTGTCGACCGTCAGCATGTGCATCACGCCCTGCCTGTCGCCTGTGATCACCACATCCGTGTCGGGCCGGATCATTATCGACACGATCGGCTGGCCGCTCTTGTGCTTGGTCAGGTGGCCGTCAGCCGAAAGAACCAGCACGCGTCTTCGTGTCGCTGCGGCCACGTAGGAACCGTCCCCACGGATGGCCAGGCGCCTCAACGGGCCGTGGGAGCCTGGGGCTGACAGCACGATGTGGCCGCTGGTGGACCGATGGCTGATGGTGAGCTGATAGACAAATGAGGAAGGGGTACCGTCGTCACCAACATCACCGTCACGGTCGTCTGCCGCACTCATGTGCTGGTGGTTATCGTCGCTTTCAACGGCCGCCTTGCCGACGATGAGAGCATAGTACTTCCTCTCCTTCGCTGCGAACTGCAGGTCGAGAATGGGCGCCTCGAGGTCATGCGTCGTCAGCAGGGCATGGTCGCTGCTCCACAGACACAGCGTCCCATCAAGCTCAGCGGTGATCCAGCCGTTGTCGGCAGAAGGGCAGACGGCAGTGATGGGCATCTTGTGTCTGTCGGTCAGCTTGGCCACTCTCTTGCCGGTCTTGGTCGAGTAGATGACGGCATCAGTGACACACGCGCATGCGAGGAGGGAGCCGTCCAGAGAGAATGCCGGTCGGATGGCCGTGATGCATCCCCCAGAGGTGCGGGTGAAGGGCCTGACAACGGCAGGGACCATCGGCTGGTCTTGCTGCTCGTCCGGGGGTGGTTCATCTCGATGCTCATCTGATTCATTCATGCTGGTCTTCTCGGCTGTCGCCATTTGTTGATCTGGGACGGCAACAGCGTGGACGAAGCTGCGAAGTCCATTCGTGTCGGTGTATCTCATGGCTGCTCGAGAGCTGTAAGCCCATTCGCCTCGCCCTCCCTTCGACAGATCTGCTTTTCCAGCTCGCAGGTCCAGAAAAGCTCGCGGGATGGAAGGGAAGGGGCAGGGGAGAGGAGGACCTTACCACCTTCCGCAGAGACGCACACACAGCCGGGAGGTGAGCAGAAGACTTACATGGCGAGATGACTCATGTAAGGCACTCTGCGTGCATGCAGGCCATCCATCCATTCATTCATTGATGCACTCGTTGGTCCACGCACACGTCCATCATGACGCACATGCACATCCATCGTCACCGTCCATCACGAATGATCGCTTCGCTTCCTGTCTGTTTGGTGGGGCGTCCGGCCGCGCAGATACATATGTATGTCGTATGTGATCGAAGACGAGAGAGAGTTAGAGGGTGGAGTGAGCTGCCTGTCTTGTCTTCCACCAGCCATCAGATGCGGACACACAACACGCGCGCAGACACACAGACAGACAGACAATACGCACCCTGAAGCATCTGTGTAGTAGAGAGGTAGAGAAGGGGCCTGGCTCAAGGTGGCCTGCCTGTCTGCCTATCTATCGGAGGGGCTGTGGTCGGTCGACTGAGGGTGGTGGGCGAGGTGAGGGCAAGACAGACAGACAGACAGACAGACAGACTCGGTAGTCGATAGGCTGGCTGTGGTGCTCGCTCCAGCGCACTGCGTGCCCGTGACTTTGGTGTCCATTCATTCACATCACACACACGTCACACGTATGTATGTATGCATTGTATCCATCCACCCGTCCGTCCATTTAGCACAGCAATCCATTCGCTCGGCCGTGCACAGCAATCCATCACGCAGCCCCTCAGCTCACCTCACCCGACCATGGCTGTGAGTGGGTGCGTGATCCCATTCACTCATTGATGTCACTCACTGTCTGTCTGTATGCATACCAACCGGCCATCAGACAGACAGACAGACAGTCTGTCTGTCACGACAAACACTCCCACACAGCCAGCCACTTGACCCCCCATGTGCACATACACCCCCCTGCCAGCCCTCGTCAGTTATCCCATCACTGCCCCTTTCCTAAAGCTAACTCATGGAGCGGCTGAAGAACAGAGCAGCAATGGGCTAACTAGGCTGTCAGAGGTAGTGTAATGTGCGGGGTGGCTCAGTAGTGGTACTGGGTGCGCGGCTTGAGGCAGCGCTCCGGGGGCTCCTCGAGCTCGCCAACCAGAGCCACGAAGTCAGCTTTCTTCTGAACACGTCACACACACACAGATGGATAGCTATAAACACATTTGTCCACTGATCACGGGCGTTGCGTACGTTGAGTTTGTCTCTCATGTTCTTGATTTGTTCGCCACGCTTATCCCGATCGGCCCCCATCTGCAGACAGACATAGACACAAACACACATCTATGGTGCACACGTGTGTGGCGGGGTGGGGTGTGTCGGCTGCTTACAGTCGGCAACGCTTCCTCCTTGACATACGGCCCGCACACGTCCTACACACACACACACATAGTGGGCTGTGTATGTGTGTGTCCCGGTTGGTGTGTGAGTGTGTGGCTTACGGGGTATCTGGAATAGAAGCCATTGTATCCCCCTCTCAACAAGTACATGTGCTCGTATTTCTGCACCACACACACACACACACACACACGTTTGTGGGTTTAGCTGTCCGAGGGCCCCACCCACACAGCCGCCCACCTGGTTGTTGGGCGCATTCCAGCCGTTGAAGTTCTGCAGCATCTGCAGGAGCACCACGGCGCGCTCCTGGGAGTACTCGCAATGGAAAACCAATTTCTGACGCACACAGACACACACACATGGATGGCCGTGGCTCTGTGTGTGTGTCCTGTCACGACCCACCTGACGGTGCGGCTCGGGCAGTTTGGCGGCCCCGTTCTTATCCCACAACGCATCGATGACGCCCTTGACCGACTTGACGTGGCGGGCCCCGGCAATGTGCCCGCCTGCAGACACCATTGCAATGACACAGAGTGGGTGTGTGTCCGGCGTGTGTGTCGGTGGTGGGCCTGGTTGAGTGCAATGTCTGCGGGCGTACCGTCGAACTCTCCCTTGAACCGTGCGTCCCAAACGTGCAGGTAGGGCGACAACTCCGGGCTGTCCATCGCCCGCTTCAACTGCACACACAGGGACAGGGGGATGAGGCATACCCAGGACATGTGTGTGCCCCGTCTGGCTGCGCTGCCGGTCAGTCAGTCGCCTCGCCCACCTCATCAGGCCGGATGTTGGTAACGTTCTTGTAGTTCGAGTCAACCCGCAACCCACGAGACGCGGGATGTTGAGGGGCACCCTGCACCCACACACACACACACACATCACACACACACACACACCAATGTGTGAAGGTATGTGTTTGGTGGTCGTGTGGTCGCTGCTCCTCCCTCCCTCACCTGAGGAGGAGCGTTGCCCGGCTGCGGCGCGTGGAACATGCCCGGCGGCGGCGTGCGGACCATATGGGCGTTCTCATCCTCGTCCATCGCCATGGGAGGTGCCCGCGGCGGTGAGGGGGTGCGGTCCCTGCGATGGTTGCCGCCGCCTCGGTTGCCACCCTGACACAAACACAACACAGTCACGCGTGTCGGTGGTAAGGCTTCAGGTGCCCATGTATGTCAAAGTGGTGAGCGTAGCGTACCCTCGGTGGGTTCTTCCTCTTGGGTGCGGGCGGAGCCTTCTTCTTCTGCGGTGCCTTCTTGCCAACCTGCACGCACATCCACACATCCACACACACAGACATTCATGAGTGAGTGAGTGGTGGTCGCACGTGGATGAGAGGGTGGAGGCGATCGCCCACCTTTTTGTCTACGACGGGCGTCATGGGCTCGTCGGGTCCGTCGTCAACGACCATCTGACCCTTGCCGGCAACCTGATTCACACACACACACACACACGCCGTCCACCGATGCTCTCTGCATCCATCCATCCATCCATCCATGTGTTATGCTCACTTTGGCGATCTGACGGGGCGGCTTGGGCTTGGGCTGGGCAGCTTTCTTCTGCAGCCACACATCCGGCGCATTAGAGGCACAGAGGGCAGGATAACTGTGGCTCTCGTCGGTGCAGTGCAGCCCACTCCCTCACCTTGGCGGCTCCCCTGCCCCGTCGAGCAGGCGCCTTGACCTCCTTGGGACTCTCATCCTGCTTCACTGCGCCGCCAGCTTTAGCCGCCAGACGGCTGCTCCGACGCGCCATCGCTACGCGACACTCACGACAAACTCACGGCCTCCTGCACACACACAGAGGATTGCAAAGTCGCCATCGGTGAACGCACTCGTGCAGCTCGCCTTCATGGGGACCTCACCGTGGCCTCTGAATCACGAGCTATGAATGACCCTCTTCTAGACTGCCGAGTACCCCGAGAGCGGTGCTCTCACCACACGCCAAGAATGCTCCAGCACTGCATGCGTAAGGGAAACGTTCGTTGTGGAGGGAATGCGGGCTGCTGCCTTCCCTGTCGCGCCCTGCCGCCCTCACCTGTCCTGCTGGTGACCGAAATGCCTCCAAGTCGTGCGCTCCGCCACTCGTCAACTGCTGCTGCAGGCCTCCCCGCGATAAAGGGACGCAAAGCTATCTTCCACCGGTCGATACGGTTCCTCACTGAGGCCCTCTCTCGCCAAACACGGGTTTGCAGGGCCACGATAACCTTTCAAGTTCGCAGCAGCAACAATTTCATGGAGCACCCTAGCGGCTGACGGCCAAGTTTTCGACTTCAAGCTGGCAAAGTCAAGGGCGAGGCAGGGTCTTGGCTGTCGTAGCGATACTCAAGTCTGGACAGACCATCGGCTGCCCGCCATCCGCAAGAAGACACACAGCGGACCGCCACGACGATGGACGAGAGGGAGAAGAAGACGTGCCGGCAGCCTATGAACATTCATCGCAATAACTGTAAGCGGGTCGGGAGAAACGGCACGCCTGACGCTATGGCATCTCCTGCGGTTGTGTGTCTGTGAATCTGCAGGAAGCTGGAGGGGCGTAGCTGATCCCTGGTGTGTTTGTGTGTTGAGCGATGAACGGCCCGCCAGCCAAAGCCCCGCGCACGGCCCCTCCGGTCCAGAGCGATGACCACCCGTCCAGCCTCACCGCGCGGAGAAGCCTCACGAGCCTTCTAGATGGGCTCATCTGGCTCAACGTGTCATCGTATCAGTCTGTCAAGGAGCGCCTGGCGATGAGCTGCGTGTGCCGGGCCTTCTACTGGTCCATCTACTCACTGATCCGGATCATCAACTGGCACCGCCCCAACCACGGCCTCAGCTGCCAGGGACCGGGCGGCAGCCTGGTGACGTTCGAGCAACAGCAGCACGCCGTCATCCTGCTGCCCAGAGAGGAGGAGGTCGAGGAGATCGGCCGGGCGCGGCTCTCTGCCTTCGTCTCTCTGCAGCTTGTCTTCCACACCGACACGCTCAAGGCCATCCAGACGACACAAGCCAAGCAGCAGCGAGACGGGAATGATGATGCCGATCAAGAGGCGAGTGGCCTGCTGGTGGCGCAGGTCAAGGGGCCCGACGCGGTGTTTCCCTCGGTCACGTCGGTTGAGGTGGACAGCCTCGACGGACTGCATCTCTTCCAGCAGCAGAAGCTCGTCTGCCCGGCACTCGACCGGCTCACCGGCAGGGTCCTCTCTGAGGACGAGACAAACTTCATCGCAAGCGACTGGGACTTGCGCCCGTCCCTTGCGGCCAAACGGGCATCCATGCGCAGTGCGTTTGATGGCAGTCTGGCGTTCGTGCTGGGCTCGTCCCCCGCCCTCAGCCACCTGGACATCTTCCCACTACTGTGCTGCGGTGTCTACTTGAGCAGCAACTGCGAGGTGCCCCTCACCACCGCTGCCCTCCCATCGCTCAAGAACCTGCGCCACGTGGGCCACCTCAAGCTGTGGGGCGGGAAAGTGGAGACCAGCAGGGTGGTGACGTTGCTGCGCCAGCTGACG
>CDMY01000344.1:0-17900 GCA_001179505.1 Vitrella brassicaformis | reverse complement strand
CCTCCTTGGGATTCTCATCCTGCTTCACTGCGCCGCCAGCTTTAGCCGCCAGACGGCTGCTCCGACGCGCCATCGCTCCACGCCACTCACGACAAACTCACGGCCTCCTGCACACACACAGAGAGTTGCAAAGTCGCCATCGGTGAACGCACTCGTGCAGCTCGCCTTCATGGGGACCTCACCGTGGCCTCTGAATCGCGAGCTACGACCCTCTTCTAGACTGCCGAGTACCCCGAGAGCGGTGCTCTCACCACACGCCAAGAATGCTCCAGCACTGCATGCGTAAGGGAAACGTTCGTTGTGGAGGGAATGCGGGCTGCTGCCTTCCCTGTCGCGCCCTGCCGCCCTCACCTGTCCTGTTGGTGACCGAAATGCCTCCAAGTCGTGCCCTCAGCCACTCGTCAACTGCTGCTGCAGGCCTCCCCGCGATAAAGGGACGCAAAGCTATCTTCCACCGGTCGATACGGTTCCTCGAAGGCCCTCTTTCTCGCCAAACACCAAAATGCAGAGCCACGATTCTCTAGAGGGAGCGGTTTCACGGAATGTACCTTAGGGTCGTAACCCTGAAACCACTGCTGCATTTTGCATGCTGTTGTGTCTGCTGCATCTATCATCGTTATCCATCGTCGGCTGCATTGCTATGGCGATTCCCCACCAGCGCTTCTTCTCCGAGTATCACGGGCACAAGATCAGCGACCTCACGCTGCTGTATGACAGCCTCAAGGCCCAGATGCCACCCACACAGCCGCACCGGTTCATATGGTTCGCGGGCGACTCATCCCTCGACAACAAACACTGGCTGATGGAGCCCAGGCAGCCCGCAACCAACGGGTATGTACGCCAAAGAAGGATGCAGAGAAGCGTGTTGATATATTGGCTGTGTCGTGGTTGGTTGTAGGTATGAGAACATCCTGCAGCCGCCGCTGTGCCGCCCTGACGTGGCCTTCCACCTCAACAACATCATTGCCCACGAAAGGCACCAGGCCGCCCCGACCACCCCCACCAGTGTCTGCATCAACTGTGCCGTCGAGGAGTCCACCCTCGGCGCCCGCAATGGCTCCCATCTGCTCAAGCACGACATGTTCATCCGCGACCGCATACGGCCCAACGACATACTCGTCGTGTCTGTCGGTGGCAACGACATCGCCCTCCGGCCCACCTTCTCGACGATATTCAACCTGCTGATGCTGATGGGTTTCCAGAGCCCCGAGAGTATCGGCCGGTGCTCATCGCCGGGCGGCGCGTGGGGTCTGAGCCACTTCGTCCGGATGTTCCGGGACGACACGCGGCGGTACATCATGAAGGTGATCGAGAGGGTGCGGCCGGCCATGGTCATCGTGTGCATGATCTACTTCCCGGACGAGCAGAAGACGGGCTCCTGGGCCGACGGCACTCTGGCGGTCAGTCAGCGAGGCGAGGCAGCCAGTCGGAACACACACAACACACCCAAGAGGGAGGCAAGGATGTGTGTGTGGATGAGAGGCGTGTGTTTATGTGTGTGTAGGCGTTGGGCTACAACGGTCGCCCCGAGAAGCTGCAGGCGGCCATTCGCAAGGTGTACGAGCTGGCCACATGTGCCATCAGTGGCACCATCGAGGGCACACTGGTGGTGCCGCTGCCGTTCTTCGCCGTACTGGACGGCAAGGACACATCCCTCTATGTCGACCGGGTGGAGCCCAGCGGCAGGGGCGGCGAGCGGATGGCACGCACCATATGGGAGACCATCAAGGCCAACACGCGCACGTAGCTACATCACATCGGGGTGTGAGTGACGATATATAGATAGGCCTGCCGCCCCGCCATGCACCCATTCATGGCGACGTTAATGTGTATCGATGGATGGATGGATCCGTGCTCGTGTTTGTAGGTAGGGGATAGGCACGGTGAGTTGCTGTTGTGTTAACTGACGGACGAGGGTAGCTGTGCGTCGAATGGCTGACTTGTGGCGCATGTGTGGGAGTTCTGGGTGAGTGTGGCTGTCGTCTTCTCGTGCTTGATGCATGTGTGAGTGCCGTTAGCAATTGTTCTCACAGCAGTGCATCAGACACCCGAACACGACAGCCACACTCACTGCCTCCTGGTGATGTCATGTGTGTGGCTGGCTAGCGGACTATTGCATACATATCGCTTCAACACTCACTGATGCGCTTCGTTATGATCGTATGTCTGTGCATACTAGTGCATAGTGCAGACAGCCAGGCAGGCAGGCAGCCATCCACTCACTGTACCACATGCAGCACCTCCAGGTCTCCAGCGGGAAATCCAACTTTTCCCACTCTACCTCCCAACGCAGCCAGTCGCTTTGGGTCCTGTCATGAGACACACCCGCCTCCGTCCAACTTATCTCTGCTTCGGAATCCCCTGCCATTTGTAAACGAAATCCTCGTCGGCTTCTCGCGTTATGGATAGCCAGCGTCCGAAGCGCAAGGCGGCTTTAGCAGCAGCAGCCGCATCACGGGCCGCATCGGCGCCCGCACCACATTGCAGGAAGCGCCACCATGACGCGGACGACGATGGTCAGATGGAGGAGGAGGGCGAGGACGAAGATGAGGCCATGGATGAGAGCAGTAGCAGCTCGTCCGAGAGCGGATCCGACTGGGAGGACATAGCGAGGGGGAACAAGGGTGTTGCAGCCAGGAAGAAGCAGCGGCTGGACGCCGACGGCAGGGCGGCTGGTGTTGCGGCGGGCAGGAAGGGTGCGGCTAAGGAGAGGGGGAGGGGGAGGGGTAAGGCCAAAGCCAAGGCGCCGGCCACTGAGGAGGGAGATCATGAGGAGGGGGACGGGCCTGACGGCGGGGGAGTAGCTGATACCGATATGGAGGTGAGGATGGTCCACATTGCATACATCAATCACAGATGTTGTGCTTTTTCCTCGTGTCTTTCATGGGCCAGGATGCGGCGGCTGTGGTAGTGAGGGGTCCTGAGGATGTGTTGGCAGCATTCCATAGCGTCTCTGAGGCGCTGAAAGAGCAGCTCGTACTTGTCGAGGAGGCCAAAGCCAAGGTAACAAACAGCAGGACCCGAATGGAAAGTTGTACGTCAGTGTGGTGTGTGCGGTGCGATGCCTCAGGCAGAGGAGGTGTTCAGTGCGATGGATGCCCTCCCGCCTCCACAGACACACACAGCGGAGAACCACATGCGGGTCAAGCCAAGATAGACCCATGCAGCCATGTGCATGGTGCCACTAACATGCCCGTTTGCCCCTCTGTTCTGTACATGTGTGCGTCAGGCGATTGAGCGGCAGCGTCATGTACTGATATCGATGGGGTGCCGCAATGGCGAGGCGCAGCTGCACAGCGCGGCCGTCACGGCCAGGGAGCAGACAGAAGAGTTTGTCAAGAAGATCGATACGCTGCAGCACTACATGGACAATCTAAACCAGAACGACCAAGAGGTAGAAAGAGGGAAAGAGAGGGAGGGAGGGAGGGAGGGAGGGAGGCGGGAAAGATTCAAAGTACATATTGAGGCTTTCCCTTTCCAGGAGTTGTTGTGTCTGGAGGGTCTGCTTGAGGGCCTGTGGATGAGTGACGACCAGCGTGTTGGCATCGGCGGCTACCTCGGCTTCATCTCCACCATGGAGTGCCTCTCGTCCGTCAGCCAACACTTCAAATCCCTCACCCAGCAGCCCGCCATGCATCCGATCCTCGAACTCAATCGCTGCCCCAAACCTGACATTGCCAACACATGGCTTGAGACAGGTGGGTGGTCCCAGAGAGCCGGCTTGTCACCGGAGACGGATGGCCTGGTCGGTCTTCTCAGGTCGCCTAGCTGCGTGCCAGTCATTTGCCGTGGATCACCGACCGATGCCATCGCTCGTACGGCTGCTCGAGGCTACTGCCGCCACGGTCAGGGACATACAGACGTCATCGCGGTAGGCAGACAAAAAAGAAATTGCCTGGACATCATTGTTGGTGCCTATTGCGTGCATGGACGTGTCCAGATGGTGGCGCCCTAAGGAGTCGGCATGGCCGACAGTGGCGCGAACCCATCCAAATGCCCCCTAGAGGCCAGCAGCTGGTCTTCCCTCAACTGCACAAGGCCTCAGTGCATCAGTCGTGGAGCCAAATCGCACAGGTGAGACGTGACGTACACATCACTGCAACTGGCAGTTCTTTTACCTCCATGTGTGTGTGTCTTGGTCTGCGTGTGCAGGACCGCGACTACCAGTTGCCAGCGCTGACAGAGCTGGGAGCGTCGGAGCTCACGTCGGTGTGGTTCCCAGCGACGGGCCCTCGCTCTTGGGTGTCGAGGGCATCTGCCGGCATCCATTCGCTCGTCCTGACAACAAACCACCACCAGACCTATGGCAACGTGCCCCACTTCCTCAGCAACACACCATCATGTAAGGATTGAGGAGTCTGTCCGTCGCACGCATGTGGTGCGTCCACTCGTTTAGGGAACACGCTGGTGAGCCTGAAGGGCGCCCATGGGATACCTGATGATGACTTCATCGACCAGATGGGTGGCGGGGGAGCGAGAACGGCGCGGCTGCAGACGATCGAGATGAATCTGGGCTACCCCATCATCAATTCCGTAATGAACATTTCGGTAGGCCACCTCGATCGACAACACGGCACTGGTCAATCCCCGTCTGTGTGCATACTTATGTGTACAAGAGCGTTCATCGTTTCCGGACATCGTGTCTCGCCCCCAACGCCACAGAGACCTACCCTGACATCCATCTCCGCCTTCCCTTCCACGGCAGCGCGGCCGACCTCGCCGCCGGCCTGCCCACCGCCCAGACCCTCTGCACGCAGGCCGAGACCGTCGACCTCTTCTCACAAGCTACTGCTGGACAAGAGGATCACCCGGACCTGACAACACTCAAGTGTGCCAAGATCAAGAAGCTGACAATGCTACCGAGTGGCGGCGGTCACCCACTGCCCCCATACGTGCTCGCCAATCCCGCTTCCCTCTTCCCGGCCGTCGAGTCGGTCGAGGTCGAAGAGAGGGACTTCGGGGGAATGGGATTCTACGACGGGGGGCTGGGGGCTGTGCTGGGTGATCTGCCTTCCCTCGAGCGGGTCACCTTCAGTAGCGACGTGTGGGCCACCCCGCACACTGAGCTGTGTCTCATCCCTCCGAGTGTCGGCTTTTTCGCCACAGAGGGCAGGCCGCTCACGGTAGCCTTTCATGTGACGATAGGTGACCTGCAGAAGGCCAACTCAACCAGCCATTACATCACTTGGTCGCTGTATGATGGGGAGGGTGGGGAGGGGGCGGGGGCTGGGGCAGGCGCAGAGAGGGAGAGAGGCCTCATGGAGAGTGGCCGGGTTAGTCGTATTGAGGTTGAGATTAGCACAAAAGCTGAGAGAGGTTTTGGTCGCGCTTCAGGTCTGAGTGATAGCAGGGCAAAGGAGATGCACCGCTCTTTTGCCCAGTGCGTCGCCGCGGCCTTAGCTGCCAATGCTTCCCTCGACTGTATCGCTCTGACTGTCCGCCCTAGCCCCCGCTACAATCTGCTGCGTGTGTTGCGTGATGCATCCAAGGGTCGGTTTGGTGTGTCGCCTCCTGAAGGTGACGAGAGCTGGGCCTTTGAGATGCGTCGCGCGAACGGGGGCACCAGCAGCAGTAGCAGTAGCGGCAAGACAGACAAGGGAGGGCTTAAGAGGAAGAGAGACACGGCCAGCAAGGCAGGCTGAAAACCACTCCACTCTCTCGTCAGTTGGATTGGTCCCCTCTACGGGAGGGGAGGGGTAGCTGTGCATGCAATGGCTGTCTGGGGTGCATGTGTGGCAGTGGATGGGAATGGATGGATGGATGGATTGGCCGCGTTTGTGTGTCTGATGTATATATCTGAGGGGTGCATGACGGCCACGCCCACTCCCGCCTGTGTTTTGGCTGTCTAGCAGACTGTTGCACACCCGTTCGTTCAACACCCACTGATTGGCCGATGGCACTCCCTCCACTCGAATGAACTCAGCCAACAAATTAAGTCTCATGCACAGCACACCCACACACATGTCCACCGTCTGTCTGTCTGTCACTGTACACCGGGCACGCCACACTGCAGTCAGTAATCAGGCGACCATATCCACCCATCCCATCCCATCTACCTACCTGGCTACACGCTGGCTGGCTACACCTACCCCGCCCCCTCCCCCACACCCACAGCCGTCTTCTTGACCAAGTACCGGTCTAGTGTCGGCTGCACAGCCGCCGTGCGCTTCTTGGCCCCGCTGGAGGCCGTCTTGACGCTGCCCTTGCCGGTGTTCCACACGGTGGTGGCGCCGGGCAGGGGGGCGGTGGAGGCCTCATAGCGCACTCGGGGGGTGCCGGCATCCTGACGCACTGCAACACACACAGACATGCAGACATGCAGGCAGTCACAGTTGCTGTGTGGGGGACGTGTGTGATTGACTGACCTCTGGTGTACTTGGAGAGTTCGCACATGGCGTTCTCCAGGCACATGACGTTCAGCCGGGCGCAGTCCTCCGGCAGGTCGTCAAACAACTCCTGCACCACACACACATGTAACGTACACACACGTGGGCTCTGCCATGTCATGTCATATGATCTCTGCTCTGCATTAATGGCTCACGTGCTGGTTGAATGGGAGGTTCCTGCTGTTGAAGGCCGCCTCCAGGCTGTCGCGTAGCCAGAACAGCAGCTCCTCGTCACTCATACCTGCAGGCATTGACACACATGGACATGAGAGAGTGCGTGTGTGTGATTTGACTGACCCGCTCGGTCGTCGAAGAGCTTCGACAGCCCCGCCTTGCACCCGGGGCAGGAAACCTGAGACACGTGACGAGTTGCACGCGGGGCTCGTGTGGTGGTGTGTGCCATCCGTCATTCATCCATCGCGCCGACCGTGAACTCATTCTCACTGAACCTGGGTATTTGCAGACCATACAC
Organism: Vitrella brassicaformis; assembly: GCA_001179505.1. NCBI lineage: Eukaryota > Vitrellaceae > Vitrella > Vitrella brassicaformis. The sequence goes on along the minus strand of CDMY01000344.1, from coordinate 11,042 downwards.
ACACATGCAGCCATGAAACGGTCGACCATTCGTGTGTGTGTGCGCTGGCTGCTCACGGAAACTCGGCTATGTAGGTGAAGTCGACGAACATCTGGTAGGCGAGGAACGACCCGATACCTACACATACACAGCAGGGAGAGAGAGAGATATGTATATATATGCACACACACACCACACACACCTTCCATCCCGACCCACACCCATCTACCCACCTCTGATTGTGCAGAGTGTGTTGAAGACGTCACTCTGTGTGAGGCCGGGCTTGACATAGGACGGATCAGCCGTCACAGCTATCTTGGCCTGACCACACACACGTACACGCCCACAGACATGCAGGCAGGCATTGCATTGCATTGCTGAGGTGCGCTCCCCCTGGTCAACATACCAGCAGGCCGCTGCTGTAGATGTGGTCGATCATATACAGCATGCGCTCGTTGTCAGACGCTACCTCACCTGCATGCACGCACACACGCAATGGGTGGGTGCATCCTGTCGATGTGGCATGTGTGCATGGAGCCATACCTCCGTTGAGCTGCGGTGGCTGCTTCCACTGGGCGAGGAGGCCCCTGGTGTGGAAGGCGTTGGTGAAGAATTGGTAGGATGGGTGGCTGCGGCGGTACTCCTCAAACCTCTCCTTGTAGTGCTGGAACACCCGCGGAACGGCATGCAGAGCGGCAAAGTCCTGCCGTGTAGTGGAGATCAACAGCACAGACACACACACACGGAGAGAGGAAGAAGGAAACGCATCCATTGGGAGCTCGTGTTGTGTGTGATTTGGTGAGGGCATGTCCATGTGGGTGTGTGTTTGGTGCATGCTTGCCTCCAGTTTGAGCGGCCCAAGTATCTCGAACGTCTCCTGTTTGTTGAACAGCCGGAACCAGATGCAATTCAACACCTTGGCACGGTAGCTGCACACACACACACACACACACGCACACGCACACCCTGGACAGCCACATGTACATCACCTCACCACACGTGTGCATTTCTCTCAGCCAGCTGACCGTACCAGAGGTCGGGATTCTTCACAATGCGCTCGATCAGTGCCCTGCACACAACACATCACATCACACAGACACAGACAGACAGACAGACAGACAGGCAGACAGACAGGCAATACTGTCGGTGTGTCTGTGTCGGCCTGCTGTTAACCATCCACCGTACCTTGATTCTCTGTCTAGTTCTCTGCGTACGTTGCAGAACCGCCACTGGAGCAGCACGGGGTCCGTCGTCCACGGCGCCGGCTCCCCCGCATTCTTGCGCTTGAAGATCAAGTGACGCTCTGATACCATGTCACACCAGCAACAGCAACACACGAACAGTGAATGAATGCATGGGGCTTCGCGTGCGTTGCGTGTGCGTGCGTGTTCATTTCAAACCGGTCATCCAGTCGTAGAGGTATCTGATCACCTCCTCGTTGAATACAGGCCTGGCCCGCCTGATCTTGCCCTCAGACACGCCGCACCAGCGCACATCGCCCACACGCAGACGACCGCTTCCTGCGCCACAGACAGACAACTCAAGCATTGCAAAACACAGCAGCATGCCATCAGCAGTTCGCAAAAGAGTGCGCCGGCAGCTCATCGATCTGTCGCCTTTTGTGTTCACTCACCTGCAGCGCTCGTCATGGTGAGCGAACGGGCCGGTGGTTGCAGCGTCAGCACGGCTCGAAGGAAGCCGAGAGGCGGGCAAGGAGGGCTGCAAATGGCGGAGGAGAGCGAGGCAGACACGGCATCGCTAGATCTCTACAGAAGGCAAATAGTGATTCAGCGCAGGACCACTTGGAACGATTCCACCGCGCCATATGATATCCCATTCAACCCTGAAACCCGAACCCTGATCAGATGATTGGCTTTCACGGAAGCATGGGCGACCAGCACGTCTGATCTAGAGTCAATACGGATGTGCACACATGCAAAGGCACACGCAATCGCAGAAACACAAGCGCATCACACGGCAAGAATGACATCAGCAGTCTGACACAAACGGAACGGCCCATCAAACGCAATAACATATGCGACTAGCACATGCACTACCAAACCACCATACAACCCAAACCCGACCCATAACACCACGTCCCTCACGGCCGGTCCTGGCAGACAAACGTGCGAGTTTGTGCCCTGTAGGGCCCTCGAGAGATGAGGTCCTCAGGGAACAGACCTGCTCGCTGCTGTGTCCGAGCATATCAGATCTGCGAGTCTGCGACGCTGACTGAATGCCTTCTTTTTCGCTGTACACACACGCATTCTCACTCACTGATGCGCCGCAGGAAAACCATTGCTCTCTCTGCCGGATGAACACCCACCCATCTACAAAACGCCCGTCTATCTATCTGTCTACGTGCTACCTCTCCCTATCTACGCGCAGACATGCCTCGTCTCTCCACCTCTCTCACCCCTTGAGCCCCTCCAGCCACCGACCCAACGGCTCCGTGATGTTGGCAGGGCTGATCTCTTGGAAGAAGTGCCCAGCGCCCTCAATCCTCTCCACACTCTTCGGCTCACACACACTCTCGTCAACAAACGTCTGGAACACCCCCCACGCGCACTCGTCACCCAGCGCGACGTCGTCACCATCGCCGATGATGAAGAGCTTCGGGCAGGCCAGCGAGAGGAGGGCGTCTGTGTAGGTGGGGTGGTAGAGGCTCAGGGGGTAGCCGATCAGCACCACGCCGGCGATGTCGTCGCGTTGTGCTGCGGCCAGGAAGGCCGCCACTGAGCCGAAGGAATAACCCACCAGGAGGAGTCGACTGCACCCTGTGCGTGTGTGCGAAGGGAGAGAAACACAGGAATGGCATGGCATGGCGTGGGCATGCGCATCTGATCTCTTGCTTGCCCTGCTGACCGACTGACCGGTTTCTGCCTTGATGTACTCGCACATGACGTTGACATCGATGACCTCCCCCTCCATGTTGCCGTGCACCCCGGTGGACGGCTGCACGCCGCGAAAGTTGAACCTCACGACCGAGTAGCCCCGCCTTTTGAAGTCGTGATACATCATCTCCTGCATGTCATAAGCACAAACAGCACCGCACCAAATGCACAGATTGCAGCGCTGGTTTTCGGTTGCATGGCTGTCGGGTCGTGTGTGTGTGTGTGTCGGCCTGGTCCGCACCTCGACATATCCATTCATGGAGGCGCCATAGAGGGGGTGTGCGTGGCAGATGACCACAGCAGAGTCGGAGCCCTCCCTCACATAGCACTGGGCGTGAAGCGTGTGGCCTTCAGGCGACGGAACCGTGACGAAATTCTCTCTGCCGCTCATCCCAGCCTCCTGTCCAGCCTCGAAAACCCCGCACAGATGCTCGGAGATGGGCCAAGGAAGCTCGTCAGCGCAGAATCTTCTGCTGTTCGGGATGTCGGCGTTTTTCTTCACCCTGCTTTCTCCTGAGGGGTGTATTCACACCCCATCATCCAAATGGCAACGAAATTCGGCAGTGAGATCAACGCGAGCTTAGACTCGCGGGAGAGGTGAGAGATCTGCGCCTCAGCATTTCTCAGTCTTCCGGCTTGTGCTTGGCGTTGTGTTGGCTCTTCTGTGCCAGTGGTTGTTGGCCAAATGATCCCGGCTGAAGCCTTTGACGACGAGGTGTCGGCCTCACTGGTGCCGCTGGGCTGCTTCATCGCACAAAGTGACTGCCTGGTGAGATGAGATGAGCATACAGTTAGCAAGGCAAGGCGCCAGAGCACAACAAACAGCATCTGAAAATGTCATTGTGTGTCCCTTTCGACCCAAAGGTGTGTGGCGATCCCGCCTACGTGGATGCCGGTGTCAACCTGTCGCCCGTGCAGCCGGGCATGTGGCACGCCTACGCCGTCAAGTGCGATTTCGGCCTGTTTGACTCAAACAACCGAATCTCCGACCTCATCGTGTGCCACGCTGGAGCGGTGCCGCTGTGCGACCTGAGCATCGGCAAGATCGACGCCCTGCCATGGGAGACCACCGAGCTGGTGTGCGGCGTCGACAGCGGCATGGCGGGTTTCTACTGCAGAGAGACGTACGTCCCGCCCCGGTGGCAGAGGAGACAGAAACACAGAGATGCACTGACTGACTGACACAGAGACGTCTGTCTCTTTGGCTGTGTGTGTGTGCAGCATTCCGGGCGGTGTGGGGCGCGAGTGGTTTGAGGACTGGTACGGCCGTGTGTGCTCCATCACTGACGGAAGTGACCTCTCCGGCATCACCGGAGACGTGCACGGTGTGTGGGGTGGGGGTGCCGTGACAGACAGACAACTGCGACATGTGTTGTGTGAGCGGTCCATTGTTTCTGGTGTTTCGTGCTTGGTTTTGTGCTTGGTTTGCGGCGCATCGCATCCTCAGGTCCGGTTGGCGCTGTCTCATCGGCTGGCTGGGGCGATGGCGCCTACGGGATCGCTGTCATGCTCTCACCTGACACCAAGGAGGTACACCCCTACCCCCGCCCCGCACAGAGAACAAACATCCTGTCCTTTGTGTCACCTCACCTGTCTGTCTGTCTGTTGCCTGACATCTGCTGTATGTATCTTATCTAGGCTGTAGCGTTGCGCCTGTCGTTCATCGACCGCAGCAACGGCGTCAAGGACGTGTCGTGTGTGCCCGAGTCGCCCCCCTCGGTGACCTACAGCCCGATGCCCAAGGCGGGGACCCCCATGCACCACCCAAAGGACGGCAACTCCATGGACGAATCAGACCTCGGAGTGCCGGCCAGCGGGGCATAATTACACACACACACAGAGTCGATGCATTTCACACCGACCGACGTGATGCTCATGTGAATAAGACAGGCAAACAGGCAGGCAGGACAGCGGGGTGGTGTAGGGGATCTGGTATGCTACTCTCGTCTGTCGTCTCTCGTCACAGCAGCAGCTGGTTTGCGATTCTTCCCGCTCAGCTTTCTTGTTTCCGATGTGGATCGGCAAACAGAGTGGCTGGGCGGGGTGAGGTGCGAACAGGCTGGCTGCTGTGATGTGATGGATAGGAGGGAAGGGCAGACACACAAAACGGTGTAGGTAGGCAAGATCACTGACTGACTGCATTGATTGCAATGCTTTGCATGGTGGTGAGTGCCGTGCCGTGCCGTGCCGTGCCGTGCTGCTGACAGTACAGGACAGCGCTGCGTGCGTTGCTTTTGTGTGTGTGTGGTTTTTAACCTAGCTGTGGTTTTTGCGTTCGTGTGCACCTCACCTCCCTCCCTCCCTGTGCCGTGCGTGCGTGAGTGCGTGTGTGTGCCGCGTGACGTGATTAGCCTGTATGGCTGTCCTTGGTGTGGTGCTGGTGGTTCTTGGGCTGGTTGTCGTGTCGTGCCGTGCGGGGGAGTGAGTGAGCTGAGCGAGCGGTTAACCAATTGTGTTGGTCTAGCTGCTGTTCTGTTGTAGCATAATACAGGAAGGTGAGGCAGAAAAAGATCACAAGTTTCCCCCCGCCCACAATGAGAGCGCGTTTCGCTTTTTTCCTGCCTGACAGCCTGCCAGCCTAGCCGACAGCTGTGATCGATCTGCGAACGTAGGGTACGTGTTGGTACAAGCACACCAGGCAGGAGGGAGTGTGGCCAGAGAGAGAGAGAGAGAGAGACCTCCTTTGTTGTTCCTGTCTGTCTGGGTGAAGGCCGTTGGTACGTGTCGTCTGCCCAGCTGTCAGGTGTGCGGCGTGTGGTGGTCTTGGCTGTTGTTGCACCAGTCGTCAGGTGCAACAGACGCTAGCACCAGCAGACGCAACTCCTGACAGCGAGGCAAACGAGACACACGGCATCCCACCCACGCCAGGCGATGGATGGATGGCGCATGGAATCGCTCACACACTTTTTGAAAACGGGGACGGGACCGCCCAGTCAGGAAAGTCATTTTCTCCATCCATCTCTCTGTCAGTCGACTCGACAGAGCTGCTGTTTTTTCCGGTGTGTGTATGCTATGCTATGCTATGCTTGCCTTGCTGACTCTTGGCACGTGTCTGTCTGTCTGACTGTCTGCCTGCCTACGGGTCTTGTCTTGTGTGCGCATCGCAGCAGAGGGGGACGGGAGCTGTCTGTGCGTGTGTGTGTGTGCGTGTGAGCGTTGCGTGCTGGTATTTGTCTTTGGTGATGGGATGGATGCGCAGCGCAGACGGCCGTTTCTGTGGTGTGTGCGAGCAGCGCGGCTTCTTCTCGTCTGCCTGTCGTGGTCGTCTGCTGGGGCGTCCGTGTGTGGGTGTGGGTGTGTATGTGTGTGTGTGTGTATTGCGTATGGTACCTGTGTAATGTGACCGATTGGCTGGACAATGCCAGGAACGAATGAATATAACAATCACCCGAATATCAAATCGTGTGATGGTTGTCACGTGGCGACGTGGCGGAAAGCAATGCAGGCAGGTAGGCAGGTCGTTAGGGAGACCCTTCACACGAACATGCGACAGCTGTCCGTCCGTCCGCACACGCACACACACACAGAGTCTTCACGTACATTGGCATGAACTCATGTACGTATAATATCGGTATTGGTAGTCCGTCCACCCGGCCCGCCCCACACCCTCACTGCTGTTCTGTCCATCCATCCATCCATCCTCGACAACGAGTCCGTCCACATGTTGCCGGCATGCCACACTCAGAGACAGAGATGGGCGACGGCCCCGCCCTTGCATCCATCACACCAACACACACAGCACTGCATGGCATGCGGTATACAACCGTCCGTCGATCGGCCAGCCGGTGCCCGCACCCCCACTCAGCTGCTGCAGAAAAACAGTCTTTCCATCTCTCCGTACGTATTGATTGGCTTCTCCGCTCGCTGTTCCTGTTGAGAGAGATGTCGTGGGCATGGGGAAATAGCCCGTTGGCACAGACTGTGAACCAGCCGGCCACTCCACCCCACCCCCACCAACATCCCTCCCATCGCAGACACGCGCAGCGGAGGAAGCGACGTCACGTCACGTCACGTCACGTCACCGGTCGGTATGTATGGTTTTTGCTCGTACGGCGAAAAATAGGCGAGACATGCTCACCAGTGGCACCTTCATCATATGTTCAAGCGGCAGCCAAGCCATCCGTCCGTCGAGGGAGGGAGAAAATTATGTAGGTAGAATAATAAATGTACACACAACCCAAGCCAATCGCTACACTCACTGTGGAAAATACACGCCTTCGGGGTCTCGATCAGGTCATGTCGATGTCACACGCCCGCCCGCAACCAACACTCACAGGTGCCGACCTGCCGGCCTGCAAGTGAGAGTTGCAGGTGACCGAGACACCAGCCATGCACCCGCCGTCCCCCGCAGCGCACACGCCATTTCTCGCAAGTCAGTAGGCTTACAGACGGACGTTAAGCGCACACACGCGTGGCGATTGGATGGTTGCCCGGACACCACGTCGACGAAGCAACCAACCCTCCCGCCGTCAATCCAGCCACCACAGACATACGACGTGCAATAAGTGGTCAACGACAGCCAGCCAGACGCAAAGACAGACAGGCCAGACAGGGCAGCCAGACAACCGAGCTGCCCGACCGTCTCGGCCATTCGTTCCTTCCTTCCCTTACAGACATACAAACACCACACCGACGGAGTAAAAAGGAGAAGGGAGAAATGGAGTCGAGTCGAGTCGAATCGAATCGCATGGAATGGGACCGACTCGACTCATCTCATGTCATCTGATCTGCCGCATCCGCCCCGCCGCATCTATCCCACAATGCGCGACCGACAGGTGGACCACCATGTCATGCGTGGTGTGGTGTGTAAGGAAGTACAAATTGCCAGCTTAGCATTTATCGCCACACGACGGCCGGCTGGCAGAAAGAACACAACTGGGAGGGAAAATGACGAGGGTGGGGTGAGTGAGGTAAGCTAGTCAGCCACACGCAGCCACACGCACGCTATAGACAGGCAGCCAGCCATTGATTGAGTCAGTAAGTGAGTTAGCCCGCACCACATGGCATCAATCCCTCGACGGCTTTACTGGTGCTCGCGTCAGTCAGTCAGTCAGTCATGTGCCGGCTGCCCTCCCGCGTACGTTGGTGCCAGTGCAACATCGTCTGCTCATGAGTGGATGGTCAGACTCTGTTCGCCCAGCACCACCGCACGAGGGAAGGCAGCCGACACGCAACCAGGCAGCACAACGTCCCTCCCTCCCCCCTCGCCATGATTTGAAACGAAGCGCTGTCTGTCTGCCTGACTGTTCACAAGGCCTGGCCTCCCATGTCCGACCTTGCCCGCTCCGTTGGGTAGGTACCCCCACACACCCACACCCACACACACACCCAGACATACAGATACGTACGTACTTTGCCCTCCCTCCGTCCCAGACGCACGCACCCAAGGGGCCGTCACCCATCCATTCATCCAGTCAGTCAGTCAGTGGCACGGAAACAGATATGTATGTGTCAGTGTGGTGGTTCGGTTCGGTGTGTGGACGTATGTAGTCAGTGAGGGTGTGTTTAGTTCCGCGCCTGCAGCTGGTGTACGGTCGAGTACGCCTCGTTGAGCAGGTCGTGGAGCACCGCCTGACCCGGCAGGATGTTCTTGGGGTCGCCGAAGATGCCATTCACCCTGAGCCATGACACACACGCCCACACGCAGTACACAGTGCGATCTGTCCCTCTCTCTGCATGGTGCATGTGTGTGTGTGTGTGTGTGTGTGTCCGCCTACCGTTTGCTGTCGATGGCGTCTAGCCGTCCCTGGATCCTTGGCAGCTCTTCCGTGGGGTTCTCAACCGCCTGAACGGACGACAGACACAGGCTCTTTTTGCGTTGGCTCATACATTGAGCCGTGATGCGTGACCCACCTTGAGTGACTTGATGACTCCCTCGATGTCGTGTTTGATAGGCAGCAGTGCTGGGTCGAGCTCCTCCTGCTCCACCATGTCCAGCAGGTCCAACTTGCCCTTGACCTGCAACACAACGGACACACACACACACACACACACACGCAGAGCGAGAGAGAGAGAGAGAGTGTGCGGGCTGTGTGTGGCATGTCCGGTGGCTGCGGAGACTCACTTTGCGATAGCACTCGTGGAGCAGGGCGTGGAGCACAGCCTGGCCCTCGGGCGGGTCCTGACCATCCTGCCAGCCGAATACACCGTTCACCCTGCACACACATACACACACAGACATGCAACACACGACAGTGAGACAAGATCCCGGCTCCCCCCTCGCTCAGCGAGCGGCGAACCGTGAGCTGTCGATCTTGTTGACCATGCCCTGGAGTCGCTTCAGACCTGCAACCGATGCACGCGCACAGATCCGCCCCTCGCAAGATCTCTCTCGACAGACAGATCACCATGCCTCCCCCTCCCCCCTCCCCCTTTGTGTGTGTGTGTGCCTGCTCACCCTGTGAGTCGCCATGGAAGCCGTCAATCTCGTGGAGGAGGGACCGAAGCTCCTTCTCTGTCCCGTGCACCGGCGATGATGGGTCGGTCTTCATTGACATATCGGAGAGGCGTCGGGAGATGCAATGCGCTGGATCTTGCCACAAACGATGCGACGTAACGATGAATGAGTCTTTGCTTCGCTGTTGCTTGGTTTGCGAGGTGTCCCAGAAGGTGCGCGATCGGGCGGGAGAAGAAAAGATGGGGGCGAAGGGCGATGCCTGGGCGTTGCCGGCACTCTTGCTGGTGTGTGTGGTGCTGCGCTGATGTCACTTATCCATTCTGTACGCGAGTTGACACACGAAGCCACCATTTGCTTTGCTCTGTCTGTCATTTGCTCTGCGCTGTCTGTGTGGCTGCAGGTCATCACCTAAGGGTGTGTGGATGGTGCACAGCTGGCCGCGACTGCTGCAACAGGTGCGAAACCGAGAGAAGGCCGGCTCACTTGGCAGCCTGGCGAGTCACGGCACTGTCTGTCTGTATATGTGTGTGTCGAACGTTCATGTGCAGGTGCGAGTGGATGTGACTGATGGCTGCATCCTCGCCGCAACCCGCTGCACCGCCTGGGTGGCTTGACCTGAATGATGGTGTCGACACCTCGTTTGATGAGGGCACCAGCGATGCCACTCGAGAGCTTGCCACGGGTGTGATCCGCCGCACACTCACCGACGCAGACCAAGTGACGCAGCTCATCCGGCAGGGGGCGAACCCCAGTGTCGAGCCCTCACTGCGGCACCGCCATGAGAAAGCCTATCCGCTGCTCAGTCTGTCGATCGACGACATGACCGACTCCACCATCCCGTCCATCTGGGTGCAGGGGCAAGTCCCAAATAGGTGGTCGCGTCCGCATCCCGTTAGGCTGCCCCGCTGGTCGTCTCCTCAGCTCCAAGATGCCGTCATGACGGCACTGATCGACGGCGGGGCCGACATCAATGCCCGATTTGCCAACAGGGAGTCAAGACCCATCCGTGTCGCCGTTGCGGCAGCCAACATGCCGGCAGTCGGTCTCTTACTGCGACGGGGCGTCCAGCTGCGCGGATTCCTGGTGATGTGCCTGCCGGAGTACAATACGTGTCGGCCTACCCCCGAGTGCGAGCGGCAATTGATGGCCATCTACCGCCGGCTCATTCAGCACGACAGCACAGTGGCGACTGAAGAAGGTCCTGGAGGCGGAGGCCTGGTGTTTTGGGCCTTCGCCAGGGGTATAGGTCGCTTCTCGCAGCCCTTCATGAGCCAGTACCTCGACCCGCTTGTGGACAACGGAGCTGACATCAGGGCGGCCAACAATTCTGGCCACACGGAATTGCACCGGGCGGCGCGTTGGGGCTCTTACTTTTTCGTGGATTGGCTGTGTCGCAAGCTCTCACCTGACGACATCGACAGAGGAACGAACAACAATCTGACACCCCTCGTCATCGCTGCCGGCAGTGTCCGTATATCCACTGAGAAGCTGGGCCGTAACGAGATTGCAGAAGACGTCGAGGAGGACATCCGCACACGGGAAATTCCCAATCTCGAGACCGTCATCCGCACCCTTCTGAGAGCCGGCGCCGGCCAGTCCCTCAGCGGCCCCACGCCCACTGCCGAACATCTGGGGCGACGCGGTTGCCGCCAGCTGGTGTTGGCCGAGTATGCCACGGTGCTGAATGGTCTGTGTGATGTGACCATGTCGGCCATCAACGCCGCCCTCGCCCCCCAGCGCGACCACTCGATGCTGCTCGCCCGTCTACTGCC
>CDMY01000343.1:89621-112200 GCA_001179505.1 Vitrella brassicaformis | reverse complement strand
GAGGGAGTGGCGGGCGAGGGAGCCGTCGATGCGCTCCACCAGCAGAGCGGCCGTGATGATGGACGTGCCGATGGTGCGGGAGGTGTTGCGGAGAGAGGCCACATCAGGCAGCTGCAGGCACGCCACCACACGCCCACGCCACACCTCCGAAGGCACCGAAGACGCCATCAATCAGTCACCACGAGTCGGTCACCAGATGCCGACAACCACCAATGGCCATCAGCGGCTGATTGATGCGATGGCTCATCCGCTACATGACGAACGTCGTGGCTGTCGATGGGCTGACGAACGAGAGATCTGCAGGCACAAGACCAGAAAACACTGCTGTTCAACTGATTGGGCTTCTTCTGCCTGTCTGACTTTTCTCGCACCCTCACTGAGTGGCTTGAGAGCTTCAAAGGCTTCACAGCGGTCAACATCGGCGAGGCCATCCCGTTTAGGGTTTAGGAGCTGGGGCTTAGGGCTAAGGGTTTCTTCTTGCAGCAGGGTTCAGGGTTGAACCCTACCCTTGACATCAGAGATCCGTCCTTTTCTCCTCTGCGATGACCGAACCCACCATTTCCCTGGAGGAGAGCAAGCCTCAGTTTGACTGGCCTGTTGGTGAGAACGACAAGGCCACTGTCTTACGCATCTGGTGAGATGCAAGCCGATCTGTGCACATCTATCTTGAGCTGTCTGTGTGTGCGCGTGTCCTGCAGGAACTTTGGCAAGCGCAAGCAGACCAACCCGCATGCCCGTGCGTTCTGGGCCGCGACGATATCCTTCTTCTTTACCTTCGTCGGATGGTCCGCACGCAGGACATCGGACCAGGGATGCATGATGCCAGATCTTCGTGCTTGGTTGTGTGCGCCTGTCTCATTGATTCACTCAGGTTCGCACTTGCGCCTCTCATGCCGGCCGTGCGGGACTCCATCGGCATCTGTGACGAGTACACCGAATATGGCACACAACTGATGTGCGTGTGCGGTCCCAAGTGCAGGGACGTCCTGCAGAACGCAAACATATGGTGAGCTGTGCAGCACAAGCAGAGCATCCACGCACGTGGACGTCTGCTGTCTGTCTGTCTGTCTGTTGTCATGTCTTTCTCCGTTGTTGTCGTCCATCAGCTCTGTTGCATCCACGATTGGTATGACGGTGGCGACGGGCTTTCTGCTGGAGAAGTTCGGCCCGCGCGTCGTGCAGTCCGTGTACATGGCCCTTTTTGCCATCCCCGTCCTATGCGCGGCTTTCATCGTCAACGGCGCCGGCCTCGTCGCCGTGCGGTTCTTCATCGGCGGGGTGGGGGCCACCTTTGTGACCACCCAGTTCTGGTGCTCACTCATGTTCGCACCCAGCGTTGTTGGGACCGCCAATGCCACTGGTCAGTGAGATACATGGACACTGACTGAGACCAGCCTCCACGCAGCAATATTCCCTCCTGGTTTGTGTGTGTGTGTGTGTTTCGCGCTGCATGAATACAGCTGCCGCGTTGGGCAAGTTGGACGGTGGTGTGACCCAGTTTTTGATGCCGAGTATCTTCTCGGGCTTTGTGGAGGCTGGGCTGAGCGTAGGCATTGCGTGGAGGGTGTCAATGGTCGTCCCAGGCGTCATCTTTGTGCTCGTCTCGCTAGTCGTCTGGTTCTCCTCGCAAGACACGCCCCACGGCAAATTTCATACATCCATGCTCGGCAAGGCCAATACATCTCTGTGGGACTACGTCGAGTGAGTGCATACGAAGCAGGAGGGGGAGAGGGACGTCGCCGTGTGTCCGTTGTGTTGTTCAGTTGTGTTCTTCTTGCAGGGCTCTGAAGGACTACCGTGTTGTGTTGATGATGCTGCAGTATGCGGCTTACTTCGGGACTGAGCTGCAGCTCAACAACCAGCTGGTGCTCTACTTCCACGACTTCTTCCAGCTCCCCGTGGAGCTTTCCGGCCGTGCTGTCAGCGTATCTTTGGCCGTTATGTTGGATAACTTTATCGGACCACTCGTGAGTCAGTGGGTTGGATGCACTCAACTCACACATGCATGCAGTCACCCACGAACACGCCGTTTGCTGTGTTGCGTGTGCTGTTTGTTTGGTGCGTGTTGGCTGGCGTGCAGGGCGGCGGTCTGTCTGACTTGAACTTCAAAAAATGGGGCATGCGGGGCCGCTTGTGGATTCACTTTATTTGCCTGCTGGTGGAGGGCATCATGCTCGTCGCCTTCGGGAGGGAGGGCCAATTCGAAGCCGCCATTACATGCCTCGGCGTCCTCGGTCTGTTCGTCCAGGTGAGAGCTGATTGCCCTCTAGTGACATGCACGTCGATGGGTGGATCATTGCATCGATGGTCTCTCTCCTTCCTTCCCTCTGTGTGTGTGCATGCAGACGTCTCAGGGCACTAGCTACGGCATTGTGCCTTTCATGATGCCCCAGCATCGTGGCATTGTCTCAGCGCTCGTAGCCGCGGTACGTAAGAAGACGACACGAAAGCTGCCTCACACCTCTCGTGAGTGTCTCTCTCTGTGCTGGTCTTTCTTGTTCTTTCAGGGTGGCCACTTTGGTGCGGTGCTGGCAGGCTTCATCTACAAGTATATCAAGGACGACCCGCGGATCCCATTTCAGGTTCACGGCCTGTGCGTCATCACCATCGCACTCACAGTGCCGCTGATGGTACATGCATACACAACAACCACTCCACTTCCTCACGTCTCTTTTGTCGTCGCACATACGTGCCCTTCTTCCTCGTTTTGCCACAGTACTGGCCCCATTTCGGTGGCATGTTCTGCAAGGCCAAGCCGGGCGCAGTCAACCCCCACATCAACTTCAGTCAAAGCAACAGCAGCATCAGGGTCGCCGACCAGTCCAAAAGCAGCTCCATAACGCCGTCAGACGTCCCGTCACCCGAGGACAAGACCTGAGGGGTGTATGTCGGTGTGCATGTATGTGTCGCTCGCTCGTCGTGGCGTCATAGTTTTTTGGCCTGTTCTGTTCGATCCTTCCAACACTGGCTAGTCGCAAACATGGGTAGAATGTGGTGTGTGATTTTGCTCGCCTTGGAAGGCAGGCGTGTTTTGAAAAGTCAGCAAGCAGCGAGAAGGGACATGTCGTGTTTTGTCAGCAAGCAGGCAAGTGCGTGTTTTTTGAGCCGATGTCGTGCATGTGTGTGGATCTGGATCTGCTTGGTGCGCAGGTTGATGGCACGAAAGCATCCATCCATCAGCCCATCAGCCGTGGTCCGGCGAGGTCGTGTGTGGGAGGGGGACAGGTTTATCGCTACGTGCATGTAATGTACACAGCAGCAGAGATTGATGGCTGACCCACTTTCCTATCTCTCTTGTGTGTCGCTTCGCCCACACTCGGGCAAAATCAGAGAGATGTTCTGTTGTATCATTCGTCGTGTCTGTGGGGTGGGATGGGCGCTGAGGTGTGTGCACAGCATTGTTGGCGTATTCATGAGTTGATTGCATATGGCTTGTCTCTGGGGGTGTCTAGTTCTCGCGTGTTTGTAGGGTGTGTGTGTGTGTCTCTCTCTGTGTGTGTGTGGCGTTCCAGCCTGATGGAGTTCTTTTTGGACGCTCTGTGACGCCATGTGACGAACTTGGGTGAGGTATGCCGGGTGGCGGTGAACGGCTGGCACATCCGCCGCATCAGATACTGGGGGGCGGCCGTGTTCCACGAAAAGCGGGACGGATGGCATTGCCGGCTGGTGGTGGTAGGTAGTGAGGCGATGGTGCGAGGGGCACATGACGACCGTTTGCCTGCATTGCTGGGGGGCTTTGCGTCATGGTTGGATCTCCACGACCGAGTGGGCCCCCACAAACAGACGCGCACTGTCGTGATGATGAGAGTGCTAGCGGATCAGCTGGAGGGCATGGTGTGGCGAAGGGAGAACGAATAGAGGGAAATGGGTGGCAGGACGGGTAGTTAAGACTACGATTGCTTGAGGGTGAGACAGACAGACAGACAGACATATCGACAGCCAAGCAACAACTCTCCCTCTGTCTGTCTCTGCCTGTCTGCGAAGCGCATCTTGTGTGTACTGTGCGGTGCCTTGCATTGTCTTGACTCTCTGCCGTGGACGGTTAATGGCATGTGTGAGGCGAATGTATGGCGTGACTTGCGTTCTCATCGCCTGTGCCTTATGTGACTGGACAGTAGCAAACAAACACTGGAGTCTTCGGAGTACAAGCAGTGATTCAACTCTTCGTGTGTGCACTCATTCATGTGTGAGTGGACGCATTGGGTTAAAACGACAATCGTATGTCTCGTCTTTGCGGTGGGACAAAGGCTGATATTTTTCCGTCTGTGAGCTTTTCTTTGCCCATCTATCCTTATGCACCGAAGCGATGTTCCGATGGATAAGCGCCAGGATTGGTTTGTGTGTGTGCGTTGTGAATGAATGAATGTAGACTACCTCATACCCATCGGCGCAACCTGACGAACACTATAATCAGGCCTGATGCGGCTTCATATACCTTTACACTCACCGCCGCACTGCACCCACAGATTGATAAATAACGCATTCACTCGTCTGTCTGCCACTGAGGGTGAGAGACACGAGCAGGCAGGTAGACAGGCAGGCAGGCAGGCAGACAGTCAGACAGACGGACAGACACAGACACAGAGAGATGCAGACAGACAGACGTATGTGTGGGAGACAAAGATTGGTTGCCGCATGGTCCGCTTCTTGACTGCCTGCCGTTCTTGATGGACGATCAGATGCACATACAAGTGAACACACCACCACACACCCTGCACCGCACAGCATCGGACGTCGACACGCATACACCGATAAAACCTCTATCTGTCACTTCTTGCCTTCATCAACAGAATGCTAGATCCGTGAAAGATTTCACAGAGGGCCGCTGCCAGCGATAGAGGCGCTTGCTGTACGGTGTGTCAATAGACGACACGCTGTTTAATGTCATCACCATCTCGCGAGGCCCCTGTATGGGCTGCAGTTCCCTGTGAGCGACAACAACAACTGTAAATCACCAAGAGACGCAGGATTGTTTGATGTGGCAACGCGTACTACTGAAGTGTGTGCCCACATTGAAGTCCACACATAATAAGGACACGCTATTTAATATTATGACGGTCACAAAAGGTCCCCGTATGGGCTGTAGTTGACTGTGAAATCGACAACGATAACTGTAAATCACCAAGAGACGCAGAATTGTTTGACCGGGCAACGCATACCACTTAAATATGTGCCCACATCGAAGTGCACACATAATAAGGACACGCTGTTTCATATTCTCGCGAGGCAGCGAATGGCAGCTATCCGTAGAACTGACCGTTATAGCTGATCATGTATGCATTGAAGCTTTGGCGGACAAACACATAATAAGGACACGCTGTTTAATATTATGACGGTCACACGAGGCCCTGTATGGACTGCAGTTGCCTATGAAAGCCATAGTGATAACAGCGAATTACGCAGACACGCAGGATTGTTTGTCGAGGCACCGCGTACCAGTCGATTGTATCTTCACACCAGCACCTTGGAAAATTAGGACAGGTTGTTGACTACCACTACCGTCACACGAGGCCGCCGCATGGGCCGTGGGTGGCTTGTGAAAGCTATAGTGACAAGCGTAAATAATCACGAATGGGGCCGGTAGCAAATCGTTTTGCGAGCGAACTCGCTTTGAGGCCTTGAAATGAGAGAAAGAACAGTGCTGAACCTTTAATATATGCATGACAATATATAGTCAACAGTTGTCGGCACCAAAAGTACTTCCCACCTAACCACCATGCATTGCATGCATTGCTCAGGCGACCAGCCCCGTAGCCAGCTGCCAGGCTTATAACCTGGGAATAGCCTAGGCTGGCAGCTGCACAATCCTTTCTTTCCAATCTCTCTGTCAACCATGGCACACACACAATCCAGTCAGTCACGTCGCCTATTCAAACCCACTTAGTCCCATTCCACCACTGTGCTCACACAGACAGACCCTCCTCCACCAACACTCACCACTCACCCCTCACAGTAGCACCATCCCCCTCTCGATGACGTCACGCTCGACGCCGAATGCCCTCAGCACACGGCGGACAGCACCGACCGACTCGGGGAAGCGCTGAACGAGTGGATGAGACCGATCGGCCGCAGATCGCTCGGCTGTCCACATAGCGATGCGGCCGGACTCCACCCATAGAAAGGCGGCGACGGCCTCGTTTGGTCGGAAGCCACTCACTATCACATGACGATAGTCAGTCGGATTCGCATTCAGATCGCCCCAGTCGAAACGGAAGTCGACAGCGATGCCCTGATCCTCTGTGATGCCCTCGATCATTAGACGGCCATAGCGAGGGTCACGACGGCCGATATCTGCCCGCAGCACCTTCCTCACATTCACCCCCTCCTCGTGGGCCCATCGGTACAGCAGCGTGTGCAGGAGACATGCCGAGAATGAGGGGTACAGAAAAAAGCCCCAGCGGATGGCGGGGTCGGTCCCCCTGTAGCCGTTGGCGCAGCGATGGCCACCCGGCAGATCACCATATGCCACCACACGGAAGGTGAAAGTGCCAATCCGATAGGCCCCGTTGTCGGCCTGCTGCAGCGCCAGGCTGGTCCCTCCGTGTGTGAGGAGGTCGCCGAATGCTTTGTAGATGGCCAATGCGATCGGCAGCTGGTGCAAGGCCGTTGCTGTGGGCAGCGAGTCGGCCGACAGCTGAAGGGGCCGAGCCGTGTTGGCGGGGGTCAGCCGATGGATGAAGGCCAGCCGAAGGAACCGCCCCATCGCCCGCCACTCCTCACCGCTGCCCTGCTTCAGCAGCCAGACGACCCTCAAGCCGCCCTCCACGTCACCAGCAATGTCGAAGGCCAAGACGTCCTCCAAGCCAAGACGACTGATGGCCTTGTTGATGTGCCGCTGGACGCCGTTGAGCAGCGTGCTGGTGACGGTCGCCGAGGTGTGGCCCAGCAGCTCCTGCTGCCGAGTGAGGGTGACGATCTGTGAGCGGAGAGCGGCTCGCGTGGCATCGTCAGTGGACATGGCCATGCGGGCCATCTTGCTGATGGGCAATGACATGTCAAAGAGCTCGGCGGGCTGGAAGAGGGGCTGGGACGAGGGCGCTGCACCAGTGGGCCGCATCAGTCGTGGCTGTGGAAAGGTCTCAGAGAGGCGTGATTTGCGTGGGAGATCTGCAGGCACACAGCAGACACAGAAAGGCATCTGGTTTTTGGCATTTCTGGCTGCCATCTTACCCTCACTGAGTGGACCGAGAGGCTGCAAAGACTTCCGTCTGCGAGCTGATCCATCTGCGAGCTTAGCATGCAGGCCTCTCCCTTTTCCCCTACATTTCCTCTGACAACGGGGCCGTGTAGAGTGTGTGGGAGTTGCCCAAAGAGCTGTCGTGATGTCATCGGTCCACACAGATGCCGCCGCCCATCTGTCTGAGTGATGCTCATCTGGCTCATTGAGGTGAGAGAGGACAAGCAAGAGGGCCTGATGCATGAGGGATGACAGTCTGTGTGACCTCTGTGTGTCTGTGGAAGATCTGTCACTCACAAGGTCTGCTGCTCTCTCTCTCGTGTGTGGCAGCGAGATGAACGGTCAATCCCCAGGATGCTTCGCCGGCATGTTCAGTGCCTGGCGATGGCTGACAGGCCTGTTCACGGTGAGGCCAGCGAGAAAAGAAGCACCGCATGCACAACTGATGCCTGTCTGTGCCACTCTGTGAGCGTTGCCAGATGCCGGTTGCTGCTCGTAATAGGGCTGGCACTTGTAGCACATCATCGGCTGCGTCTGCTGCCAATGGTAACCCAACATGTTCACTGCGGAAAGACACAATCATGCAGACGTATATAATGTGTGATGGTCTGTATGTACAAGTGTCTGTGTGTGTAATGGTCACAGGCGGCAATCAGCGAGAGGGCGTTCCCTTCGCTGCCCTCCCTGCTGAAGTGACGGCGGCCATCGCCCAGTGCCTCAGCAGCTATGCCGACTTGTGTGCCTTCCGCCGCATCGACAAGAGCCGCCATACCGCCCTCTCACACACCGTCCTGCTGCCCATCCTGATCCGTCTGCTGCCTATTGTGGCGGCGTCACTCGGCCTCGGTGTGTTGGTGGAGGTGCCCGTCCCACAGCTCACTCAGGGTGTGGCCGTCACGGTGGCCCTGACCAGGGCCCTCATCGAACAGCTCAGCCGCCGGCTGTTCATGCTCGAGAGGGGCGGCAGCTGGGCCAGATGGAAACCTGTGGTGGAGATGCTGTATCTGCTGAGAGGCAAGAGGCCACTGGTGCTGAGGGATGACAACTTCGGCGTCTTCGGCAGCCGGGCGGCCTTCATGAGTGAGACGGAGGCGGTCCGCCAGTGGAAGATACTCAGCTGGGGGGCCACTGTCAATCAGGGAGGCCAACAGAGACCCCTGATGGACGGCGACTCGATTCTAAACCAGTGGCCCGGCTATCAGCTCCCCTCCCTCCTCGACTCTGCCAGCCCCCTCTTCCCTCATGCACCATTCGACCCCGCCGACCCACACACACAGCTGGACGGCGGGACGTACCCCAACTACACGTCCATGGTGGCCTTCATTGTGTTCGACCGGCTTGATGAAGGGAACCACATCAATCGCATCAGACACTGGTCGTCTTACTGTCGTGCCTCTGCCGCGTACTTCCGTGCGGGTGATCGGCTGACGGCCTCTCACAGCGATGCGGCACAGTGGGGGGCGGCCGTATTCGACCAAAAGTGGGAGGACGGATGGCATCGCCGGCTGGTGGTGCTGGGCAGTGAGGCAATGGGCGAGGGGCACATGGCAGTCATTCGGCTGACACGGACGAATGGACGACGTGTGGAGATCTTCACGACCGAGTCGGCCCCCCACGACCACACGCGCACCGTTGTGATGAGAGTGCTGGGGGACCACCTGGGGGGCATGGTGTGGCGGCAGGAGGATGAGACGTGAACGCCTAGCAAAACAGACAGATAGTGCCGATCGTCGTTTTTAAGCAGGAAAGAGAGAGAGAGAGAGAGAGAGAGACGGGCAGACAGGCGATGTGCCGTCCCGTCATGTGACGTCAACTGTGTTCATTGCACGCTTGAATGAAGAGCATATGCCCGTGTTTGTGTGTGTGTGTGTGTTGTGAAGTGATCAAGACTGCTCATGCACAAGACAATTAGGTGTACATGTACTGCATGAGTCAGTCCATCGGTCAAACTGTATCCATGACATCGATCCCCTTTCTGCACATATGATGCTCGATGTTTACTTTCTGCACACGGCCCCGAATAGGGCGCGTAGAATCTGCCGCCTCGACACGCACACACAGGTAGGCTGCACCGCTCCGTCCCCCCACAACACACGCACAGACACAGATACACACACCCGCACTGCACGCCCTCTCTCTGTCTGTGTCTCTCTCTCTCTTCAGCGACGGGCTTCTGTGTCTTTCAATCAGGCCTGGTTGAGGGACAAATAAGTAGATAGGAGGGAGGAGAACAAACAAAGACCAAAGCAGGAGACACATTATGTGTGCTGTGTATTGTCGGGCTGTGCGTGTCTCTCTCTCTCTCTCCTTTCCCTTGCTGTCGCACAGACAGACACACACACAGACACACACACGGACAGACAGAGAAGACATCGACTCTGGCCAGAGATTCGGTCCAGTTCGGCTTGAATCGAGGTGTCCAGTTCTGTGTTCTGCGGAAGACAGACAGACATCCATGCATTGCATCTGTCCCAAAAGTCCCATCTAACTAACGCCCAGAAACTCATATTATCCATTACAGGCGTCTGTCCGTCTGCTGGCCTGCCTGCCTGCCTGTCTGCCTGCACCTATCTATCTATTATCCGTATCTCCTCATTAGCTGCCTAATGCGCGGGTGGCCCAAAGCACAATCCCACGGAGTCTTCCCCTACACGCGACGCGACAGGCAGCAATGTGTCTGCATATGGATGGATGGATGGATGGCATTGATGCGCACCTCATGGTTGCTGATTCTGAGCAGAGGCAGGTCTTGTTCTCCGCCCCACTTCAGTAGCTGCTCTACAGTAGCTGTGTTGTTGAAGTGGGCTGCAGTGTGCAGCGCCGTGTTGCCATCCTGTCAAGAAATGGATCAAGAAGAGAGGTCAGGTCGGTCATGTCTCTTTCTGCTGTGGTCTGGCTTACGAAGTCTTGTTGTGTTAGGAACTCGGCAGCTTTCCCCTTGTTGACATACATCAGCTGCGCGCACGCACGCACGACAAACAGACAGACAGACAGACAGAGGGAGAGACACCAAGTCAACGATCCAATCAATCAAGAGAGAGCGGCCATGAGAAGGCCTAGGATGCATGTCTGTTGACCTTCATGCACGGCACATGATCAAACGTGGCAGCCCAGCCGAATGGCGTGCAGCCATACTGCATGCCATGCGCGAGACATTCACATACACATATATTCGGGGCCGGGCGTATTCTTTGTGTGTTTGTTCCGTACGCACAATGTCCCGCGCATCGATCATGCTGTCGTCCCATGCCATCAGCCGACCGACAGCCGCAGTCTTCCCGCTGGCCGCCGCCATGTGCAGTGGCGTCCGGCCATTCTGCACTCACTCACACACGTGTGCATAATCGACCAGCTGCCTACTGCTCAGTGGTGGCTGCTCACAATACTCAGCTGCTTCAGTATTTTCAGGCCGTATCGCGAGACAATCTCACGCATGATGTCCAGATGACCTGCAGGACACACACACATCGGCGGAAGGTTTGTTTGTCGATCTCTTATAAGCATGCACGACCTCTATCGGCAGCCCATAGAAAGGCTGTGCGGAAGCAGCCCAATCCAAGGGGCAAAATGCCGCTTTCGTCGCGTGTGTCGAGGATTTTGAGGCCGTGGACGTCCAGCATCTGAATGAGGACCTCAAGATCCCCAGCTCTCACCACGTCGAACAGGTCATGCATGCCTGGGAGCGGAGCGGCTTACTTCATTCCACAACCAACCTGACTGACAGACAGGCAGACAGAGGGGCGGACGTCTGGAC
Organism: Vitrella brassicaformis; assembly: GCA_001179505.1. Lineage (NCBI taxonomy): Eukaryota > Vitrellaceae > Vitrella > Vitrella brassicaformis. Next base: position 101,269 of record CDMY01000343.1, on the reverse strand, counting down.
AAACGAAGCGGAAGTCCAGTGTCACCTTGCATGACGAACCTTGGCCTCGAGGGATGAGTCGGATGTCTTAGCTCGCCTTGGCCCCCGGGGCCCCCGCTCCCCCCGTGGTTTGTCTTTCATTTTGCATCCACAAAGATCCCAAAGGCATCCCATCCATTGACCTCTTGCTTGATGGTGACAACACATCGGACCCGCATACGTACACAACACGCAGAAGTGCCGTCTTTGCCTGCGTCTCTGTCGCAATTGATGCAGGTCGTCTCAATGATTCCGAAGGCACGCGTGGTCCTCCTTGCCTGTGTGACTGTACATGTGGCCGCCATTGTGGGGCTCTGTGACTCCTTGCGCATCCCCGTCAAGAATATTGGTAGGTGGGCACTCACATCAATGCGCTGTCACAGCTCGGCATTTTCTGTGCAGCCAGCCGGCGGGCGGCGTTGACGACCGGAGAGGGGTGCAAGAAGGACAACGACTGTGGTAAGGGCCGAAAGTGCTTCGAGAAGCTGTGGGACTTCGGAACAGGCGGCAAACTGGAGAGCCCCGTAAAAGCCTGCAAGGTGAGCCGTTTTTTCTCTCGTGCATGTCTGTCGGTCGGGCGGTCGGTCGCTCTGTCTGTCTGTCTGCAGGAGAAGGGAGATCCCGGGGACGAATGGTACCTGCAACCACACACACACACACAGACACACACACACAGAAAGAGGGAGAGACAGAGAGAGAGAGACGCAGGCGGGATTCTCACAGTCACGGGTTGCCTCCATTCGGCCACCGGTGCGGCGATGGGTCGACGTGCCTGGTCAAGGAGGGGCTCAAGGGCAAGCAGATCTGCTGGGAGAAGAAGCACATCCAGGAAGGCATCGGCATCTCAGGCAAGAGCAAAGGCAAGTAGGGCAGTAGTGTGCACCATGATGATGATGATGTCTCGCCTTGATTGAGTGAGCCACGAGCTACTAGCTGCATGTACCTTCGCGCCGACTTCATTCACGTCACGCAGCACTTACCTTCCTCAAACACTCTTGAATGCACTGCACTGGGGCCGGCGCTATGATGTAAAGATGTTCGTTGACGGAAGTACTGTAAGTCGTGGCAATGAACGAGCAAACGATATGTATGTATGTATGGTACACGCAGGCAGGGCAGGGCAGGCAGGCAAGGGAATAAGAAGGGCAGCACGACAAGGAAGGATGGCAGCAAAACTGTCTGAAGTATGTCTTTCACGCCAATCAATATACGGTAGGTCAAAAACACCCTAACGATCACGTCAGATGTCTACACACATCTCGTACGTACGGACACAGATGCCGATCGATCGATCGATCGGCATATCAGCTGTTGTTGAACTCTTCGCGGAGGTTCTGCGCCAGCTGCTCGGTGTCCTCGGGACGCACCACCTCGATCTGCACACACACACGAACGACACACGCCAGCCTCTCTCTCTCTCTCTCTGTGTGTGTGTGTGTGTGTGGTTCCTCTCACCCACCTTGTAAGCGATTTGTTTCGCCCTGAGGAAGCTGAATGTGTTGTCCCACACGAACGTCACAATGCCGTCAGAAGCGAACGTCAGCGAGCCTCGCAACGCCCTGGGTGCATCCGAACGTCAACACACCAATGTTCATGTGTGTGTGGTGTGGGATGCGAGAAGACCTTTCGGATGAGTGTCTGGCGTAGTTGAGGAGGGCTTTCTCCTCGACAGACATGCTGCCCGGCACCTGATCGGTGCAGAGAGAGAGGGGACTGATTGTGTGGGGCGCTGTAGGTGTGTTGTCTGAGTGCGCACTCACGGTGGTTCTCATGTTGATGGTGAAGCCGACGTCCATGGCCATGACGCCCCACGCCCAATAAATCGTGTGCCCAGAACGCACCTACACACATGGAGAGGATGGACGAGCGAGCATGTGTGGACTCGACTGACTCGTGTGTCTATCTGATGTGATTCTCACCTGGTAGGGCACTTGCAGCTTCTTGCCCGCGGCGATCTCGGCGGTGATCTTGCCGCTCCCCAAGGCGAACCTGCACATACCATACACACATTGACGGGATGGATGGATGGATGTGTGTGTGTGTTAAGCCACCGGTCTTCCTCGAGCAGTCCGGTTTTGGGCACGTCAGCGAGGGGCGACGTGCTGGTGCCGCCGAGGAATGGGGGAAGGTTGGCACTGAAGGCAATCAAATCAATGTGGCGTTGACCCGTCCCAGGGGACGGAGTGTGTAAAAGTGTGTGTGTGTCTGTGTCTGTGTGTGTACCTGTCGACACTCTCAAAGACGGTCTGCTCGAACTCACTGCCAAGAATGGCCACCTGCACACACAACACACACACACACACACACTCTCAGAGATGGATGGATGGATCTGTGTCTGTCCACTTTTTCGAGTGTCCGCGGCCGCATCCACCGCGAGATGCCCTTCCAGAAAGTCGAAAACATCCTAGAAGCAGCCGATACGATAGACGCATACACATCCGTCTACCCCTTTTTCTCCCCCTGTCTGTCTGTCTGTCTATATGTCTGTTAGTTTGCTAACGTACACACCATGGTGTGTTGATGATGAGTATCTTTGCGACGCCCTCCGGGTAGTTGTCACGCGCAGTGCCCATGGTCTTCTGGGCCAACCTACACATAAGACACACATACACAGAGAGAGAGAGAGCGAGAGAGAGAGAGAGAGAAAGAGAGAGAGGGAGAGAGAGAGGGAGAGAGAGCGATGGATGAATGGACAATGGACACATAATGGATAATGGGTCTGTGCCAGGGGGTGTGGTTTCTTTACTTAAGCGCCTGGCGCGAGATCTGCCGTATTGACAGACCGGCCATGTCCTGAATGAGGGTCACCTTGACCACTCGACGCTCAGCACGGGACAGCCTACAGACACACAGACAGACACAGACACACACACACACACACGCACGCACGCACACAGACACGTACTTCTTTGTTTGATGCATGTGTATGTGGGTCTGATGGGTGGGCCCTCAGCTAACCTGTCGAGTGTGACGGATCTGAGTTCCATGCTGTAGATGTGCCACTTGTCGAAGACACTGTCGGGCACGTTCGTCAGCACCGATGAGATGTCCCACTCACCTGCACGCGGGGCGCGGCGCACACACGGCCATATATCCCTCCCTCCCTCCCTCCCTGTGTGTGTGTGTGTGTCTCTGTGTGTGTAGGTTAGCTACCATATCTGTCGATGGCCAGGAGGTTGCCCTTCTTATCCCGAAGGTACTCGCCCTTCTCGTCTCTGTCAACGTTGGGTGTGTAGACACACACGACACACGACAGACACCGACACATGAGATCCGATGAGTTCATTCGTGTGTCTGCTGATCTGATGAACCGACCTGAGGGCTTGGTTGAGTGGCAGATATTTGACCACTTCCTGGTAGCCCGGCACCTCCTCGGGACAGCCGATGCGCGCGGCGACGTCCTACACACACACACATACACATGCAGTGAGGATGCACTGTGTGTCGGGATGTCTGAACGCGCAAACGGACACAAACAAACCTGTCTGATTTCGTCGACGCCGTTCTGCTCTCGCCACTCGATGTGGGCCCTGTACCTGCACAGACCCATACACACACACACACACACAGTCCAATGGACAGACAGACAGACAGACAGACAGACAGGCACGCAAGAAGGCATTCGTTGCTTACGCGCTCTCTGCGTCATCGAGATTGTTCATGTAGCCGCGGAGAAACCGCAGCAGCCGGATGTCGCCTGCACGGAAATAATGCACAGAACGAGAAAGCATCCTTGCATCCACCAATCCATCCATCCATCCATGTGTATGTGTATGTGTGTGTGTGTGTCTGTCTGTGTGTGGTTTGCCTTTGAGCTCAGGGAATTCGGGCAATTGGGACAATACGTCAGCCAAACGATGCTGATTGACAGAGCGAGTGCGCACACAACACATGAATGACAACACACCGAATGCTCTCTCTGGCTGCATACACACACGCACTTTCATATTGGCCACATTGATGATGTCCTCCTCGGTGACGTCAGCCAGCGAAGCCAAGGCACCACCACCACCTGCACTCACACAAGGCCCACAGACACTCAAGATACAATGCAATATGTGATCTGATCTAGTCGCTCTCACCGCCAGACGGCGGCGCAGCACACGAAGGGGCGGGGCCTCTGCACACAGACGCATATAGATCCACATCCCTCTCTCTCCGTCTTCGTGTTTGGGTGCCTACGCATCGTCGGCGGGGGGCGGCAGTGGCGGGGCAGACGAGGCGTCATCCTGATCCTGATCCTGGTGCCCTTCAGATTGACTGGCACAACCAACCATCACAGCACAGCACACACGAACGCATCAAGCTTCACCTGAAGGGAGATGGCAGAGTGTTTGCGTATCCAATCCACTTACTGCATCACTGGTCGTGCGACGGTTTCTTGGTTCTTGTTAGGGCTCCCACCGCCGCCCTCTCCACTGGCAGTGTCCTCGCCCGCCCCGGACGACTGCATCTGAAATCACTCTCTTCGCTGTGACAACAAAAGGGGCTGACCGCTTCGGTCTTGAAAATAAGAGATCTCGAGCCCTCTCCTCAGTCAGCACCAAACAAGGCAAGAAACGTCCAAAACCCGAAAGGCACTAGTTAGAGCGGAGACCGAGTTACACGCGCGAGATCTACGAGACATGACTTGTGATGCGCGTGGACCCAAGCTTGCGTGTCCATGAGACCTCCGTCGTCACTGAATGCTTCTTTCGGCTTCGTCACATTCCTACTCGCTACCCCGAGCTACTGCTGATACTCCAACTGCACTTCCGCTGTTTTCGCGAAAGCTCGCAATGAAGCTCGCGTTCAAGGAGAGAGCGAGAAGAAGAAACGGCGAAGGAGTGTGGCTGAGAAGCTCTCATGTGCCCGAATCATCCATAAATCATCGCCAATTGGTCGTCATGTGAGCCCCTTGAAGAAGAGAAGTGTCATGTACGTCCCAGCGGGCGTCTTCTACCAACCCCCAGCGGCTCACGCGGCTCATGCGGCTCACGCGGCCCATCCGACGCACCACACGGTGTACACTGGCTGTCCCGTCGCTGCGCCGTGCATCCACCATCACCAGCCTGTGGCCATTCAAAGTCATGGGTATTTGTATGCGCAGGGCGGCGGCGTTTATGCGTCTTCCCACCAGCAGCAGCACCACCAGCAGCACCAGCAGCAGCAGCAGCAGCGGCAGCAGCAGAAGGAGCAGGTGCATGCGCATGCACCTGCACCTGCGCCTGGACACGGCAATGGGAATGTGACTGCACACACACACGGACATGCACCTGGTGTGGGCGTGGGCGAGAGGGGTAAGGAGAAGGAGCTGGGCGACTTGCTGGGGCAGACCGTCAAGACCTCAAAGTAAGAGAAGGACCGGAGAGAGAGAGAGAGAGAGTACACACATCTCGTGTGTGAGTGTGTCCATTGATCCATCCATCAGGGATTACTATCGGTTCGAGTTGATGCTGCAGAAGGCCATCTTTGGAGCCGTCTTCCAGGGCTACTCGCGGTGGGGTTGGCAACCACTCCACACACACGCACACACACACGTGTGTGTGCATCCGTCCATCTGCCTTGACGTGTGTGTCTGTGTCTATGTGTCTGTGTGTAGGTCCAGTCTGACCCCGTGTGCCATCAAGGTGGTCGACAAGCAGGCCATTGAGGACCAGCTTGAGTCACTGGTAGGTCACGGTCTGTCTGTGTGTGTGTGGCACATCGTGTGTGGATGCGATGCAGCGTACGAGTGAGGACCCCTGGGCAGAGGTCAAGTATTGTCAGCGTATGCAGGGGCACCCCAATGTGCTGACCTTCTTCGACGTGGCACAAGACGCGGACTACGTCTACATCATCATGTAAGCAATCACAAACACACAATCACACTCACACACACACACACAGAGAGAGAGAGAGAGAGACCTTCGGAGTGTGTGTGTGGATTGGGGGTCTGCTGTCCTGTCAGGCCACTAGCTGAGGGTGACGATCTGTTTGAGGTTCTGCGCAGACGGGACGGCGCTTTCAGGTAAGTGCCTCGCACGAGACTTGTGTGCATGTCGATCACGTGTGTGTGAGTGTGTGTGGATGCAGTGAGCCCGAGGCGCGTTGTCTGTTTTCTCAAATCATCGATGGCGCACTGTTTCTCAAAAATCGCAACATTGGGTGAGAAATGAGCCCATTCGCACACAGAGAGGGAGAGGGAGAGGGAGAGGGAGAGAGAGGGGCGCCTTGTGTCTGTCTGTCTTTTGTGTGCTTTCGTAGTTTCCGTGACCATTCTTTGGAGAACATATTGCTCTTTCTCAATGAGGACCACACAGTCTGCCCCAAGATAACGGACCCCGGCCAAGTGACCACCGACAGCACTCACACATACACACCCTGGATTGCCGTGTGCGCGCACTGCAGGCGATCGACATAGAGGTGTTGCCGGACGGCTCCGTCAAGAAAACTGAGTTCGAAAAGTCATTTGGGAAAAGGTCCGTCCGTCAGACCGCACTCGCACATTCTCGCCTGGACGTTGATCATCCTGTGGTGTGGCCGTCTACAGTTTTCGGCCGCCAGAGGTGTATGATTCGAAGCCCTATGACGCAACCAAAGTCGACTCTTTCTGCATCGGTCGGTACGCCGGGAGAGATTCACACACATCATGATGATTCACATGCATGTGTGTGTGTGTGTGTGATGTGTGTAGGGTGGATGCTGTGGAACGTGCTGACCAAGTGCCAGCCGTTCGAGAAGGCCACAGAGGAGGACCCCTACTGGTCGGCATCCCCCCTCCCCCTCCCCCTCGCCCTCCCCCTCCACACACATTGATGGATGGATGGATGGATGGGTGTGTGTGTCGGTGCAATGCATTGGATTGCAGGTCGTTGTTTGCTTCCCGCCGGTACATCGAATTTATCACCATGCGCAACGGGGCCCACCTCACGGTCGGCCGTCACACGTTTGTGCTCGCCACGCCTGTGTGTGTGCATCTATGTGTCTGTGCGCATCTATGTGTGTGTGCAGCCGAACTGCCACCACTTTCTTTTCAACATGATGCACCCAGACCCTGAGCAGAGATTCTCCCTCGAACAAGTAATTAAGAACACACAGTTAAGAACACACAGACGTGTGTGTGCGTGCACTCGTGCGCAGCGATATGTAGTGTGTGTGTGTCTGTTTGTGTGTGTAGGCCAAGAACCACATATGGCTGAAGGGGGAGCAGTGTCCGGTGACTGTGCGGACGCTGTTCGGCCTCCCTGACATCGACATACGGCCGCCGCTCACACGTAAGCCATCCACACACACACACACACACACACAGAGAGAGAGAGAGAGATTCTGTGTTCCATTGTGTGCACCACAAAGGCAACAAGCGCATTTTGCCGATACTGCCCAAGTCCTCCTACAAACAGGACCATCAGTCCATCGCTCGCAGAGACACACGCGTAGGCCAAATGATGCCCTCCCCCCCTCCACACACACACACACACACACACACGTGTATGGTTTGTTCAGGTGAAGAGGCCCGAGAAGAGGGAGAGCAATGGCAATGGTGGCAATGGGCAGCAGCAGCAGCAGCAGCAGCAGCGTGTGTTGGAGAGCGTCCCGGCCGCATCGGTCGTCAAGAAAACTCACAACGATGAACACGTAACCACACCACACAGACGTTGTGATCAGACACACCATCTCTCTCTCTCTCTCTCTGTGTGTGTGTGTGTGTGGATGGACAGCTGCGCACCTCGACGGCCACGTCCACCCAGGTCGCCACCAGCATCACCCACACCAGCAACTCGCTCAACAGCGACGCACACACACTTGCCCACACACACCCACACCCACCGTCAGCAGCACATACGCTTTCGCGCATTCCAGAGGACGGCCCGCCACACACAGCAGCAGCAGCAGCAGCAGCAGAAGGAGCCGACAAGAAAGCCGCCGCTCTCTCGGCCCCATCGGCGCCACCAGTGCCCCCACTGCAGCTGCCCGGCCACACCGTCCACCATGCCCACGCTTCAATGATGCACCGGCGATCGCCGTCGAGCAGTGAAGATTCGAGCAGGGGCGCTGGCGGTGGTGGTGGCGGTGGTGGTGGGAATGGTGCAGGTGGTGGTGGTGTGTGTGGTGGGTCGCCGCAGAGCAGCTCGTCTGGGAGCAACCAAAGCAGCCCGAGTAGCCACACACAGACGCACACGGACCGACAGCTGATTCGGTACGTCCATTGGGATGCACACAATATACACGCGCATTGTGCACTTTCTCTCTCTCTCTGTGTGTGTGTGTGTGTGTGTGTGTGTCCGTGTGTGTGTTTGTAGGATGCCATTGGCCAACTACCCCGCCCCGCTGATGGATTTCCGCGCCTTTCATGTGCAGCAGCTGGTCGAGTCGGTGCAGGGACAGATCCTGCTCGCAAATCAGGCACAGGTGAGTGATTAGCCACACACACACACACACAACCACTGAAAGTGTATTGTGCAGGCCGTTGCGTCAGCCAAAGCGACGGCCTCTCTGCGTGTGGCCGGCCAGCAGCACCACCACCACCATCAGCAGCAGCAGCAGTCGCCCCCCCAGACGCTAGCAGCAGCAGCAGCAACGATGCCAGCGATGCCGGCGGCCCCGCCCCCTTCGCCCAAGTGCTCGCCCACGTGCTCACCGTTCGTCATGTGCAGACGCTCGCCCGTGCGGACGCGCAACGGGCCTGGGCAAGGGCAGCTGGTGGTGTCGCCGCGTGTGCATCAGCTGCAGTGTCTGTCGCCACGTGTTGGTGTGGGTGTGCCTTATCATCATCAGCAGCACCATCCTCAGCAGAATGTGGGCGGCAATCAGCAGCAGCAGCAGCAGAGTTATTCGCTGCGGACGACTCCTGAGAGAGACAAAGAGGAGGGAAATCGAGACGGTGCCTATGTTGCTCGTGGTGGTGGTGGTAAGCTGCAACTGCACGCTCCTGACTCTTTGCTCAAGTCTCGCCCCACTTCGCCGTTGCCGTCACCTCGATACACGGTAGAGGTCTATCGACTGCCGCTCCACGGTGAGCGAGTCCACTCACTACTCATCCAAGCTCACACAACTGCACACTGCTTGTGTGTGGTGTGGGCTGTAGGTTCTTTCACCTTTGTGCCTCCGCTGAATGTGCCAATGCCGGCCAACAATAGCAATGGGGTCTACACAACAACTGCCTCTGCTGCTGCTGCTGCTGCTGCACCACAAGGACCACCACCACAAGCAGCATCGGGCACCAACGACACGGCAGACCTCTTCGTGACCGAGGAAGAGCGGCGCAGGTGTGTATACCGCCGATGCGCCCACACCAAGGGAACCAACACACATTATGTGTGTGAATTGGCCCTTGCTGTCTCTCTCCCTCTCTCTCTCTGTCTCTGTGTGCATGTCATGTAGGCACATGGCGAAGTGGTCCGAGGATCTGGAGCGGCACAAGCGGGAGATGTACGGCAAAATGGCCAACTCGGGAAACCACCAAGGGGGGAATAGTAATGGGCGAGATGGATAGCTCAGCCAGCCTCCCTCCAGAGAGAGATAGACAGATGACATTTTGCGCAGCTGGAGGGATACACGTGTACACAGAAAGAGGGGGCGCGCGAACGCGTTTGCATCTTTGTGGGTGAAACAAACTGTGCACTGTGTCTGCGCGAGAGAAAAAGAGACAGACAGACAGACAGACATTGCAGATGGGATAGGATGGCGTCGCGTGCACCGCTCGCCTGTCTCTCGTTTTGTTCGACGCGTGGATGGATGGATGGATGGGTCGATGTATGTGTGCTGCTACGTATGGCGCTGCCCGACGAGGCCTCGGCCACACAGCACACGACGGTGCAATCGTGTTCTCGTCGCTGAGCTCTCGGTTGGTGATGACATGAGCAGCAGCAGCAGCGTGATGATTTGGCTGTGGCTGCAGTGGTTCAGCTGAGGGAGGGAGGGTGGTGTCTATACGCAGACACAGAGAACAGAAGGGTCTCGTCTCTCTTTTTTCAGTCAGTCGTGTGTGTATAAATGACCCACCGACCATTTGTGTCAATCGTCGCGCATATGCAGTCTGTCAGTCGGACGTGCGCGCCATCGGCCGACTGTGTCACCATTGCGTGCTCAAGCACTACATCACACGCACTCGCACCCTTCCACTTGAGCACGAGTGTCTGTCGATGCGGTGCCTGAGCATGCAATCGAGACGCAGACAAACACAGGGGCCGCCAGGCTCAGCTCCATTCATTCATTCATTCAATTCAATTCGCCACACAAAAAGACCTCCATTCGTCCCTCTAATTGTTTCCGCAACTGGGTATAGCATCAGCTGCCCATCGCCGCCCCGACACCGACACCCACACCCAGCACGCCATACGAACTGTCGGCCTTCCTAGGCCCTTCCTGCGACGCCTGCAAGACCACAACACACACACACGCAGCGGGCGTGGGTGAAGGTCTTGTGTGTGAGAGTGTGCACCAACCATTGGGAGTCGTTGGACGCCGTTGCTGGTGCTGGCGGATGGTGGGGGGTTACTGCCACCGTTGGCAAAGGGCCGCCGCTCGACGAGCTCACGCGAGGCACTGGTGGTACCTGCAGCCACACACACACACACACACACACACAGAGAGAGAGAGAGAGAGAAAGAAGACCAATTTGTGTACACACATTTCTGAGGCGTGGGTGTGGGGTACACTACCATTGTCACGCAGTGGGCTGGCGGACTGTCTCTCTCTCCTCTCTGTGCACACACACATCCAGCCATCCACTCATCCATCTGGGTGGACATACACACACCTACCGGCCTGTGTGTGGTTGTGGTTGAGTGTGCCAATGCCGTTGCCGCTGTCCGTCCGAATGCTGTCGCACTCATTGCTGCTGTGCCTGGGGTTTCCCGCCTCGGCGTCGATGGGCGCATTGCTGTAGCTTCCGGCGTCCTGGTGGGTGTTGAGGGGCACACCAGGCTGCTCGCCAGCCAGGTCACCCAGGTCAGCATCTGCACACATATAGAGAGGCAGAGAGAGATACGTGTGTGTGAATGGACGGCCGATTCGTCCATGCGTGTGTGTGTGTGTACCGTCGTCAGTGCTGGCTGTGTGTCCTTTCAAAAAGGGCAGCAGAGACTTCTCGCGGTAGAAGGCCAGCAGCACGGGAACTGACACACACAGAGCCGAGCCATCCCTAGGCTGTGTGTGTGCATTCATTCTCGTCAGACGCACTTGTGGTCATGGGCACCAGATACAACAGAGCAGGCTGAGGGTAGTGAAACACGGCCACCTGCACAGACACAGGCAGAAAGAGCCATCTTTTCTCTCTCATATGCCCTGCCCACGCAGGCATTGCATCCGTCACCGTCTGAGTTGCTTACGGCTATCGATGCGCTGGCCAGTCCGGCCACATAGCCAACGAAGAAGCAAACCAACGGCGCGCGCAATGGCGGCTGTCCACACACACACACACACACACACAGATGGCAAGAGACACACGTGTGCAGAAGTGTCAACGGGCAACCATACCAGGTAGTTGCCGACGGCATTTCTGCAGACATAGATGGCGAGGAATGCGGGCACGATGATGTCGCCCAGGCCGAGCATGCTGTAGTGCACACTGCCGTCATCCTTCATGCCCACGGGCAGCATGATCTTCACTGCACACACACACATGTGGATGGATGGATGGATGTGTGTGTGGGGGGGGGGGGGGGGGT